>JAPTMW010000007.1:34961866-34976637 GCA_029822955.1 Ostorhinchus angustatus
AACGTTTGGCGTCGCGCACGTGTGAAAAGACGACAGCTTGTCACCTTCATGAATAAACATGTGAGAACTGTGTACGAAAAAGTGACTGTGAAGCAGCGGTAGGACTTTTCCACCATGAAGTACCAAAAATTTAGTCATTTTCACACATCGAAGAAAGGTCAAAGAAGTAAAAAATAACAATAATGAAAACAAGTCAATGAATAAATTACAAAAGCAAGGACACACTTCTAAAGAAAGAATTTTCAAATAAATTCCAAATGTGAAAGAAACTAAATCCAAGAACTTCCAAACATCATCTACCAATACTTTTACTCAAGTACTATAGTTGAGTTTAACGATAGACCAATGTATCGGGCCGATATTTACGTTTTTCTTGTATCAGTATCGGCCTGTTGCGTTGGCCGATATGCTCTTTTTTTCCCTGCCACGATTTACTGACAGTTCTCGGAGATACTGCTGTCCACACTGGAAAAAAAAAAGATTTTTTTAGTGTAGTAATATTTATTAGGTTCACTGTCACAATTTTATTTTTCTAATTGTAAGTAAAGAAGATTTTCTGACATTTATCATTTGACAGAGAAAAAAATCAACATCGGCTTAGAAATATCGGTGGCCTGTATCGGTCATTGGCTAAAAAAAAACCCATATCGGTTGAGTTGCAAGTAACAGGTATTTTACATGAATATTTCCATTTTCTCCAGCTTGATATTGTATTTCGCTGCATCTCAAAGGAACATTTTAATTTTTTTGCTCCTACTTAACCCGCCTGTCCAGCCATCTGCCCATTTTGCCACTTCCAAATACAAGTGTTAAATGTTCACTTTCTGCCTGTCACTAAACCCAGATTATTCTATACATGTGGGAGAATTCCAGTTCCTGTCATTTTTTGTATATGTGACTTAAACTTCCTGTCGTCCTCCGCTCACGTTTGACCACCATCGCTACGTACACACGTAAGAAATCCGATGATAGATTTGAGCATCTAGGGTTTTTCGATGATCGCGTTTCTGAAGTGCTTGCAAATGGTCAGGTGGTCCAGTCGCCTGATTGGTGAGTCCCAGTCTTGTCCCGCCTCCTTGTACAGTCTAGTCCCGCCTCCCTGTACACTAAACAGGTACAGAGGATGGCTTCATCAGTTCTTAATAATGACTCCCATCCTTTTACGGAGTGAATTTCAGCTTCTTTCCTCTGGACGGAGGTTTCTAGTCCCAAGGTGCAGGACACGGCGTTCGAAAAACAGCTTTTTTCCTGTCGCCGTCATCGAGCTCAGTAAGAAATAGTCACTTTGCACTTTATTTACTTATTTATCCTGTTTCTCTGCTCTATTTATTCATTATTACTGTGACTCCTAATTTTAAAATCTTAGGTTCTTATCCTGGTTTTTATCCCAGACTGTTTTTATTTGGGTTTTTTATGGTGTTTTATTGCATTTTGTTTTCATGATCTTTATTATTTTTATCCTTTTATTTATTCATGCTGCTATATTGATGAATGACGGAACACTGAGCACTTTTCGTCTTGACATTTGATCAAGTACCTGCTTAACAGGTTCAATGCGTGTTTTTGTCATAAAGCCAAATGCACCTACTGTCTGCAAAACAAATCTATCTACGGGTATAAATAAAGTAACCTTGAACCTTGTAAAGAGTTCTTTCTGATTACTCTATTGGACTTTTATGCTCATGTGAACAGGCTCACTGACAGATACTTCCTCACCCGTCAGTGGTCATGGTTATATGGCTGTTTGGCATTCATTTACATAGTTAAGGCATTGATGTAAACTATCTGAATACTTCCACCACTATTGGAATGAGTTCACTTAATTAGAGAGGGGAAAAAGCCACAAACAATCCCTTCCTGTGAGAGTGTGTTCAATTGTTTCAACATCCTACCTCATTTCACAGGCTTTGACTCAGAGGATGGAGAATTAAAACGAGGCCCACTCTCAACATCTATTTGTACCAATTCCAAAAGCAGCAGCCGCTTACAAGCCTTTTCCCCAGGTGATAGAGAACTTGTATTAAACTTTGAGCAATTAATTCAAGTTAATTGAAAAAAAAAAAAAAATTAATGCATGGCGAAACTTAATTGGGAGGGACTCTATCTACACACTCACACGGTGCCTGACTAAACAATGATGCACTAATACACCAGACATGTTAAAATGCAAAACCTGCATCAAATTTCCTATTCGGTAGCGACTTTCATATTAGACTAATCAGTCAGAGCGCCACTGGAATCGGCATTTAATTAATCAAGTTGTCAGCTCGGTACCAAGTTAGAAGCTTCTCCGCTCATTGATTTTCTTTGTCACTTCTGTAGGAGTTGTGAAGTGTGCTAAGGCGGCAGCGAGCCTCCATAATGTTACACAAAATTATTACAAAGTCAACACCATCACTGAACTTCCAGCTGTAAAACTGTTTTTTGCATTTTGTGCTGTCTCATTTTTACCCTCGGCCACACTGGCTGCAGGGTATCGTCATAAAGTGGTCATCCGTACATCTGTCTGTCCAAAAACTTTGCCATGCACTGATGGGGTAGACCCCCAAAGAGTTGTCTGGAGTCTGCCATATCCTCCTGAGACCCAGCAATGAATTTTTGTCCTCTGTAGGGGTCAAAAGTTTCACAGTTTTACTTTAAAAAGGCTGTTCATTGCAAAGTACATTCCATAAAAAAATAAATAAATACAAATAATTTCAAAAATGTATCTGAAAAAACTGTTGCATTATGCAGTTTCCAATCAAGACAACGGTGTCATGTAAAAAAGCTAAAACTTTCACTTTCCTGGGTCTCAGGAGGTTATTTACTCAGCGGATATCTGCTAGTACTCGGACCAGACCCAAATCAAATATGACAGTGCAGAACATGGTTAAGAAAAAAAGAGGAATGAAGGAAAACACCTGTAAACCATCATTTGGAAAAACAAACGCCGGAGTCTCCACTTCCTGTTGAGCTTCACTGACAGAGGAGGAGATAGAGTGGAGGAATGAGTGAGACAAATGGAATTAAACAACAAGAACTGTCACCAATATTTAGCTCAAACCTGTGAAAATGACCCTAAAGTTAAAGCCAATGTTAATAATGCAATGTTAGAGTCCGGCCCGGCTCTGGGTATAGGCCACACAGGCGGCTGCTTAGGGCGACATCTGCTGGAGGGGGCGACAAATTACAGATAAAATAAAAATGAATAAAGAGGTACATTTAAATATCTGTATAATAAAGTTGAAATGCACCCTTTACACTACCTTGACCTGTTTTCTCTTAAATAAATCATAATCAAACCTCAATGTGACAAATCTTTATGCCACTTATCCCACTGTGTGGATTCTGTGGTTCACATTTATTTCTTATTCACTATTTAAAACCACGACACCAACTCACATCAACTGAAACATAAGGATCTGAACAGTTTAAATAATTTCTCATTGTATATTTATTTCTCTTAGACTTATGGTTCATTGACATTCATTCTTTTCCACTGTATGGACTGTTTTAGATAAATTTTGGATTCCTTTATACATCTATTGCACAAACCAATTCCAGTATTAATTCATAGTCTCAAATATTTTACATATTACAAATTAACATATCAGTGACAGTCAAGAATTTGAAGATTTACATAAGTCAGGCCAACTGTTTTCAAGTGCAAGCATTTTTATTATTATTTTTTGTATAATCTTCTGCTTGTTCTTTACTCCACAACAACAAACTAAAAGATGATAAACATGCACTGAGCTGCAGAACTGGCGTATATTTCAGTTTGGACATAAATAATGTTAATAAAATGACTTAATGCAGATTGAAGCACGGAACGATACAAATAAAATGCCTCATACTTTCACGTCTTCAATATTCATTATATTTTTCTACAAAAGCAGAGCTTGCAAAACTCCCATGCTGTTATTAAAACCTGATCTCTAATGTATTCAATTTTCCCAAGTTGCAGGAGCAATCCATCATTAAAACAATGGGCCCAATAAAAAGTGCATTCATCCACTGGAATAAAGTTACAGTGGAAATCTGATTGTCTCATCAGAATTCCTGGTGAACACCATCACTGAAAAGAAGGCACACATTAATCAAGAAGCAGAGCCCAAATGAGATGTATGAACCCCCCTCCCTCCCTTAGCCAGCCACCCCCTAAACCCCCCACTCCACAAACCTTCTACTCATTCAGCAGGAGTCTGCACGACAGCGGATCCAGCTGACCCGATCAAAGTCTGCATATTCTGGCACTGAAGCAACACGTGGAATATCCGCATCAAAGAACCCGTGTTGTTTTCTAAAGCACTTACATCTTCCAGCTCTTCCGGACAAATCTTTAGACTGTAAAAATAATGCAGAGTCTTTTTTAATAGCACTGAGTTTTGACCCTGGTAGCATTTCCTGAGCTCAGGTAATCACCTCTGTTTATAGATTTTCCAGATCATCCAAAATTAATATCCGCTATGCTAAATAATTACGCTATGCTGTGAATAGACTCAAAGAAATCGGGCTGTAATTTAGTTCCTTGACCCTTCAAAACACTCCTCGGAAGAGGGCGGCATATGTTTAATAATAGAACTGACGGGATCGACGCTGGAAGTAGCTTGTGGTTGGGTTGAGTCTGATATTTGGTGTAATTTATTGCTTTTCCATTTCAGGTTCATTATGTTGAAAACTGAGGTCAGGAACAGGAACAAACCATTAAATACGACGGACTTAGAAATTATACAAAAGATACACTCAGATTAACATTAAATATATGATGTTGATGGATAATTTCATCCAGCAGGAATTGACTGTAGAAGCCAATAACGAACCATAACATAATAAATTTGCCATTTTTTTAAATGTAATAGGCCAATAACATAATAAAAGTCCTGAACCGATAATGTAATAACTTTTGGCTAATACGTTACTGGCCTGGTACAAAAAAACTTATTTGCAAATGTAATAACTGAGCCAATAACGTAATAACTTGTTATGTTATTGACTCAGTTATTACATCATTGGCCTATTACATTTTAAAAATGGCAAATTTATTACGTTATGGGTCGTTATTACATTAAGGACCCACAATGTTTAGCTTTCATGGGACCCACAGTTGCTAGCCACACCCCACATGTGTAATACTATCATCTGTATAATACTACCCACAACTAGCTGCCACATTCACTTCTGCTTTCTACTAAAATCGCAAATAATGAGCGCAAATTTGCTTGCTCACGCAGAAAAATGCATGTGCTATTGATTTGCATCACAGCTGATCAACTAACATTACCCGCGCAAACGACAACAGGTGCAAAGTCTTGGAGACCGCCCTATTTAAACGGAGATTTTGCGTGCGCTACTGGTCGTCGTCATGGAGACAGTACAGTACGCTGTAAAAACTGCTCTGGGATACGCCAGACGCGAGGAAATGTAACGCGGGTCAGAAGCTCGCTACTTTACTACTTGTGTTGAATCGTGGGTTGAGATGTGGTGAAGTCTGCGTTTACTTGGGGAATATAAGGAATCAGAGGAAATGCATCAGCTGTTTCCAACCTGAGCTACCGTCTGTGGCCGTAAACGCACTCCAGATGAACAGAAAGACGTGAAGGTAGCAATGTTTTCACCTTGTGGCATCGTTCATAGCCAATGATTTCTGGCTTTATTTGTCTGAGGAAAACCCTGAGTGTGTCCACCTGTTGAGCCGCGGTAAACACTCAACACAAACGGAGTTGAACCTGCACCCCATGCCCATGCCTAAGCCAAAGGGCAGGGAACAGTATGGAATCAGTAGTGGTTATTTCAGGAAGCGATCTGAGCTTTCATTGAGCTGCTATACGTGAAAACAACCTACTTTTAATGATTCCAGCTCCACTTATAAAGCTCCGTCTGTCAAAAACACGACAAAACCAAACCAAATCCATCTTCATTCTCACACAGATGCCACTATATTATAGACTTAACTACAAAAAAAATGCTTTTAATAAGAGATAATATATACCTGATTGAAAGGAATGGAAAAGTAAACGCGCAAGATTTTAGAAAATTAAGAATGAGATTATTAATATGCATTAAAATTCACAGAGAGGTAAATTGTCATCAAATCATGAGGCCAGTGAAGATTCACTTCTCTAGAATTTCCCTTAGATTTTTTTTGCACCTTCCTAAAAAAAAAAAAAAACCCTGCATGCAGCCTACCAATCAGCATGTTATGGAATGTCGCCCATTACCCAAGTATTTCTCAGGCTTCAGATCCTGTCGTGGCATTTCATGGGCTAAGAGCCAGTTTCCGTTGCCATTTCCGTTGGGACACCCATAGCATCCCATTTCCCATCTGCCACCTGGGCGCCATCATATTGGACTTCTAATTCTGGATCTTCAAAGGGTTGTTTAGCTCTTGCCAAGTAAAGATGACACTCGTGGAAATGAATTTGTGATTTCCTGTTGCTTAACAAGAAGCAGGATTTTTTTTTTTTTTTGGCACTGCGGAGTTGCACTTTAACTTTTGTGTTGTTTTAGTCTGTCCGCCTGAAAGATGCTTCAACTCAAATCTCATTCTGTATCTTTAGTACAGACTTAAAATATTTAATTGAAACAAAAGAAAGCAGAGTGTCATATTCTTTTCACACTCATTTCTAAGAACAGCCACTGCCCCTGACACCCTACTCGACTGCGTATCTGACGTCAAGGCTTGGTTCGCCCAGAATTTTACAAACTAAACGGGGGAAAAACGGAAATTCTGAAGTTTGGGAGTGCCCTCATGGAGTCGGGACCCCTCAAAGATTATATACACCCCAAAGTCACCCCAAAGTCATGTGGCGGCGTTTGTGTTAATTTAGTTGAGGGTTTTCTTTAGTTACGTTTTATTTTGAAGGTGTTCGTCTTCCTGTTTTGTTTCTACCTGGTGTCCCCTTGTTGACCCACACCTGATTGTGATCCCTGCTCTTCCTCTATATTCTATATATTCTCCTCTCTCCCTTTGTTTGTCGTTCGTTTCCCCAGAGACGACCTACTTCACTCCTCAAATCTTGTTCCTTTCTTCTTGTATCTCGTCCCTTAAATTAGCTCTTGAGTGCAACTGAGCTGTTTCTGGTATTTCTATTTGTGTTTAGTTAGTTTGAGCGCTTTTGCTCCTTCCTTCAGTTATTTATTCTGAGCTTGGCTCCCTCCCTTAGTTTTTGGGCACGTATTCCTCCTTTAGTTATTTTGTTTTAGTCATTTTGGATTCTCTTGGAAACATTGAACGTCCTAATAAAATCATTGGAAACCTGCTCGTGCATTTGAGTCCACGGCAGTGTGTCGTCCCGTAACACCAGATCAATGGCATTTTAAGAAAGTGTTTTTATCATCTGCGTTTTTCATCAAAAGTAAAACCGTTTTTATCTTTTAACCTGTTTTGAGCAAGTCCTGCACGCTTTTATTTCAGTGAGTGAGTAAATGAATGCTTCATATATAAATGCAACTCTGCATTATAGAATTGCATGGTATGATCCTTTTAAATTATGTATATTTTATGTTGTACTGCACAGTTGTGGAAGAGCCCAACTGGGAGCAGGAGTCGAGAACTAGCACTAGCTGTAAACTCTATATGCGTCACATCAGCTGCAAACTTTTAACTATGTTTGACTGTATTGTCCCTGTCAAATAAATAAATAAATAAGTAAATAAATACTGCAACGCACTGTAGCCATAAAGCGCTCTCACCTGCAGTTAGTCCAGAACACCGGCCAAAAAACTTGAACACATTACCCTAATTCTTGTGTCTTTGCAGTGGCTCCCTGTTAATTTTAGACTTTATTTTCAGATTTTCATGACTTTTGGAGACCCTCTACATGATTGTCTTTTTCTCGAATAACCTGATGTATACAATTAGATACATGCAATACACAGATAATCCACCAGGGGGAGGAATTCATTCAGCAGAGGCCTTTAGTGACACTACAAGACTGACATTATAATGAGAACAGAAGCAGAACAGTGACAATTTAGAAAAGGAATTCACAATTTGTTAGACATGTTTGCGTTATATTACGGTTTTGTTTGTTCAAATATGATACAAAATTGAAAATCATACATGGAAATTGATATTCGGAAAAAAAATAAATGAAAAATCGGTCGTTCAGAAGGACCAATAAAGGCTCCAGTTTCAAAGAACTAGAATTTTCTGTCAATTATTTAATGGTTCAGGCTTTTACAGGGTTTTATAGTTGTTGAATTTAAATTTCTGAGGGGAGCTACAATAAGATTTTTATGCAATATTTTATCATTTTAAGTGCCTTTTTGGTCCCAACAGATAAGGTCAGTTTCCACTTCTTTCTTGCTATTTCGAGCTGTTTTCAAGGTGTGCTTTGGCAGGTTTCAGGTTTGTTGTGTTTCCAGTGTTAGTGAACAGATGGACAGCAGTGTTTCCCTTTAGATCTGCTTCATGTTAGCGTGGAAAGAACTGAGGCATAGATTATCTTCTGACGTTAACCGCTTCCTTTCCAACCCGTCCGTCACTCTGTATGGCTCCCAGTTTCTAAATCTGGAAGTCCATCTGTCTGTCAGCACGGAGACGGCGTTGAGGTTTCGGGCTGTAATTAGCGCTGTGAATTTTTAGAAAGGGAAGTGAGCAGTGGGGGGTGAGCAGGGTTTACAGTATGAATGCATTCACAAACTCAAACTGACGTCTAAAAGCTGTGGTGAAAGTGTGGACAGCGTGAGTTTAGTGACCGCACTCATGTGAAATTTGGTGAAAATTTCCAAAGCTCAATTTAAAACAAACCCCTGGAGCTTTCTTTCGACTTTACCTCTACTTTTTTTTTTGCTTTAAAAATATGAAAATATGCAAATGTATGAAGCTGCCAACCTTGTCCCACATTTGTCTCTTTTTTTTATTTTCTCTCTCTCTCTCTCTCTTTTCTCCAGCCGTGGACCTAAACAGTAAGGTGTTCTGATGGAAGCGGTCCAGTTTTTGTGTTTGTCGTCTCCTGCTGTGCACCAAATTGTCTGTCAGAGTACCTGAGCAAATTCAAACACCAGCTCCTTAATTACATATCCCACCACAGGCTGCAGCTTCAACGCTATTACAGACCTGGAACAGCAGCAGAAAGCCAAAAACAGATGGGTGAAAGGTACGAGCATCTTAAAAAGGTTCAGGAAAATTACAAATCTTTGCCATTAGAGCGTGTTCTCAGTAGCTGTTCATAGCATTGTAAGGCAAGGCCATAACTCAAAGTGCTTTACAAAGGCATCACGGAAGAAAAGACATTAAAAATGACACAAAAAGACATTAAAATAATCGGACATAAAATGTGGTTTTTGAAATATTAAAACCATACATTAAAATGAATTCAAAAGACAGGATTGAACATCAGTTTTGGAATCAGAGCATCTCTTTCCAATCCACCATCACTTTTACCTTGAAAACCTGCAGTTTTCTCCTTTGAGTCCTCCTCAGGCCAAACATTTTTTGGTGGAAAACAGGAGAGGTTCTGCTTTTTTGGACTGGTCTAAAAAACCTTAATTAAATGTCTTCTTTTGTTTTAGTCTCTAAGAGAAAATTGAAAACATCTGAATGATTCTCAGAGCAGAGGAATTTGGTATTTTTTTTAATTCAAGACCAAACCAGTACCAGGATGATGAACAGTTTCTTTCCCTGCAATACGAACACTTAACAAATAATAATGTACTATACTTTGCTGCTACTTCCCTCCAATGTACAATATATTTATTTCATCATCTTTACCATCATTAACCTCCTGCTATACTGTGTCATTATATTGTTAAATGTGGGTGCAAGCTTTTTTTTTTTTTTTTTACTATATTACTTAAAATCCCCTTCACACCCCGATTACAACCAAATAAGTGGTGCCAGGCACAACAAGCCCCGCCCCTCACAGTCGTTTTACCTGATTTACCCTATCTCTTATCATTGCGAAAACACATTTTTGGTGACTTTGACCTTTGACCTACATTCACCAAAAATTAATGGGATCTATTCTGGACCACCTCAGAACTTTCCTGAAAATTTCAAGGAAATTGGTCCAGTAGTTTTTGCGTAAAAGTTGCTAACAAACCAAAAAAACGAACCAAAAACAATACCCTCACCTCAGATATGGGGGGCGGGGTAATACATAAACAGTAGGGCTGGGCGTATCGATCTAAACATCAATAGTATCGATACCAAGGTGAGTATCAGTATTGGATCGATACTTTTGTTGCAGTTTCTCTTCTATACGTCCAACAATTTTCTCATATTTCCTCAGAGTTCATGTGAGCGCAGCTTCTTTACAAATGTCTTTCTCTCTGTCTTTCTCTCACACACTTTTGTTATTATGTGGCGTAAAAGGTAAATTATTTTATTATTTTTATACTGTTACATTATTTTATCTGGTAGTTAGTTCATAAAAAAACATGTTTATTTACCTGAAATCTGTCCTGTGTTTTATTATAATCATAATAAATTAACTAAAGGCAAAATCACAAAATGATTAATGATTATGACATTTCAAGAAAAAAACAAAAACTAACCATGTATTTTTTGAGTATCGGATTGATACCAAAATTCCCAGTATTGCCCACCCTTAATAAACAGAATTCAGAGTGTTCTTACAGTCAGTGCCACCACAAACACGACTACAATTTTCTTCCACACCATTAAAAAATACATTTAAGAACATATAAATTTAACAGCACTCACAACAGTAATTGCAGTTTGTTTACTTACACCTTTAATGGTGCGATATTGATTTTAATATTAACTTCATACACTGTACACTCACACCTTGTTGCCAGACTTCCTCTTTGGCTTTGATTACCTCATTCATTAAAATCATAATTTGTTCATGTCCATGTTTTTGATTGTTTCCATTCATTTATTAATGAACTGGCCAGAGTCAGTTGATAACCACCATTGTGACTGTAAAATGTTGGACAAACCCAAACACTGGAGTCGCACCAATATTTGGCTTCACAGTTTCATTTCAAAAGGTTTTCACTGTGTTGAACTTCCTCTGTGATGCAGCCTTTACCCTGAAGTGTTTATGCCTCTGTTATTTCATATCCTTTAGCGAAGCTTTAAAGATGACCCCGACCGAGATCTGAAGATGAAAAGTCTGAGATGGGAAACGACATAATCTGAGGACAGAAACCTATCTTACAAATTTATACCCTATACAGTACAATAAGTATGTTGTGTTTTGAACGTAGAAAACCCACACACAAACTGACAAGATCCTGAATTTCACAAAGGGTACGTAACGTTTACCTTAAAAGGAGCCCACACAGGTTCAGGACATATCTGATTAAAGACATTTAAATATTCCTCATACATACTGTACACTTTCTCACCCTTATACGCATTAACACATACTCTTTTTCTTTTATCCTTTGAGTGCAACAAAAAAATATGAAAACATTCTATTTTTTTTTTTTGTCTTCATTAGCAATTTTAGTAATTTCATAAGCCCCGTGGGGTTTTCCGATCTCACCTGCACAATCTGTTTCTTTGCTCGTCCGAATGTTTGATTTGTTGTGGTGTGCAAATAAATAAAGAAAATAAAATGGATAAAGTGCACGGTGTCCATCTGTCCGTCTTTACGTTGATTCTCGGACTGTGGCGAGGACGGCAGGGGAAAGTACCGCCTTTATTGGCTCGAAACGCTCTTCTCTGATTGGCTGCTTGATCTGACAGTTAATTCCGGTGGATGCATCACTCATCACTGAGCAGAGATTAATAACAATGAAAAAAATACAAATGTTTTAAAACGGGTTCTTGTTTAATTCATACACTTCGAGGCAGTCGACTAACATTCATTCTCACCTACAACACTGAGTGGATTTAATGTCAAATTCAGAGTTCCAAAACCTCCATGATCAAAAATAGCGTTTTAATCTCATTACTCAAATTCTTTCAACTAAAAAAATAATAATACGACATTTCATACCACTATGCTGTTCATTTGAAACATTTTTCATGATTGTGAAAATGAAATTCTATATGAGTGTCCATTGTTTGTTTTCACCGTAATGAAATATTGTGTATTTATTCGGTATACTGCTGGAAATTTGTCTTTGGCTCCACATGTAGGTTTTAGAAATCACATCTGTGGACAGTAAAGTGATTATTATTAATACTATGCTTTCCTCACGGTCGCTCGTTGAGACTGAAGCATAAAGAGGCACACGGACAACAGGGTTTGAAGTTTGTTCATTTTGTTCTGTTCATGCAGCGTCCATGTCCCTTAAGGTCAGATATTTGATTTCAGTCTTTCTGTTACAAACATGGACAACACACAACAGGCGAAGAGCGTTTCTAGCCAATCAGAGGCAAGAAAGGCGGGACCTTCCCCTACCATCCTGCGTTTCGCAAATTCGCTCCCTGGTACTAGTCGTAAAAACACAGAAGAGGCCTAGATATGAGAGACTTATGTATGCATCTGTAGCACAAAATACACTAAAAAAAAAAAAAAAAACCATCCTTCAGTTACCAGATGTGGTGCTCAAGTCGGTGACGGCGATGGCGGAATATCTGGGAGGAATGGAAAGAACATGGCCACTACACTTGTTAAAATGCTTCTGCAGATGACACAACAACAATACAACTCCACAGAAATATTACAACGGGGATGTTTCTTCATGTGCTTAAAAGGAAGGCTTTAATTATTAATATACTTAGCCTGAATGTTGGGGCAATTTTCAATGAGGATGTGCAGGCAGTCCATTCCATCCATCACTCTGGGGAAGCCTATAAAAGCACTAGACTACATTTAATATACAACAGTAAACATTTTGGGGTCGATGTAATTTTTAAATATCATCTTAAGTTATTGTCTACCTGCAATTTATTGAAGGGACACTTTTATGGTCTGTGCCGGAAGGTGGCCAGGGAAAATAAAGGCAACCGAAAGGTCAGTGAACGCCAGAACCACCTTACAACTGTTACCTGAGGTCCTGAAACTATTAATGTGCCACCGGTATTAAAAAAAAAAAAAAAAAAAAAGCCTCTGATGTACAGCTCCAGAAAAGTAATTTATAATGTCAATTTATTCTAAGTAATTTATTAGATATAAATCACAAGTCGCTACGGGGCTGACTCTAAAAGCTTTTCCCCTCAAATGGACCTTCTCACGATCTGGCATCTGCGTTCCAAGAAGGTAGACCTCGGTGCACGGCGTCCAAGAGAACTGATTGGTTCACAAGTGGTGCTTTTAAACTTTGGATGCTGTATCTGGAAGCTTTTGGGATAGGTTGCTACGGTGGTTTAACTCCATAAGCAGTAAATACCAGTGATTCTTTAAATGTTGCTTCGACCCAAACGACCCCTTATTCCTGCTTCATGATGCAGCTTAAATATCGGTCATGCGGAGTATCACAGGTATCAGGTTTTTTTTTTTTTTTTTACTTGTTCTGTCCATCAAAAAGTTTGCAACTCTAGTTAAAGAGTGTGTTTGCACAAAATGGGAAAGCGTTGGAAATAGATGATCAATATGGACAAGTCTAGTGTTAGGGTGTTCTTTTGTTGGCAGCTCCAAGAATAAGTCAGGATTCTTTTCCGTCTCTTTTTTTTTTTATTATTTCATTTTGACTTCATCTCATCACAAACAAAGTATTACTCAGCGCTGATGATCCACAGAAAGGAGGAAATGGATCCAGACAGTCCAACGTCCATCACTTTTATTACCCCGCCCCTTGAAAGGGAGGCGAGGGTATTGTTTTTGTCTGTTTGTCAGAAACTTTATGCAAAAACTACTGGACCAATTTCCAGGACATTTTCAGGAAAGGTTCGAGGTGGTTCAGAATAGATTCCATTAAAGTTTGGTGAATGTAGGTCAAAGGTCAGGGTCACCAAAAATGTGTTTTCGCAATGATAAGAGATAAGGAAAATCAGGTCAAACGTTTACGAGGGGCGGGGTTTGTTGGGCCTGGAACCACTGGTTGTGCTTGTAAACTGATCCCCAAAGGATGGGCTGACCCCTTGTGGACTAGGTGGGTTGGGTCACCAAAAATGGGCTGGTGTCCTCAACTCAGCTCTATTTAACCCTATACTGACAGTGTGTTTACATCGTATCTCCTGTGATTTACAAAGTGCTGTGTTCATGTTACAACCAACCCATACTATCCTAAAAATGTACCAAGTGAAACAAAGGAATCCTATTTTAAAACATTAACAACTGACTAATATGTGATTAAACTTAAGCCTTCAACTATCTAAATTAAAATATTTCAATTCTCCCTTTTGACCTGATTTGATCATGTCATTAGTCACATACTGTATTTGCAGATATACGAATATCACACACAGCACATGTGGATCTGTGTAGGATTATTAGAACTGTCAGTTTTCAGATGAATGTGTTGCTTAGATGTAGTAGGCCATGTAAAAACCAACCAAACAAAAACAAATCTGCTGGTAAATGATCGCAGAGCATGTAAAGAACAAGTATGAAAGCCTGTTGTGCTGTTTAATTTAACTTTATATATTATCTTGATTTTGTCACTGTCTGTAAACCAGATCAAGAGGATTTTCTCGTGGGTTCAGGTTACTTTATTTATGCCCATAAATAGATTTGTTTCACAGTCAGATGATGACACCCTTTTGACATTTCTCAAAACACAACGACATGTAACATGAAGCCAAGACATGAGACGATAAAAGTGCTCACAGTTAAAAAATGAGAGACGGATCAAAGAATGATAGTGTCGAGGTTTATTTTTATCTCTTATCACAAAGGTTTCATACATTTGAATCCTCTACTGTATTTCCAACCAAACCTTCTCTGGTGTAGGGTTCTTTGGTTTGCAGGGAGAATTAACCCTCT
>JAPTMW010000007.1:35357159-35368425 GCA_029822955.1 Ostorhinchus angustatus
ATGTTGTTGTCCTTTTTGTTTTTACCCTAATGCTGTGAGTTTCTGCTTTTATGATACATTCATAACACATGCATATAAGATATTCCACAGTGTGAACTAAACCTCTGATAAAAGGTCAGGTTTTCAATATTTGCTCATATCCAAAATCCTATTGACGCTGTTTTTCATAATGTTTACCTGTAGGTGTGTATCTCCTTCCAAACAGAGATGAACTTTTCTTTGAATCATCTCTACCAGAAAGGAACCTTGACTTCATTCCAAGTGACGTGCATATTAGATTTGTTTTCTAAATGCAATGTATACATGTCTAAAAAAATTCACACAAAACAGGAATAACGTCAGCATAGCCCACATCTTAATCAGAAAATGCTCTGTTCAGAAAAAATGCATATTTTGGGATATCTAAAACGGAATATGCTTTTGACACGAGCCTGTCAAATTCAGAATTTTGTACAAGTGCCATGTTGTTTAATTTGGAACAATAATATTCATTTTTGATTGCTTTTGACGTACTAACACATTTCCTGTATTCTCTCCAGCACATTTCTTTAAAATATAATTTTCCATATCATTTTCATGTTCAACTGCTGTGCGTCAACTGATAGTGGCACGTCTCCCATTCACCCTTTCTGGTTATGCCTTTATAGGTTTCTGCCGAATCTGTACACATATTTCTTCATTTCTTCGCGTGAAAAAAAAATGTAGTGATGCTACATGACGTGAAAAACTAAGAATAAGATTGACTGAATGTACTTCTGTGCTTATAAATTCTTAAGACGAAAAAGCTGTGTTTGTGGGGTGTTAAAAGACACTGTATATCCCACTTTGCCATCAATATTGTCACACCTAACTGTAGTGGTAATGTTTTATGAAAATGCAGTCAGAAATCTAAATAATCTTGTTAGGCCACAAGGACAAAAAAATCCTGCCCATCAAAGCATCAAAACTGACAAACAACAATATTAACACTGTTGACAGACAGCATCTAACATCTGTTGTGTTTTATTTATGCGCAGTATCCTGAGGCAGGTACACACACACACAGCAGAGAAAGACATCTGTTAGACTGCCTGATAAAATCTCCAGCTGCTGTTGGTTTCAGACTAATGCCACTGTACCTGTGTGTTGTTGTTTCAAATCCTGCAGCTTCATTAGGCACATGAAGACTCTATCAGCCAAGTCTCAGAGACATATTAGGCCTTTACATGCACTGTCAATAATTATGAAAAGCGCCTTAAACAAAACATAAATAATTAAGAGTGTTTTAGTTGAATAGATGTCTTTGAAATGAATGTACAGCACACAAAACCACTGTCTGTGCATACAACAAAGATACAAGGATGGATAGTATGTTGTGTAAAGAGTGGGTAATTTAATCTTTTTGTGACCAAAGTCAGTTCTGTCTATGATCATTTCATTAAAGTTGCAAAATCCAGTGCAGCTGAAAACCATGTTGGGGGACTTTATCTAAAATAATCATTATACTTTCTTTATTTTTTACAGATGATCCGAGTTCTAAGGAAAATGACAAATGTTTTACCTGTAAGTACAAATTTAATGCATCTACACCTTCATCTCAAACAGCAAAGGCTACAAGTGTTATATTTGATCATGTGCAGAGTTTGCATTCAGAGAAAATGGGAATTGTACCTCTGAATGCCAGTGACCCAAGTGGTTTTTCAACTTCACATTTAAAATAGGAAATCAGAGTAGCTTGGTGCGGTATAGTACGCACTGTAAGGTGCTTAAATGGAGTGGAAATAGGGACAGGATGTAAAAATCAGTGCTGTGATAGAAAATTCCCAGGAGAAAGACGAGATAAAAACCAGAGCAGATGTGAGCCACAAAGCAAACATTCTCACTGGCTGCTGGCTCCCTTAAAAAAATTAAAAGCAAGTCATTTTATAGGCTTTTGTTTGAAACGTGTTGCTGCTGCTGTGTTGGTGTCTGATCCTGCAGGGTGACGTCCTCATAACAAAGTGCACTTACAACACAGAAGACAGGAGCAAACCCACAGTGGTAAGCAGCACACTATTCGTATTCACAAACCGCCTAAGTTTACCTTCAGCAATAATAGGTTAACCTTGAGCATTGCACCATATTCGCTCTACTCTCTTAATCCCATCTCTCCTCTCTATGAATGATACTTTTGCCTTTCTCTGCATCGCCTGCTAAACGTTTTCCCCTCCTCAGGGAGGTTTTGGCATCATGGAGGAAATGTGCGTTAACTACATTCACTACTACCCTCGTACTCAGCTGGAGCTGTGCAAGAGCCACGTTGATCCCCAATATCTGCAGAAATACTTTAACTTCATTAACAGGTAGTGCATTTCCAACCATCTCTCTTCCTAAAATCATTTTCTTGTTCCTCATGTCCTTCACACACTCTCTTAAATTCTGTATCTTCCTCTCCATTGCCTGTGTGACACAGCAATTTTTGTTTTCTGTATTCATGCCTTCACCCTCTATCATTTGCTGCAGGGGTCCCAAAGTGGTGATTACTTCTTTTAATCTCCAAAACTAGATGCTTTGTACTTTAAAGTGAAACTATTTTCTCCAAATGCCAGTTGTAACCACTTTTTCAATCTCAGCCTCCTTTCTCAATCTCACTCTGCCTCCCCCCTTTTTTATCGACTTTCCTCCAACCTTTCTGTCTCACTCTGCTCCCTCCATCCCATCTCCGCCTGCAGGTTTCACGGAAATGACCAGTGTGTGTGCGGTGACACGAGTGTGACGGACCAGTATTCTCAGCT
Organism: Ostorhinchus angustatus; assembly: GCA_029822955.1. NCBI lineage: Eukaryota > Metazoa > Chordata > Actinopteri > Kurtiformes > Apogonidae > Ostorhinchus > Ostorhinchus angustatus. The sequence goes on from JAPTMW010000007.1 coordinate 35,359,913, forward strand.
ACAGTGGGACATGTTCAGTGGAGAAGTGCTGGACTCCCTTTACAATACAGCCCCTATATCCATGCACTGCAACCAGTCGACTGCACGTCTTTTCCCTGTGAGTCCCAAATCACACACATACATACAACAGACTACCAAACCGCCAATTAAACCAGTTCAAAAGAGGTCAGGGTAGATGGATAGGCTGGACAGGCAGCTTGTTAACTTGTAATATACACATACACAGTCTATGTTTTGATCAGAGCAAGTAAATCAATTGGAGTTCAACGCTGTGTAAAGGCATTGATCTGGTTTTGGCCAAAGGAAAGCTTTCTTCTTGATGTACAACATCAATTGCACAAGTACAAGCTCTAGCACTACTACTGCCACTTAAAATGTAGCATTTGGGCATGTTTGACAGATCTCATCATGAGCATAACTAGACAAGTGTAACTGAAAGTGTCAGTCTGTTTAAAACAAGGCTGTAATTTAAAAGATCGGATCCAACAGGGCATATAGAAAAGTAATCCAGTCTAGAATAGGAGTTCTTCAAAGGAATCAGGTACAACAAATACAAACCTGACAGACATTCATTCATTTCTTGAGATGATGCTTCTTCAGGTAGTTTCACACAACATCAACTCTGATTAGTTGATCTGAAACTTTCCAGCTTGTCTCAAGTCGGTCATCAGTAAATGAAGTCATGGTACAGTTTAGTCAAGCTGTCTTTCAAAGTCTTAATGTAAAAAAATAACTAAATAAATACAAAAATATCCATAATGTAGCTTCAGGGTAGGCAGTTTGGAGATTCTGGGTAAACTGAGATGGGGACTCTATCGTGCATGAAATAAAGTCAAAGTAATGAAGCAGTCAGAATCACAATTTGAGTCTTCATATTATTTATGCTCCATTTGAAGGGCAGCAGTTGTCATTTGGAAGTGGTATATTTTGTGTTGGATGACGATCAATGCGACAACCATATATCAGTGTTTTTTTCCTCAGGAAGGGAAAAGAAAAATGTGTGAAATTCAAGGAAAAACAACTCCATGCTGCTGTAAAAATAAGCTCCTTCAAGTCACAGCTTTGGCCAAATGGAAGCTGCCATCTGCTGAGCCTAATAGGCAAACGGCATTGAAAGAATACACAATGAAAAAAAAACCTAACAAGAACTTATTGCTGACCTTTCCATATGCCAAAAGGCAGACAAGCATGTAAATGTGCATTATCTACTCCAGTTCACCTTTGCCTTTTCTCTCATCGCTTCACCCTGGCCCCTCTTACACTGCTGTGAGGACTGAATAACACATACCTGTTTCTCATTTTCACAAAACACAGATAATTAACATCAGTGTCACAAACATAAACCTCCACAATAAGTTATTTATAAAGCAAAAATTTGACTACAGTACTTTTGTGTTGCTATTTGTGTAACAGCAATTCAGCTGCTAAATGAGGTAATGGCCTGATCAGTATATAGAATGTACTGAATTAATTAATTCCAAGAGTAGAAAGTTGATAAATATGCTTCTTGAAGATGCACTATATTTGATAAATAATTTACTGACAACTGTGCAATTAAAAGTCTCAATAAAACCGAAACCAACGGCGTCACCACTTTTTGGCATTATTTGAGATTTTAGTCCCACATGGCACATCAGATGTGAAAAACAATAAAAAATCTCTTTCTCCAGGGAGACTGGGAAAAACAGCCTGTACCAGTGGTTACCTCCGCCCTTGAAAAACCTCACTACCCCTGTGAGGGGAGGACACCTCCCACCGGCCCACCTGCTGTACCTGCAGTCTGAGCTGCAGGGCCTGATGGGATATCTCAGCCCAAGGTGAAGGTCACTAACCCGGGGACATTCAACGATACCTCTGACATACAATAATGTGCCCTAGTCTTATGTTTGTATTTTGTTAAGTGTTACTATGTGTGAACTTCTGACTTCTAAACTTCTACAGTTTTATTAATACATCCAAGTTAATAACGGTGATGTTCTCATGAGTGTTTCAAAGCATCATTTCTAAGCCCAAGAATTAAGACTGACATGCAAATAAAAAAAACATCTGCTGTGTCACTTTACATGAACGTACCTATACTCCCTCATGTTTATTTTTGTTTGTTTAGCCTATGAAATGTTTATAAGATGAATATTAACTTTCATTGTATAATAAACTTCAGTGATAATCACAGGCAACTAAAAAAGTAAAACGAAATAAAAACAAAACAAAACATGTTAATCACTACTTCTGCTCAGCTACTTTTGTGGGATCTTGCATATTTTTCTTGTGATAAAAAAAAAATATCACACAGAAATATTGGTTGTTAAAAGGAAATTTATTAAAACATCAACGGTTTTGGACAGAATAAATAAGGCTCTTGCAGCATAAAGATTCAATTTGGACTGGTGCCTTTTGCAGTTCTGTGTTCTTACAACTAGTCAAAATGTACTTGTAGAGAAGAATAATACATGCAGTGTCCATTAGCACAGATTAGAACAGAGAAATCAATACTCTTTGCACTTCAGTACCAACCCTACTTCATTTACATCATTAAGACTTTAGTACATTCAAATTACACTAAATAAAGAAGAGAAATTAAACCCTCTTGGGTGCAATAGAGCAACCTCTAAACATGTGGTGGAAAAGGGCCAGTTTTGACAGCGTTTTATCAGTCTCCTTCCCATATAAATCTTGCATTAACTGAAGCTACTCCTGAGGAAAAAACATTTCAATGATTAATGGTCTTTTGGGCGGAATCAATGAACCATTTCAAATTAGTAAATATTTTGTGCTGAACATGCAGCAACACACATCAGAGAGGCGAGAAGTAGTTCTACATACAAAACACTTGTTCTGTGAGACGCATTGTTGACCTCTACTCTGGTTTCATTTCATTGGGCTTAAACTGTGCGACTGAAAATGGACGTAAATACGAGTTGCAAATATAATTCCATGTAAAGGTTAAAAAGATCAAAACTACATAGTTACAGTTAAGTAAGCAAACACTGATGTAAATCTAATTATCAAGTTGGTCAACAGTTATTGTCCATCTGTTCAGTTTTTATATAAAAATTAAAGATACCTGCATGCTTTTAAAAAATATATTAGAAAATTTTATTCAATCTTGTTTCAAAACCTTCTACTGATTGACATTATGTAAAAAGTTTAACAGAAGACATCTACACACGGTTTTTAAAGCTGCACTGTCAAAGGGACTTTAATTCTTTGTTTATTGCAATGCAATACTAAAGGCTACTTGTTAGCAAAAACTTTTTTTTATAGTTTTTATTATATACAGTCTATAAATGAACAAGCAACATAATCTGAAGTGTAAAATCCACATATTAATAAATGGCTGACTTCAAAAAACTTCTAGAAACTCTATTTTTTAATTTCATTTCTAAAGCCTTTATCAAATGGACCAACATACAGCAGTCCATCCACCACCACTGCTATGGCTCCTCTAAGCATCCACGTTGCAGACAGAGTATTACTTCAAAAGGCTAAGCACCGCTTACTTTCCTGTTGATACAATCTTAACAGTTTCTACTGCTTCATGATAATTCTAGGTAGTAATAAGTAGCGTTGGGCCTTCTAATTTTATGATCTACTTCACAGCAAAGTCCTCTCAGCAGTTCCGAAGCATGACTTGAGCAGTAAAATGTGTTGTCTAACCTCTTGCACCACAATTAGTATGAGATTGAATCTGTTAAAAAGAAAAATCCAAAATAAATGCAAGTTTGCATGATAGCAAGCAACATTAACTGCAGATTAACGCTGCGGTGCACAGCAATGGGGGACAGACAGGAAACAACAAGGGGGGTTTATCAGTAACAGCTGCTTTCTGATAACTGTCATCTTTTTTTCTGTCATTCTCCTTCAGTAGTGTTTTGTCCCCGCTTGGTACACAGAGCCGCAGGATATTTTCCCCCTAAACACTGAGGCTGTCTGCTTAAGATTTAGATAGCATTGAGCAAAACGAAAGCATAAAAGTCTGTTTTTACTCACTTTTATCAGCACACACATCAGTCATTGTAATCTGACTCAAACTGCCTGCAGGCCTTACAGAATGTGAGATGACTGTTTCCCTAACAGCACTGTACACTCACAGGACACTGCTCATGGACACTTTATCCTCACATGATACATTAAAGGTCCAGTGTGTAAGCTCTACAGGGATTTAGGAAGATGTAATAATAGAAATGGGATATAATATTTACAACTTTGTTTTATTACTGTATCATACCAATACCTTATGAGACCTTTTAGAAGAAAAAAACTAATCTATAAAGCAAGAAAATCATCAAATACGTCATAGAAACTGAAAATAATCATTAGTCACAGCCCTAAACACACATAACTACCATCAGAGAAAGCCGATGAGGTCAGTATGACGTGGAAGCACAGGTTTAATTGTTGGTTTTTACAGTGAGGGCTGTGTTCTGTACCTCTGCCAGCTGGGCCTTGTTGAGTCCTGGTCTGGTCTGCAGCTTGTAGTGTCGTTTGTAGCGTCTCAATGTGTTCACCTGCAGCTGGAAAAGGTCGACCTGAAAGAGGAACAGATTCAGGGTTCAGTTTCACATGTCCTCCTGCGTCAGCGCCCTTCATACTGTTCGAAGGACGAGGACAGTCTGAACAGTTCCATCCTGTTTTTAAGTCTGTTACGGATCGCACAGATCTGAACCGTCATCATGAAACCTGGGTTTTCCCCATCAGTCGACCGGTACTCATTACTGATCTATTAATGCTGCCTCGATTTTACCTTACACAGAATATCTCTAATTTGCACATATATCTATTGCACACTATTTTATATATTTTGTAATATATGTCTGTATTTTTTTGTGTTAGTAGTTGTAAGTGCACTGTTGCTGACAGAGACCACCTGCAATTTTGTTGCACAACCTGTGTAATGACAATAAAACCTCTTCCATTCTATTCTATTCTATAGAGTGGAGGTGTACAGTTTCACAGCTTGAATGTGTCAATAGGTTGTCGGTTTCCTTCCTTTGTCGTTACATCAGGGTGCTTGCTCTTCATCCAAATAAACATTCCAGATTTTCCAGACTTTTTCAAAGCTGCCAACCCCCCACCAGACCTTGACTTTATGTACTTTTATACTTTTTTGGTTGAGATTGTAGCTGTTATGTGTGGTAGAAAAGTGCATTTTAACAAGTGTATGAATGACAGAATACATAATTCGCAGTAAATTATGTTTTACTGACAAAACCTTTTCAACACATATGAAAAAAAAAAAAATCACAAAAGTGCAAGGTCATCGAACAAACAAGTTTCACTCCAATCCTTCCAGTATCGACCGGTTAGTGAAATCAGATCATATGCTTTCCTCATGTATTATCTTGCAACATTATGTGCCATTGAGTATACTCTAAAATTCATCCATGATAAACTGTTTTCCATACTTTATTAAGACTTTGACAGAAAATTCTAGACTTTTCCAGGTCTGGAAAACAGCGTTTCAAAATTCCATATTTTTTAAGACATTGAAGACCTGCACAAGCCCCTGGACACGACACGCATTCTCCCAACTTTCATCAAAATGTCACATCCATGCTGTCTGTAAATGTCACACAGTGTAAACATCATCACAGCTCTATTATTAAGAACTGGACAGCAATGATGGGACTAATTCAACCAGTCCGCCTCCAAAGATGTACTTAAATGACCTCTACCCACTTTCAGATTTGATATGTGACAGACCTTTACATAAGTGACGCACTTAAATGACGGTTGCATTTATATTCAAATGTTGCATCATGTCTCAAGCCTCACCTCCGGCACCTCCACGTCATGATCCGGGGATTCTCCTCCATCGTCGCTCGTCTTCCTCTTTCTCTTGTTGCGAACACTTTGGATGAAGTTCTTGTGGAAGTCGCAGATGTAGAGGTGCCGCACCTGCACAGAAAACACCGACAATACGTTTTATTTGTGGTGCTCTCTTCAAAAACGGAGCTATATCGTGCAAAAACTAGAAACAAAATCTAGTAAAGTGACAATAAGACAAAGATGCAATGAGATGAAAAAAAAAGAACTGAATCAATAATTATGCGTTTCAATGTTTTGTTCACTTTCAAGATTGAACTGGCTTGATCTCAACAGCATCAGATTCATGAACCTTAAAAGGACCAGTTTAGACTCAAGCAGAGTAACTAAATTCATCAAAACAATCTACAGTTTTCCAACAGAACAAACTTAAATGTTGATTTAAGACTTCTGAATGTGTAGGTAGTAAAATAAAAAAAACCAAAAAAAAAAACGTCATGTGAAAAGTTAAAGAGTTGGCGAAGAATTCGGTGGAAACCTTTTAAGTACCTGACATTTGTGTGTCAGCAAACACTTGATTTAATGACTGAAAATTAACTGGCAAGTGTTCGGACCATTCTCCTTTTCCCAGCTTCTAAAATACAAGCTTTTATGATTTCCCTTTTTAACAACTTTGCAAATTTAAAACTTTTGCACAGTCTTTAGGACAAATTACGTTATAATTGACATCTTCCATCTTTCTCTGATAAAAACAATCATTAATGGTAAACTAAGCAGACACTTTTCAATCAATACTTGCTGCTAAAGATGAATTTGAACTTGTTATTGCGAAAAAAATTACACGTGTGATCAGTATGAAGCAACACTGAAAACAAGAAATCTTTGTGTTTCCCCAAAACATAAACTCTGTCCTCACATGACACGTCACATGACTCACTACAGTCAGCACACACATACATTACACAACACAACGTGTGTTCAACAGGTCGCTTTGGGAAACTTTCTATTATTTTCATGCAAACAGATCAAAGTTTGAACCAGTCAAAGCGAACAGATAAATAATGTTCATTTATCCACTGGTCTGAAACGCATCTCTGTCCATCGAACACGGCATTTACTTCACATGTACTTTGTTCTTAGACACTGTTACATGAACTGACTGCGCTGCCAGTGTTTAGTGCCGTTTATATAACACATGAGGGAAAAACTGATGAAAACATTGATCCAAATCCTAGAATGAAAAGCAGTTACTGAGACCAGATACCTAACTTCAATATATTTAAGGCAGTAACGTCGATGTTTAGATTACAAAAAAAACTGTTGCACCTAATTTTGAACCACAGAGTAAAACCCCAGATGCCTGTTATATACTTTTTTTAAAATTAATATTATGTTAAAAGAAGGGTTAAAGTTGTTGTAAATAGGTTAATTTCATGTGTAACAAATATGCTTTGAGCTGAAAAATGACACTTAACATACTTTTAATAGAAATGACTTCTTTTCTGTCATTTTGCTGTGATGTCTACAACTATATTCTCAGCTTTAATGTCCTTTGGTCAGCTGATACTGTGTTTAAATACCCTCTTAAGGCAAATCTACTGTTTTTTCTTACTTCATAGGGAACACAAGTGTCAAAAAGACACAAGAAAAGAGAACTGAATCAACTTTGAGAACAGTTTGAAGGGTAGAAATCAAGACCAAGTTTTGAAATGCTCTTTTGTGCATTCACACTTTTTGGTCTGGGTTATTTTTTGTTTTGTTTTGTTTTTTCCAACTCTGTGGCCTAGATCCCAACAGATCCGGTTCTCTGGATCACCTTACACATCCTTGAAGTCGACTGTGACTTTTTTTTTTTTGGCTCATACTTTTGCAGAGTAGCTTCCCTGGAAACAGCCATTTTCTGAGGCTCGGCGGAGGCGTGTTACAGGAAACTGTCGCAATGGGAGAAGTTGAGTGTTGATCTTCTTCAGCCTGACATTTAAGGAAGGTTTGAAGTGCGCCATTCACGGTCACAACAACAACAACAACAACAACATCATGACAGAAACCTGAATGCGCCCTTTTGTTTGCGGCTGCTAGCATTAGCTCCCAGCTGCTTCTCCTCCTGTCAGTCACTTCAACCAAAGCCGGCTGATCACTTACACTCTTGTCGATGTCCAGTTTGAGCTTCTTCTGGGATATGCTCTTCTGGATCCTCTTGCTGAAGGAGGCGTTTCCAGCTGGCCGGCCGCAGCGCTCCCCGTCCTCGATCAGACAGCAGCTCTGGCCGTAGAACGGTGGAGCCGGAGGGCCGTCATGGCTGTCCTCCTCCGTGCTGAAGCCATTCATCCTGCCCGTGGTCTGTCAGCCCAAAACAAAGTCAAACACAGGGGGGAAAGCAGCGGGAGTCTGCTCGGTCTCCTCAAGCTTTTCACGCGGTGTCCTTTTGTGAAAGACAGCCCCGGTAGCCGACAGTTAGCAAGCTAGCTAGTTTGGATGTTCGGTTCAAGGGGAGGGGGGGGGAGAGTAGCGATTGTTCCGCGTTCTTTTCCTCCCCCGGTTTACTCTGACATGCGATGGCCTCCCTTGAGACTCATATTCCCGCCGATATCCGTCCACATTCACGCCACGAACACAGCAGAACCGTGGGGGGCTAGCTCCGGATGCTAGCAGGACCGCAAGGTGGCTGAGCCGTTTGCCGCTAGCGAGCGAATTCCAACGCAGAGAAAAGCCGCCGCCTGTCCCGCACAACACCCACCCCCCGCGCC
>JAPTMW010000007.1:35836918-35847272 GCA_029822955.1 Ostorhinchus angustatus
AGTTCTGTTTTTATGCTTCCAGTATGTTATTTATAGTGTGATTGCTCTTGTTTTCTATATTCTTTATTCTTGTGTTTTATTTTTACTGTGTCATGCAGCTGCTGCTACTGCTCTACAGTTTCCCATTCTGGGATCAATAGAGTATATCTATCTGTCCATCTGTCTGTAGCTACATAAAGTATCCTGTTGTGTGTGATATGCCATTATTATTATTATTTATTTATTCATTTTTAGCAGTAGTGTAGAAAATCTTGTAGAGATTTAAAAGACTATTTCTGTGTGTTGCAACCAGAGTCCCCCTGCTATCATCCTGACCTTTGACCTTTGTTTTGACCTGTGCAGGATGACTCAGTGAGTGAGGCGGAGGTGCTGCTGTTCTGCACTGGCTATAACTTCAGGTTTCCGTTCCTGAATGCAGCAGATCTGGGTCTGCAGATCCAGGACCAGCTGGTGACTCCTCTGTACCGCTTCATGATGCCACCGGCCTTCCCCTCGCTCTTCTTCATTGGCATCTGTAAGATCATCTGCCCCTTCCCCAACTTCCACTGCCAGGTGAGTGGACAGAGGTGGAAGCAGAACAGCTCTGGTCTGAAACAGGCTTTCTGAGGGTTTTGCCAAGTCTTGACTAGTCTAACGCTACGTTCACTCTGCAGGTATTAATGCTCAACTATGTTTTTTTGCTGAAATCTGATATTTTTTGCACGGTTGTTCATATTCTAATTCAAATATGACTTCCATCAAACTCATGTGAACAGTTTACCGTCCTGAAGTGACCCACATGCACAAAAGAAGATATGACGTCAGAGATGGTTTTGACTTCATTTCTCTCAACATTGATTTTGCTTCTGTTTTGTGTTTTTCATCTATGACTATGGTTTTACTATGACTATGAATTTTTTATGCTGTCTTTTTGCACTTTAAATGTTTGCTGCTGAACTGATTTTTCATTGTTCCTCTAACAGTAAAAATAAAGTCATTATTCTATTCTATTTTATTCTATTCTATAAAGGGGCTGTTTTCATAAATGTCTTAATTAAAACCCTGTTATAATTCGGCTCTCCAGGTCCAGTTTGCTCTCTCCGTGTTGGACGGCTCAGTGTCTTTACCCTCTCGCTGTCAGATGGAGGATGAGGTAAAGCGAGACCATCAGGAGAAGCTCGACCAAGGCGTCCAGGAGCGCCATTTACTGAAGCTGGATAAGGATCAGTGGGAGTACTGTGAAATTTTGGCTCGCACCGCTGGTTTTAAGCCGCTGCCGCCGGTCGTACGCAGCCTCTACGAAGAGGTGTGGAGACAGCGACGAGTGCACCCCCAAAACTACCGAAGACACAACTATCGAATGATCAGTGACAGTCAGTGGGAGCTGATCAACACCTGATGAAAGAGGAGGACCTGCGGAAGTTTGACACAACCAGAGTTATCTGTTGACAGCAGGATGGAACACAGGTGATTCAACAGACTGATGAGAGGTGATTTATGAGGCTGAAGACACGATTTACAGAAAACATCCAGTGATCAAGTGCCAGCTGGTCGCCAGGTTTTGTCAAATGTGGATCCGTATGAGATTAGTATGTTATTAATTAATATAAAGCAGGGGCGTCAAACATGTGGCCTGTCAAAGGTTCCGGTCCAGTTTGGCCCACGGGATGCAAAGTGCAAAAATTACACTGACTATGTGAACAGTCAAGGGTGTCAAACTCCTTTTAGTTCAGATTCCACACACAGACCGATGTGGATCTCAAATAAAATAATAGCATATTAATCTATAGATAATGACTCCAAATTTTGCTTCTTGGTTTAATGTGAAAAAAAAAAAATAATAATAATATTATGCCTGTAAATAATGACAACTCCAAAATTTTCTGTTTTAGTGCAAAAAAAATAACGTTAAATTATGAAAATATTTATAAACCATTACAAACTATCCTTTAACAATAAAATATGAACAGTTTGAAAGAAAATTAAGAACAATTTTAACAATATTCTGCCTGTTATTAAATGTTTTGTGCCTTTGTAGATCCAATCCACAATGCACATGTATAAATAATAAGTCGAGGCAAATTATTGTAGAAACTGCACTTATTTTTCTTAAGAAATTTCAGTTTTTTCAGGTTATTCACATCTTTTTTTGTTTGGATAGTTTGTAAATGTATATATTTTCATAACTTAATGATATTTTTTTGCACTAAAAGAGAGAAAAATTTGTAGTTGTCATAAATTATAGGTAATTATTCTATTATTTTACTGGTCCAGCCCAGTGGAGATTAAATTGGGCTGAATGTGGCCCCTAAAAGAAAATGAGTTTGACACCACTGATATAGATTGTGTTTTCTTGGTGAGTGAGGTGTGTTGTAGTCTGTGGTCTGATCTGCAGAGTCAGACGTCCGGATGTCTCAGAGATGACCCTTCAGCTGATTAATCATTCCTACGACTGAGCGGATCCATGTGTTAACGATGAACAAGGTCAGGACACACAAAGCTGATGTCAACAACAGACTTTAATCGACACATTGCCACAAAACGTCAAGATACACAATTCCAAAAAAAACCAAAAACTCCAAAAAAACATGAGGTCTGAAAGGACAAACTGACCTGAGCTCGAAAACAACAACGACATCACATGAAGCAGGAACGTCCATCATGCAGAGTGTTGCTCGTTGAGGAAAATACATTCAGACATTAGCACAGGTCAGAAATATATGTTACTAAATATGATGTTTAAAGGGCAGTGCCACTAGTTTAACAATCAGACACATTAATGACATGTTACTGGGACAGTTTGTCTTTACGGACATGAACAAAACAGTGTCAGCAACTCACTGATCCTGAACAGAACAGTTTTACATCACAAGGTCAAAGGCCATAAGTATTGACTAATGTGAATAAGAAATGGTGTCATTTCCTTTAAACCTCTCAGACGTGACAGTCGTACACATGGACCAAAGTTTAATTCTCCACAGAGCAGGAAATTATAATGTTGCTTTCTTCTTTCACTTCTACTTGAATTACTTTTTTTTAAAGTGTACAACATGCTGTAAACATGAAAAAAATCAGTAAAATTTGTCAGTGATTGTCATAATGTAGTTGACAGTGTATTTATTTTTGGGAACTAACTTTAATAAGTTAAATCAAACGTAGACTCTTTAGTTTTCAGTTGCTCTAATGATTCTTTTTTTTCTGTTGCAAACTGATTGTTTTGGGATGTTCGGTTGGACAAGACATTTTAAGATGTCACTTTTAGCGTTTTTACTTTTGTTTTTCATTTAGCAGGCTAATTAAAAATATTCAAAATACATTGAGCCAATTTGGAAAATTGTAGTTTTCATCCCTTTCAAAATATCTACACAGAACAGACACAAGTCATTGATCTGTGTTACTGATCATCCTTACATATAAAGAAATTTACATGAAATCAGATTGTATTAAAAAATGCTCATACAATATATTTGCATTGCTTATTTTGACCAAACAACAGTAGAACCCCATAAAGATCTATCTTTAACTATGTGAGAGTGAAAAAAAACAAAACAAGAACATTTAGTTGTAGAATTGATGAATTTTCAGACATGAAGTGAGGATTTCAAGGGTACAATTCACTGTAATATTCACCAGAAATAGTGTGATGAGGGATAGCATTAGTTATTTTAATAAATAATAACTAATTTGACAACAGGAGTTCCTCTTTCAACCACTGTCCCTTCTGTCAGTCGCTACAGTTTTCTGATTCAGAGAAATATTGCTGATATATATGTGTTGAAGTCTGAGTGCTGGTTTACAGGGTAGTTCAGAATTTTTGACTCAGTGTAAGTCATCATCACTTCAGCTGGAGGACTGGGTATCAACCAAAATATCCTTCTGCATCTTACATGTTATATTTTCTACCCTTTTACACTGAGGCCATTCCAGGGCTGGTCTGGATTTGGTGCCTAATTTAAAACCAGTTCCTTTACGTCTACAAAACCATCTGTAGGCCATGAAAACTGGTTCCAGAACAGCACCGCTGCTTGGGATGTAGAGCCAAGAATCTTGTGAACTGAGTCTTAAGATAATTTTTTGTTACCAACAAAACTTTATCATTGCCGTTGAAAATTAGGCGATGGCTACTGCCACAGTACTGTGGCACAAATAATCGGTTTGTCTGTTGCCACAGAGCCAATCAAATGATCCAAATTCTGCACTCTGAACGTGGTCCCAGTGGCTGATTTATATTCATCCAAAACCTGGGCAGATTCCTCATATGAGGCAAAGCAGTCCCCACGTTTCATGTTGTTTGCCTGCATGCTGAAACTGAAAGTGTGACTAGGTGCACAAACCAGCTGCCTGTAACTGGTCCCTTTGCCTTTTCCTGTAACCGGATAGGCACATGGCATGTGCAGGATGACGGGTTACCAGTCTACACGTGATATAACGAGGGCGCTGATTGGGTCTGTGGTAACAGACAAATGAGAAAGTAGTCCCACGGTACTGTGGCAAAAGCTACTTCCTTAAAATTAAAACTACCAGTGCATTCATGCACTCAGTGTACGACCACAAACCCCTGTGCTCAACATTGTCGTTGGCTCCCCTCCACATACGTCTCTATTTCAGCTGTTGTGATGTACAGTCATGGCATTACAATGGAAAAGCAAACCACCAATTTAAAGGTTCACAAGTTGAACAGAATCGACCCCGACACTAACACCAGCACAGAACTTCCATCAAGCTTGCATCGGTTCAAAAGGGTATTCTTTGACCCAGCTTTAATAAATTCTTTAAGAAATGTCCCACCTTTAGAGCCTCGATTCTCAACTGGTGGTCCACGGCCCTAAAGTGGGTCACAAACCCGTCTTCAGTGGGCCTTTGTCTGGCAAAAAACAATGTTAAGGAACCAACCCTGTGCTTTATTTTGTATGTAGCGGAGCCCCATCCGTTCACATTCCCCAACAGTAGGAGGCAGTAATGCGCTGTGATGCTCATGAACACCAGACATTTCACAGTGTAAAAGAAAACCCGAAAGTTTCTATTCAAACCATGGCGAAACTCAGGTATGACAACAACTCCTTCAGATATGGGTTTACCTGCATTTAGGACAAAAACCTCAGTGTGTTTAATCCTTGAATAAGTGACTGAATGCACTTTTAATTTTTAACTGAGTGCAGTTTTTTTTTTTTTTTTTGCTTTGGTTAAAATGTACCAAATTTAGTGTTGAATGGAATATTTCCATGTTTAGCATCACCAGCAGCTGATCAGTTTGGTTTATCATTAAACTTATCTTCTGCACTGGCTTACTGTGGTATTCTGTATTACCTCAGGCACAAAACACATCATTTTTGTATTAAATACATTTCAGATGTTTAACTTTTATCAATGTGGGTTGCGGTTTGTCAGTGACTGGTGATGGTGGGTCCTGAAGCTAAACCAGTTGAGAACCACTGCTTTAGATAACCTTAACTTGGTATTGTTATTGGCATGTTAGTGTTGCTATTTATTGTTTTAGTTCATATTGGCACTACTATCCAAAAAAAAAAAAAAAAAATCTGAAGATACCCAGCCCTACTAGCAGCTAAATCTCAAATTCATACTGCAACATGTAGTTTAAAAGATCCATTCTTTTACCTTTGAAATCTCAGCTGGGAATGACAGTACACTTAAGGTAATGGCATTCCAGCACAATTCAGAAAATCAGTAGGGTTACCAGTTCGAACTCACCTAGACACTTCATACAATACCAGTTGATAGCGACATATTACACAATATTTTGTAGATACAAACACTGTAGTGACGTCCTCAGGTACAAGCTGCTCAGGACTATGCTTACAGCTCATTCAATGCGAGGCAGTGGTAGGTAACGTATTCGGTTGCAGGTTTCACCATTGTTGATGTAGAGCAGCCATGTTGGATTTTAAGTTGGTTTTCGTAAAGTTAAAAAGTCTGAGTAGAAGATCTAACATAAAGGAGTGTTACGGTTAAAATTTCTGACAGGGGACTTAGATATTCATGTTTTCCACTTCAGAGGGACTTGACTATAAAGAAAGTATTAAAAAGCATGATCTGGGAGAAGTTAGTCCCAGGTCTGTCTGTCACAAAGACTTTCTAGTAGAACATCTTAATGAGTTAACAGACCTACAGGCCTAAAAAGTCTGCAGGTAGAGCTAACAGTGAATGAATGGGCTGTACGGTATACAAGGAGGCGTCAAAACATTTGTGGAAAAAGAACAGCTGTGACATGGTTTAATTCACAAGGCCCTCAGTTTTACACAGATGGACTTAAAGGCTAGTATCATCGCTTGCAGAAGTGTATTGACCTAAATGGATCATAATTATCATAACTGAAACTGGTTTTTCCAACTGTCCTTTTCCACAAACTCTTTGAAACCCCTCGTACAGCAAAATGGGGACCCTGTCGACAGTGGAACAACAGTCTTGGAGTTATGTTAAATTTTCAGTCTCATTTTTGTTGTTTATTACATTTAGTGACAAAAGTAGTTGGTACATTCTACAGTCCAGTTAGTATCTTTGAATGTTGGATGTTTGCATTGCAAAATACCAGGTGCTAAATTATTATCAACTGGTATTGGTTAGGTATTACCGGTATCATCTGGTTTTTCCGATATTCCTACTTTAAACTTTCGGTTTCTAAGGTAATGGGGCAACGCGTCAAACACATCAGCAAGTCTTTTACACACATACCTGTACTAAAACATCTTAGAAGATGACTCTTGAAGACTTGGATTCGTTTTCATTGTGTACTTCCCTTTCGACCTTTTCGACCACCTCATTGTCATCCTCTCCAGCTCCCTCCTTCTTGAGGATCTTCAGTGGCCACCAGAGGGAGCCACTCCGTCGGTCTCTGCGAACAGTTGGTTCAGCTGAGCAGCATGGGGCGCCCTTATCACCTGTTAGGAAGTATAGGAGAGCATTGAGCCAGGCGTTGCAGGAGGCGAGAGGCCTGGTGACTTTGTAGCAGATGGAAACGGTTTTCATGGCATTACAGCCTCCGAGCTGCCCCCGTCGCAGGAGGAGGAAGACCGTCCGGGTCACGTGGAAGGGAAGGAAGCAAAGGGCAAACAGCAGTGTGATGGTTACTATGGTCTTGATGGATTTCCGACGTCTCCGGATGTAGTGTGAGTACTGTGATCCACAGATGGACACTGAGGTCCTTTCTCGTTCTCTGACACCCTCTGTTGTACCATCACCCACTGGACCATCCTCACCTCCCTCTATGGAGCTGGGAGGCGAGCGCAGGGTCAGAAATATTGTCCTGACCACCTGCGAGTAGCACCAGGCGATGATGACGAACGGAACGAAGAAGCCCAACAGGTGGAGGATGATGCCGTATGGAACATAGTCTGCAAACTCTTTATCAATGGCATCGTCCCAGCAATTCATGTACCCCTCCTCACCTGAGGACCCAGTCCTGTTTCTGCTCACTTTGGGTCCACCAGGACCAACGACCCCACCGCCTCCTCGTGTAATGTATCCCGTCTGGGCAAACCTGAAGATGGGGCAGGTGAGTATGAACACCACCACCCACACTAGTGCACAGGTCGCCTTCACCACCCGCTTACTCTCCAGGGTGATGGTCCTCATTGGGTGGCAGATCCCTAGGTACCTGTGGATGGAAAACTAGATGTTCATATTTGAATTCATCCCTCTCACACCACCTCACAACATAAATTACAGATCATCCAACGGTGAAGTCATGTCAAGCTTGTAAAAGATGTGGCTTTTGTGTGTATCATTTACCAGTTGCCATTTGGAATTCCTGCTTTTTGCTCATAGAATTTATCAAGTTTTGCAGAGATGTTCTGTCATGATACCACCATTATAATGGACGCAGTGCAAGAGCAGTACTTCATCATGCGTTCTCTATATTCTCACCTCTACTCTCTAATTGTGCTTTTTCTGGGTCTGTCAATCAAAACAAAACTGAATGACGCAGTTTGATGTGTGATGTTGGTGTTTTCACCACTGACTCATTTTGATAGAATCACATTCACAAATGACAACATGTAGTTAAGCTTAATTCAAATATCTCATAGGCAAATCACTTGGCAGCCATCCAGTGCATTTAGACATGTAGGCATGATCAAGATGGTCAACTGAAATAATGGACTGAGAACAAGAACTGGAAACTTGAGTGATAATTTCTATGGACTGACCAAACCTGACAAAAGCTCCACCTGTTCTCAAAAGTCTCAATTTTTGCTGCATTTTTCAGTTGGTAGAGTCACGATTTCATGTAGACTATATGAAAGCATGGGTCCATCCTGTCTTTTATCCATGGTTCAGGTTGGTGAAGGTCTAATGGTGTAAGGGATATTTTCTTGGCACATATTGCGGGTACGTGGGCTGTGGCGTTTAAAGGATGCTCAGGTGGCACTATACTGGTACTTGTCCAGTTTGTCCCTTCATGACCACAGTGGACACATCTTCTAACGGCTTCCAACAGGATTACACAGCATGCCATAAAACTCACATCTTCTCAACTGAATCCAGTAGAGCGCGTTTGGGATGTGATGAAATGAGAGATTCACTTCACCGATGTACAGCCAATAAATGTACAGCCGCTTTTTGGAGCCACAAAGAATTAAAGGAGTTCTAAAGGCAAAAGAGGGTTCAGCCCAGTACTAAGTGTACCTAACAGAATGGCCGGTGAGTGTATGCTCTAATAAAATAGCTGTATAATAGTATTGTGATATGACACCACAGACATACAGGGAAATGAAACAGGCTTACACTGAATAAAGTACACAACAAATAAGTACGCAACAAACCTTTTTTTTAATTTTAATATTTTAATGTAGAACTGTCGCATTTTACAGCTTTAAGAACCTATAATTGTTTTTTATGGCTGAGTATGTTAGAGTCAGATGGAATATCATCCTTTCGCATCTTGCCTGCATGTTTATATTTAGTCCACTAAATGAAACGAAGGGTATAGTTTGGGGGATCAAATTCATATCTTACAAAGCCAGTGTTATCAGCCCTCTTGCCCACACATTGTCCTTCTAATTGACTCAAAGGTCAGTGTAGTAAGAAAGTAGGTCAGCCTGACTCCTGCAAGCAGCCCACAACAAACGCAAGGAACCTAAAAATATACGAGCGCAGAGGTGGGCCGAAGGGAAACGGGCCTCGGCTTCTGTGAATGGTTGTTGAGTACTGATTAACTTTCATGTTGTCTGGTTTATTCGCTCCATTCCAGTCCGTTTTCTGCTCCTGTCCAATACCTACCTTTGAACGTTTCAGAAGCGCTCTTTACTACGTGGAAAAACAAGCAGGTTGCAGGGTTGTAGCTATTTCAGGGCTCATTTCGCCATGATTATGATTGGTTTAGCACATCTAGAAAAACAAGTTTGTTTTGTTGTGTTTTGTTTTTTTCACCCTATTTCAGAATGATAATGGGTTCAGCGAATGAGTGTGGAGATCGATCTGACTATGCAAAGCTAAATTTCACCTGACGTTTATTGAATTCTGATACACTGACTAATCACTCATTGTACTTTGTAGATATTTTACTCTTACTTATTCTATTCCAAATGTATTTATTCATGATTAGTTTGATGCTCAGTGACGCTGATTTATTTATGAAGGTGTTTGTTACTTTGATTCAGATGTTAAGTTTAAGATATCCAGTTTCTAATGAAGGAAACATAGTTAATTTCGTACACTATCATGTTTCTATTCAGGGGTTGAAGTTGAATAAACGGCTCAGCTTTTTTATGCTGCAAACTTATCATTATATGAACTCCTCTAAAAAAAAAAATAGCAGTTAACCCCAAGGCTTTAATGTTTTCTTCAGTGTTCAGCAGTTGGACACTTTCAGATTCAGGAACATTTATGAAATGTAGAGCGTTGTCTTTTCAAAACTGAAAATTCAAGAGCAACACAAGTCTACTAAAGACTGTATTTGTGTTTAAATGTAATCTGAGATACACTATATGGACAAAAGTATTGGGACATGTTGGATTCAGGTGTTTCTTTTCTAACGGGTCTGGGATACACAACAATAATGACTAATGTCAGGACATAGTTTAATATTGGGATAAATATCATTGCATTGGTTAGTTTTGTTTGAATTGTTATCTGTGTTCCAAAATGCCTCAGAGATGATTTTTACTTAATTTCTCTCAACATTGTTTTTTTTTTTATCCATGACTATGATTTTAAAAGTTCTGGCTCTAAATTTGACTCTGACTGTAAATAATAATTTTCTACCACAACTAACCATCTACTGTCTTCACATCTCACTTAGGAAGAAAGATATCCCATTAAACTTTAAGGACATATTGTTGTTTATGAAATATGGGGAAACACCATAATTACAGTTTGTCAGATTTCCTGTTCATGCTGATTTGAGATGCAAAAAATTGGA
>JAPTMW010000007.1:36168640-36178889 GCA_029822955.1 Ostorhinchus angustatus
TTACCACTATAACAAATTCAACAGACACACTACGTTTTCCAAATGTTTGTAATTTATTGTGCATGCTACCTTATCTTCTCAGGGCGCCCCTACTTCTTCTATGTCAAAATTCTGTGATGGAATCCTATGTGAGAGGGCGCCCTTGTCAAGTAGACAAGTTAGTCCTCTAAAATGTCACATATGCCTCTGGACATGCAAATATTATTTCAAAACAAACAGCGGATAAATAAATGACATATTTATTTATTTATTTATTTATTTGTTTGTTTGTTTGTTTTTACCATTGTTTTGGCGCCCCCCCTGGTGTGGCACCCCTATGCGCCGCATATAGTGCATACCCACTTTTTGCGCCACTGTTCAGCGGGTACATTCAACTGATATCAGCCACTAAATCAGAGTAATTCTACTTACAGAATTCACTAAAGATGTTTTAACCTCATTTAATATATGCTGTAAATATACACTTAAATATGATGTTTTCATGACACTGGAGAACAGGAACGTTGCAATGACATGTTGCAAGAAGGGTGATTCATTCTTCTTAAGTGGTGTCAGCACATTTAGATTTTCTTGCAAGCTTGTAACAATGTCTTTGGTTCAGTATGAAATATCCGTCCTCTTTTGTACCTGTGTCACCAGACCAGAGACTGTTGGACCAAATAATTGAAAGTAACAATAAGCTTACATCCCACTATATGCACATACTGGAGAACTGAGTCAGGTGTTTATTAGTGTTATTTGCTTTATCCAATAGTTTCCAGTAATGTCTACAAAAACCAACAAAAATGAATGAATGAATGAATGAATGAATGAATGAGTCTGCATTAGGCTCACAAATGTGATATAGTAATTAAATAACATGTAAAACTTCAGCCATTAAATATGTGTGGGTGTTAATGGAAGCAACATAGACATGAAACTGACCACACAGTTAAGTCACACATGTTAAAATACAATACTACATCTTCTTAATGACCATCTGCATTTCTCAGTAAACATGAAAAACATCAAAAAGAAGCAAGGAAACATTTGCATCTCAGTAAGACATTCAGATGTTTCTTATTGTTCAGGCCATGTTATGTCATGGGAACCGAGCTCACATTGAATACTAAGTTTTACATGTGGAAGCCATTTATTTTGGATTTATTTGGGGTTTTAGATACACCTTTTCCAGTACTTTTTGCCAAACACAGTACAACTGTTTGTAGTCGAAGTAGAAATATGAAAATCTAAATAATCTGGTATGTGTTGAAATAAAGCTGGTATAAAACATCAGACAGCTGATGCAATAAATCTCATATTGTCTGAACAAAAGGGTTAAAGGCGTGTTAAATGCAAAGGGAGGTCACACTAAATACAACCAGTTTGGTTGATAGAAGCTGTTTCTTCCTGCCGTGCATACTTCACAAATATCCAGATTGGATCTTAAAACAGATACTGAGAAATGCATATGAGCGGTCATTAAAACTTACTAAACCAACAAACCTAGGACTTTTGTACTGTACTGTACTCTAGGGATTTGTGCAAAGATGTCATTGTGTTAAATGTTTGTGTAGGTTTATTGTGTGTTTTTGCTCAAAGTAGAGATGACTCACTCATTGATTTAGTTTATGTTTTATTCTCTAATCTCTCTATTTTTCTGGATTTTTAATTTGCACTTAGATTGAATTTATACTTTGTGTGCGGAGCTCTCTGATTGGCTGAGAGGAACAAGCGTACTACGCGTAGCAATGACGTTAATTTACAAAGACGAATGATGTGGCAAAAATCAAAGGGCGAACAGAAAGAAATAGTTCCAGTCTATCGTTTAATATTGGAGCGTTTAATGGACAGTTGAATTATCTGTGATTAATTTAGAAAATGAAAAAAATACTGTGAATGTATGAGTTATGTGGTTTGTACAGACCAGGTGAATAACTTTTTAAAAAAGTGTGACCGTGTATCCCTCCGCCTCGGTGAGTGCACTTCCATTTCCGGGATGTTTTCTGCGCTGACCAACCTCCACCGCCATTGCAGGTCCGGGGAGTTGGTGTAGTGGCAGCCAGTCGTTAGCCAGGGGAAGCCCGCAAGTAAACAGTTAAGGGACGAATTTAAAAGCACCATCACACTGACAGTGCGTTTGAAGTAAGACTTGGAAGTGTCTCTTTTGGACTTTAGAGTAGCGGCTCCCTGGCTGTCCGGCTAGGACCTGAGACAAGAGGTCGTAGTTTGTTAGCTTTAGTAGGAACCGGAGGAGAGTGAGAGGAACCGCCATGGCTCAGATCCTGCCGATCCGCTTTCAGGAGCACCTGCAGGTCCGTGATTGAATGAATGGATGGTCCAACTGTTTGCTGAAGTTTGTGTTTCATTCTTAGTCACTTAATTGTTCCCTTCAGTCACTCGACACCATCTTTAGCTTCTCTGATAAAAGTGAAAGATTGCTAACAGGCTGTTAGCTTTTGCAGGCTATGCTAACTGGCTTGGCAGGGTGGATGACGTTTATCTTAGTTAGCATCTAGCCTTCTTGCTAACACTTTGACTAGCAACTCTTAAGCTCGATATTAATGACAAAGTATGAATTATACTAACTGGAAATGGATAAATGTTGCTGTTAAGCGGTGACAGAAGTAGGAACTGTTACCAGCTAGCTAGCTAAAGGGTTCATGACAGCTTTCTGAGGGAAACTATGGCTAGAAGCACGGCTGTAATGTTTCTACAAATACAAGAGTATTCCTAAGAGGAATTTATTAAAACATAGTCACTGTCTCAATATTTCTTCAGACTCGGCGACTTAAAACTTGATTTACTGAGTCAACAAATGTATCTATATCTGCCTCTGCACAGGGGCTTTAAGAGGGAGGCTTCTTCAAACTTTTACATGCACAGAATGACACTTGGTGACAGTACTTTTAAAGTGATTAACTTTCCTCAGAAAGAAATCACGTTGGCCGGTTGTAGAAAGGTCATGTGATGTGTGGGCATGTCAGATAGCTCTCCGTCTGCCAGTGTTGAATGACTTTGACAAAGTTGGCTGTGGCTCAACTATTTACCGAGAATGATTGCTGTGTCTCTGTATGAAAGGGGAACATGATATGACATTAATAGAGTTGATGTGCATCAAACGAACAGAGTAGAGAGTGTGTAGTCATTTTTCCGCCTTACCTGTATTATCTGAACTATGTTTGATCGTTTAAGTGACCACATCTTTACTTTAACCCCAATAAAACAGCCAGCTGATCAGGTTGAGGAAGTGGAAACATTCATACCTTTCCAAGCTTATGGATGGAGTCTCCAGTACTGCCTTACAAGATGTAATGAATAAATTATAGTGACTTTGGTGTCTTTGTGTGGCTTCAAAGAAGATATGTGATCCATTTGCCTCTTGGCTTCAAAAATCAGTAGTTGATTCTACCTTTCTATCTGTTTTCTGGCCTTGTCTCGCATCTAAATGCTGCTCTTTATGTATGATATTTTCATGCTCAGCACTCAATAGCTTAAAATATCATATATTTAAAATAACCTTGTCGAGTTGTTTTCATGATGTATTTTGAGTTGTGTGTGTTCCTCATGGTCCAGTGAGAAATCTGCAGGTCAATTCTTATTTTCTCCATTTCTCAGAAACAAGCAGAAATCTCAGTTGCGAGAATAGTCATATTGTGCAGTGGGATTCTAATAGATTTTTGCCTTCTGTAAATCATTTTGAAACAAAAGACGTTTGAAACATTAACTCAGAAATGTCAGTGCAATGTAGCATTTGATGTTTTTGTCATTTTCATTTATGTGACAGTCTTTGAGTTGTTAATAGACCTATCGTAAGCCTCATGAAACTATTCATTGGCCTTTTGTCCACTGGGTTACAGTGAAACAATTATAGAATTAATTTTTGACTCCTTTTGTAAAGTCATCTTAATTGGAGGCGTAGGAGTGAAGAGAATGAGTATAATAAATACTGTGAGTTACTGTGCTTAAAACTGAAATCACATTTTGCTTGCATCCACAGAACACTGTGCAGTCATTTCTTGTAGCTTTGGGTCTACTGTGTAGACAAGTAACTTGTGTGTGTTTTATTCACAAAACTTCCTTCACCATATTGTTATTCTCATTGATAAGAAATGCCTGTGGCTGCGGTTTGCTTTCCCTGATTTGTGTCATTGGCACGTCACAAGGTCATTTTGAGTAACTAGTGAAATCCCAAGTGATCTCTAACCACTGTCACTAATGCATGGTCGGCACATGCTGTTCCATACATGTACACAACCAACTGAGCACAACATGTCGATTTATATCTGGGTATTATGACCTAAAAGCTGTTTTAAACAGCTGTGTTTCCATTTTAATATCTCATAGTGTTTACAGATCCTAATATTTTTGATGAGCTGTAATTAGTCACTTGATAATATTTCAGTAGTGTTAATAATTGATCTGAACTTCTGATACCAGGATATTATGGGTCTTAATGATCATTATTGCTGGGTTTTGTTCAGCGTAGGTCCGCATTGAAATTTTACAATGTGTTACTTACGATTTTGCTGAACCAACATTCATAAAAGCATGCATTTACCTTGTTCTGTGCTCTTCTTCCTCTCCCTGCAATGTTCTGTCATGATGAACTTGCATAGCTTGCATTTTTATACATCATCCATTTATATAGTGTAGTGTAGACTCAGTAAAATGACTTTATTTGCTGAGATGGTCAAGTAAAATCCACTCTTTACTGCCACTCCACATCTTCACTACAGGTCACACTAAATACGTCATTTTTTAAGACACTGTAATTTTTTTCTCCTGGGAGTGTAATCCTAAAGAATGGCTTTGGATCCTGCTGATGTGATGACAACATTATGCCTTTTCTCTCTTGACAAAATCTTCCCTTGAAAATAGTATTTAGTAAGTAGGGTTTGACAAGGCAGGTTCTTTCCTGAATTTCTAAATTGGCACTCTTGATGATTGTTTAGAGGAAAAAACAAAAGCTTTAATCTTATGATGACTAGTTGAAACATTATCTGAATATGTGGATGATTTATAATGTGTTAGGTTTACAAAATATGTTGTTGGTTAGCTCTACAGGTTAAAGTCAATAGGGAATCTGCAGTAAGGGTGCAGCAGACAGCACATTTATGATTTTTTTTTTCATTCACAATGACTAATAATTAGTAAGAAATCCAGCTTTTGTTTCCATTTTAATGGATATTAATTTTTACTCACATGAATACATGCTCAACTTTGACCTACTTTACTTACTGTAGAAAGATGCACTCTCCTTACAATATATCCTGACACATTTCACTGGTGTTGTGATTTAAATCCACTCGTGGCACATACTATTATATATTTAGTGTTTGCCTGATGGGAAGGGTGTGTTTATTGTGTCATATTCTCTCAAGTATCATCTTACAAGGTTTACGCAGTGCACTTTGAACTGTGCTAGTAACTGTCCAGCTGATAGCTTGTGACAGGCCTGTGAGGATCCAGAACGGCTGAACACTTGACATTCTGCAGCGCCATCCTCATGGAAGATAAAGAAGAGCATTTGAGAGAGAAAGGAAACTGCAGTTCCAATACCACCTCAGCAGAAGTGGCCTGAAGTGAAGATGGATGAA
Organism: Ostorhinchus angustatus; assembly: GCA_029822955.1. Taxonomy (NCBI): domain Eukaryota; kingdom Metazoa; phylum Chordata; class Actinopteri; order Kurtiformes; family Apogonidae; genus Ostorhinchus; species Ostorhinchus angustatus. The sequence continues at coordinate 36,174,220 of JAPTMW010000007.1, forward strand.
ATCCAGAAATGCATGCATCCCTTCCGTCTTCCCCTCCTCTTTATCTAACAGTAAGGGCATCCTTCTTGCTCCTCACCCCTGCGCTGGTCACATGTCACCCACTAGTGTCACATGGTAGTGGAGGAGGCAGCACTCGGCAGGCCTGTTGTTTCAGTCCCAGTATACAATGGGTCCCTGGTTTCCTGTTGTGGAGCACTGCAATGAAGTGCTGCAAGCCTCAGCACATTACATCGCACATCCTTCCCTGCCCTGCCTTGAACTTTAGATGTGCTGGACACATACATGGCATTTTTTTCCTGCTGAGCAAGATAATGCTTTCCTTTGAAGGAAGAGCATACAAGTTAAATCAACACATGGGACTCTTGATCTTGTCAGAAATGGTAAAAATGAACTGACTGATTCTTTATCGGTGCAGCATTTGCAGCAAGAATCACAGATAACTTTCAACTTTCACAGATCAGGACGGAGGTAGAGTTGTGTATTGTTCAAGAAGTTCAGATATAATTGTCATGGCATATTGTGAACCCCAACCTTTGTTTATCAGCTGATACCAATCAGATTCCAGTGTTGGAATTTGGAAGAGATGGGGGAAAAAGCAACAGCAGGTGTTTTTGAAATAAAATACAACATTAAAATAAATTTACTGAATCATTTTTAAAACAATAGCCAGCATCAGCTTCCTGGTAAAAACTATTGTTGCTTTAGCACAGAACTGACTCCTAAGTCCAGATACTTTGTTTTTACATGGTGAGGCCTTGAACATTAAATGAATATCATGGGTTGGGATATCATTACTTCCTGTGTTTAAATTGTTAGGTGATTGTTTACGTGTAATACACACAGATAGAATAACTTAGAAGTCCTCTAAATGGGTCAGTCTCTGAATTGGAGCCATTGTAGCCCAGTCTATTTCTGTGGGTCAGTATCAGGCCTATATCCAATACCAGTATTGGTACTGGTTTGGGTCTACATCATTTATCATCTTATGTGTGGGCACATTTAAGCTGTATGAAAAAATTAAAGTTCTAGCTGTGTGAATATTCTACTTGCCTCTATGGTGAGTTGGATAACACTGTGTTTAATTGTTCAGTCCTACATAACAGTGTGATGGATTTTACAGTTTAACAGGTCTTGCGTCAGGTAGAGCCTGGAATCTTTTTCAGAATAATTGCATAGCATGGATCACGTTAACTGAGCATGTTATCACCCTCTGTTGAGCCACATGAATCGTCTGTTATTTGTGTTGGGACTGAGTTGCATCTAAAAACTCCTATTGATTTCGTGACCCATATCAAATGTAAGCCTTGAATAATGCACCCTTCCAGATTGGTCAGGTGCATCAGATTGCCAGGTTGATTTGTGAATGACTGTGGAGAATGTCCACAGCTTTGGCTTTGCTTCTGTGATACAACTTCATTACCCCCAGCTGTTTTACCCATGTACATTTTAGCAGTTCACCCTCCTGTCTCTGGTGCATAAAATTTCTTTGCAGGGACACTAATTCGGGACATGCCCTACTATGTTTTAATGACTATGTAAAGAACTTGGCTTCTGGAAGTGATTAGAATGAAGTGAGGCAGTGATATGTAGTGAATAATGATAGTAAAGCTTGGTGTTGTCAGTCTTCATGGTAATTTGCTGCTGTCATTGCACTGGCTAGCTGACAGAGCTTCTCTCTTATTGTGGCTATAATTTTTGGTACTTCTTCCTCTATTGTTTCTACGGAAGAGCATTTGGGCCACTGGGGGAAAAAAAATTAAGGTCCATTGTATTTTTCTTTTTAATTATTATTATTCTCAGAAAAAAAGTCAGAATTCACACTTTAATCTCAGAATTCTGACTTTAATTATTATTCTTTTCCTTCATCTACCGGTTATTTGAGTGTTTATTTTAATATCCAACCAATTCTGTAAAGCCCTGTGATGCAAAATTGGTGTGATATCGGGCTCAACAAATAAGATTGAATTAATCTTGGGATTCTGATGTTTTTCTCAGAATAATAATAAAAATATATATTGGACCTTAATTTAGATTTTTTTTTCCAGTGTCATGATCCTCTTCCGTATGTTTCAGTGCATATTTTTTCATGTACCTATATCTTCTTTATCTATTTAAAGTGCCTTGTTTTTTTTCTCTCTTTACTGATAGGTTGTTAATATTCCAGGCATCTTTATAAAATTAGCTTGTTGTTCATACTAGAGTGCACGTCTCTCCCTGTTCTGTATCCTCCAGTTTGCTGATGCATTTTGAGATCTGTGTGTGGAATGAGCTTAGGTCAGTGTGTTCCCACCAGAAGTTGTGCTAACAGCTAGGCTAAAAGCAGAAGCACCAGACAAGGGCAGGCCAGAATAAATAAGTGATTTTCCACATTGGGTTGTAGCTGCACTAGTTTGACCTGCTTTGTCACAAATTCCTGCTTATTGATGTCATTGTAGCATTAGCCCACAGCAGTTTGGAGTCTAAAAAGCCAACTAGTTTCACAGACTAAACCGTGGTGGTCTACATTCCAGGACTGTAACATCTGTCTGGGTTGATGTAGCTACGCAGTCATTGCTATTATGTCTTGCTGCACTTTCCTGTTTCACGAATGCATTACATCGTGAATGAAAGAACTTCCTGCTGTTCCAAGAATAGATGGCAGAAGGTACATGCAGAAAGTGAGAGAGACAGCATGTAAATCTGCGTATGGAACTGCTGTTTAATGGCAGAGAGAACAGTCCTTTTCTAATACCTGCCGCTTATCTCGGCTACACAGACGGAGCTCATCATTTAACAAGAAAAGAAACGCTCACAGTAGAATAGGTCCACATTCAATTTCTTAAGAGGTGGTGGTATAATGGTGTTCTCGTTGTTATAGAGACCAGATTTACTGCGGATGAACATGTTCTCCATACAAAGCGTTTCTTTTTGTCTGGTGTTTGATTAAATATTACCTTTGTAAATACAACATCAGAGGTGATAAGAGGCCAGGGGTGCTCCTCCAGCAGTACTGTATGATGTAACCCTCAACGCTGTGGTGACGGATTACTACAAGTCAATTTTCATTTCTTTCCACATGGCTGGTTGTAACACTAGTTCTGTGAGTTATTTATCCCAGTGTCATCAAGAGAGAACCCGGTTACCCACAAATGAAAGAATGTGGGTGTGGCAGGGTGGGGGAAAAGGGAGGGCGCGTCCTGCCATTGATAAAAGGTGGACCCGTTTGGTTGAACAGTTCCTGGAACTAAGGAGTTTGTCTTCTCATAGTCCTAATCAGCAAACACAAGCCAGGCAGTGTGGGTGACTCGCTGTCAAAATACACTGTCAAGAATAAGACAAAGTACGGGGAAATGTTACCTTCAGCTTGCAAACAGACCTGGCTGCAATCCAGTCTGAGTTTTTCTGTTGACATAAAAATGAAATTAGCAAGCTAGGAGAGGAAGGGAATTACTAATAGGTTCAGTTATTGCATAGACAATTTATATTTAACATTTCCCAGTTTATCCAGTATTGTTCAATAAATTTTTCTGTTATGGCTGGATAAGAGCCTGAAAAAGGTTTAATAATTTGTTTTTGTGCATAGATTTACTCTTTCCATCCATGAATGTGTGAGGGTAGTTCACTACTGTTTTATCACATCATACCTACTAAATATAGAATGGATCATACACACCTCCAAGAACAGATGCAGAAATATGTCTTATCTTGAAGCCATTTTGTTTGATTGGGAAATCAGTCTTAATGCCTCAGGTAATCATACATCATTTGTACAACTGTGCTGCTTTGCTGTTCAGTTGTGAAAGAGAGGAAGTTGCAACAGCAAAACCCCTTCCTAGAATGAGAAATGTTTTTGTAGTTTCATTTCCTTCAGGTTTACTTCATAACAGTCCAGACTGTTGCAGCTGGAAAGCAGGAGGATCTTGAAGTATTGTTTGTGTAAGGTTTCTTACTGGTACAAGGATTTGGATGCTTGTGCACAGAGCTGTTCTGGCACAGACATCTAATGTGGCTGCCATTACTTGGAAGTGCTATGTCAGGGTTTGTGTGAAGCAGGCAGGATGCTCCTTTTTCCAGCCTTGTTAGTAAGCTTGGCTCCAGAGGTCGACCCTGCACAGCAAATCGCTTCATTTATAGTAATAACCCACATAATTTGACAGAACTCAAAAGGTTAAACCAACTTTATGCAGTGATAGTGGAATGCATTTTCTGGGCAAACTCTTCTGAACTGAATGCAGTCAGTTACAAGTCAGACCTCGATGAGCTGCAGTAGCCAGTATGTTGTGCAATGTGGTTGTAGTTTCCTTTTTGGATCACGCTTTAAGAACTTGGCGTTAGATTTGCTCTCCACCCAGTCAACTCTGTAACCGTTGAGACGGTTCTGCTGCTCACTGTCAGTTCTGGTGACCTCATCAGCCGGCTGTGTTCACCCAGAGCAGCTGAGCAGAGCCTCAGAGGCTTATTAGTGGACCCTATTGTTGTTTTATCTACCAAAGGCATTCAAGTCAAAGGATTGTCCAAAATGATTTACACAGTGAATGAGGTTCTCTTAAGAAAAGTATGTTTAATTGAACTACCGTATTTTCCGCACTATAAGGCACACCTAAAAGCCTTCATTTTTCTCAAAAGTCGACAGTGCGCCTTATAATCCGGTGCGCCATATATATGGATCAATATTGAGCCGCAACAGGTCT
>JAPTMW010000007.1:37851282-37865331 GCA_029822955.1 Ostorhinchus angustatus
TCTACAACATTGATTCACCAGTAAAACCTATGGAGTTGGATCAATGACAGTGGATGGACACACTGGGTTTATGTTCAAGTAATAATAGATTTTGCCGTTTTCTCTCTTTTTTGAAACAAGAACCTTTGAAAAGACAGGTTACACTAAATACCCTTTTCCCTAATATTTTTGTTTTTCCTGCTGTACATACTTCACGTTTCCAGATTGGATCTAAATATAGAGACTGACAAAGGCATAAATGCATTTGTATTTATTTATTTAGTTACAGGAGTGTGTATTGGCATTAGTCACAAAGAACAAGATGCATGCACCAGATTTAGCAGAGAAGCTAATTTCATGTGTTCATGTCTATGTCTATGTACAGCTCTGAAAAAAAATAAGAGACCACTGCAATTTCCTCTGAAATCAGCATGTGTGCACGTATGACAGCCACTCAATTCGTGTGTCTGTTGAATTCCAATACCAGCCCACCTTCTCCTACTTAATAAACAGCTGATCCATGTCTGTTTTCAGAAGCAGAAATATAAACACCACTACTGTGGCCATCACTATCTTCTTACAATAGACAAAAACAGTTCAATTAGCACCACAACAGTAACTGAAATGCAGAAAATAACTATTGGAAACTACTGGACTTGAGCTCTGCCAGTGTTCCAAACTCTGAGTTAGACTGGTTCTTGTACCAGGAAAATGCTCCTACCTCAGCTGGGTCCATAAAGGTGTGGATGGCAGACCACCACCTGAAGACCCTGTCATGGCCAGCCTTATCTCCAGACCTGAAACCACTCTGAAAACTTCTAGAGGAACATGGATGGTCCAGGAACACTGAGCAGCTTCTTGAATTTCTATGGCAGGAGCTGCATAAAGCAGTCATTGAAAACCAGGGATATTCCACCAAATATTGACATGTGAACTTTTACCAAGTTCCAACATTAGTATTGTGCTGTTAAAAAATTAATATGAACTGGTTTTCTTTGCATTATTTGAACCTGAAAACACTGCATCTGTTTGTCATTTTTTATCATGTGTCATGTTCTGCAGATACATGCTTTAAATAAGATTTTTATTTGGAATTTGGGAGAAAAGTCCGTAGTTTAGAGAACCTAACACAAATGTTCATTTTACTCAAACATACCTATTGGAGGTGCTCAATATATTGTTTAAGCACCGTCATCCCGATGTATATGTGCACAATAGTCACATCGCAGGTCCTGCGACGTAGGAGGCACATGAACTCAACATGTTCTCATCTAAGTTCAAGGGTACCCGACACACTGGGCGCTGCAATCCACTAATCACAGTTATTCTTAATCAGTTTGGAGGGAGTCGCTGGTAACAATATTGAAAAATGAGCAACAAACAAGAGAAAATCACTGTGAATGAAGACTTGGTGCCAAAAACAAAAGCGGAGTCAGTTCTGTGGAATTATTTTAGCTACAGAAGGATGAAACTGAAACATGTTCTGTGTCCACCTGTCGACACCAGAGAAAATACTACTACGGTAATTTGACCACTTACGTCAGCACCACACAGCTGTTATATCCTCCTGAGTAGTTATTCATATCACAATATATATCACAGGGTTAGAAAAATCGCAATGTCAGTTTTTTCCAAAATCGTGCAGCCCTAATACCTGTAAGTGGCAAAATCAGAGAAAGCGATAATTTTGCAGTGGTCTCTTATTTTTTTCCAGAGCTGCATATATATGGACATTAGAACCTTCCTGAACCAACCAAAACAGAATGTTGGGCCAGGATTTTCGCACAAGATTGTATATCAGAATGATTATTCCAATTATCAAGTTTGATTTAAATTATTTGGTAGCCACTGCAGTGTCAATTGTGTCTTTTCCTCAGCTCTACTGCTTCTTTTCTGCATCTGCTCTTTAAAACACACACCTGCCGTCCATATTCACACCTGTGCAGGTCGAACAGCCGTGACCCGACCCGGCTGCCTGCATCAAAGCATGACTGTAATTTGACAATGTTATTTGATTAATACCAGAGCTCTGTGCTAAAATGTGAGATTTCACAACAGCAGCTGTTTTGCATTACGGTGTGGAGAGTGTACTGATAATAATGTGCTTTGAGCTACGGAGGCAATAAGGACTTTTTAGTTTTTATATGGGCTGAGTTTTATGGAACAGATGGACCTCTTGTCCACAGAGGAGTGAGAGGTCTGTTAATTTTCATTCCAGCCTCTAATACTTTAATTGGAGAGGATTAAGTGGGCAGTAAGTGACCCAAGGAAGTGATCAAATACTGAACAGGGTAATAATAGCTATGCATGTCTGACAGAAGCTCTAAATGTGCAGGGGTTTTTTAATGGGAGTGAAGATGAATCATGGGCTCTTGACACACATTTGCTAATCGTAGTTTGCAGGAAACACCTTGATTGAAATAATCAGTGTTTTTACATCCACAGGGGAAAAGCCGAAAGGTCCTAAAGGAAACTGGTTGGATTACATGGCCTTTTGAATGAGTAACAACCTCCATGTGTTCAAGTCTCCAAGCCTGGTAAGAAATAGGATCCAGCAGTGATTTCTGACCGCAGGAATGTGGGGCATCCTGAAGAAGAAAATCAAGAACTGGTGGCAGGAAGACGGAGATGAGAGGAAAAATGAAAGCGCAAAAGGCTGCGGTTATCAGTTTCTCGCTTCTTTTTCTGCAGCCTTTAAAGCGAGTCCTCATTTTAACCCGCTTCCCCCACGATCTTGGCTTTCCATGAGTCGGTCTATCTTTAAATCCCCCCATCAATCCTGGAGATTTAACAGCCTGAGCCGGGCTGTTACAGATGGAGAGATCGAGGAAGAGAATAAGCAAAAGGCAGAGGAGTTGATGACCAGCAGGTGGGAAATATATACGGCTCAGCAAAAGTCTGTCCAAATGAGTATAAATAAAATATGGTTTATGTGTGCCATCGCTTTCATCTGCATCCTCTGGAGGTAGTCCGCCTCGTCTACAGGAATGTTTCTGAGAGGTGAAAGGCTAGCAAATGCCACATTTCAACCCGCAAAGACAGTTTATACTGAGAGCCTGGACTTTAACACAATTCCCATGTCGTGTAAATCACATCAAATCGTTTGCTGCAGGAATTTCAATGTAAATTATGATTTGTACGACTGCATGATATATGACAAAACACATCAGAGCCTGCAGGAATTATTTACAGGAAGTATTTCCTGCTGAGCTCAATTTGCAGGGTTTTAATTTCTCATTAGGATCCAGATGCACGGATGTTTTAAAATCAATTTGTTGGCATGTCTTTCCCTCCAGCGCTGGCAGAATAAATGTACACGCTGTCTGTATGAACCGCACTAAGGTCATATTTAATGAAACACCCCACCCTCTGCTGCTGCGCTGCCATCTTTTTTACGCTGCAGTTGTCCTCAAATGACTGCTGCCAGGCTGGGGTGAGTCAGCAGAGGGAGGGGTGGAGGGAGATGCTGCAACTGCCAAGGGAACGGCCCAGCATCGGCTCACAAATCAATGGGTATTGTCGACCGGTGAGACGAGTCTCCCGCTGCGAGACACTGAACCAGACCCCAACTCAGTCCACCACCTGTACAAGAGATGTGCAAGCGGCGACGGTGTGGGCCGTTCCCACCTCAAATGGGGGGAATTTCAGACAATCTGGGCTCAATCACAGCTGTGACTTACTTCAGAATGAAAGGATGAAGGGAAGCAGAGCAGGGATGGAAGAAGAAAGAAAGGTCACAGGAAGTACAGGGAGGCCTGCTTCTCCTATGTGAATATTCACTGCTCAGATTCTCACATTTAGATCAAATACAAGGTTTCCCTCCCAGCACCAGGACCTTTTAGACACAAATGAAAACCCGGCTTTTTATCCGTTCATGCGTACCTAAAACTTCAACAAATTCAGTTAAAATTAAAGCCAGCCAGTGCCTAGGCCTTAAGAAAACCCCTGTAATAACTCACTTGTGTTTCATTAACTACATGTAATGTGCATTTTGATGCAATAGAAAATGTTGATGGAAAATCGCTGAACTCAGCAACCCGGAATTTTTACTTTTATTTCAAGTGTTTGTTTTTTTTTTGCAAAGACTAACTGTATGTAGAGTACATAGAAAAAACATAAATTCCAACAGTGAATGTCATATTAAACATGTTTAGACCAACGTGTCATGTGAAAAATGACGCCAAATGGAGGGGAAACAAACATTTTATGAAGAAAGTTTCTTCTACTATGTTTATTTGAGTTGCTTATCAGTAAGTACAATTGTAACAATATTATACCTGAGCTTATTATTTACACATATGCATTACAACTCACAGATCACAGTGAATCTACAAATACACAAAACATTTACTAACGGGCAAAATATTAGTAGAATTGCACCTCTCTCAGCACGTTTCAGGTTGTTCATATTTATTCAGGTTATTCACACTTTTGTGAAAGCATAGTTTGTAAATGTAAACATTTTCATCTAATTTTACTTTTTTCCAGTAAAACAAAGAAAATGTGGAATTATTGATAGGTTATTATGCTCTCCGGGTACTCCGGCTTCCTCCCACCATCCAGAGACATCCACCGATAAGTTAATTGGTCAACCTAAAAAGAATTGCCAATGGGTGTGAGAGTAGTCTCTTTTCCATTGAACATCTGCACAAAACTTTACCGATATTTACTAAAACTACTGTTGAAAAAACAGAAGTGTGTAATGTCAGTTTTTCCATTAAATCACAAATGCAATGATTTGTTTATTCATTATCGTTAGATGACACCAGAAGTCATTCCATAAACATAGCGACGAACATAAATATGCTGTTGATTTACAGATGTATTCATTCTTATTCTATATTACCCCTCTATCTCCAACTAAATTCTGAATTGATGTGGTTTCCTGGTGTGTCCACACACACACACACACACGTTTCTTTTTAAACTCTTCTTCTTCTCTTGTGACGTCTGTCAACATCCATTTTTTTATTCACATGACTCTAGTTGCAGAAAAAGGCCTTTCCATTGCACTTTTGCGTGATATACCAATTGTGCTACGCCTGAAAAACCACCTCTTACCAGAGCAAACACTTTTAATCAAAAAACTAGAGTTTTAGTCAACTTGTCATTTTGCCATTAAGTAAATTTTTATGCTAAAGTTATATTCACACAATTTAAGGGTCACAGAAAAAGCAAGTAGTGATTGGTTGTTTGTCTCTATATGTCGGCCCTGCGTTGAACTGGCAACTCATCCAGGGTGAACCTTGCCTTCGCCCATAGGTAGCTGGGATAGGCTCCAGCACCGACCCCCCCACCCCCCAGTTGTTATTATGTTGAGTGTAATTTTTGCATTTCATAAATCCATCCCAGGGCTGGATTGGACCCTTTGGCAGCCTGGTTTTGGCCTGCAGGCTGTATGTTTGACACTTCTGCTCTAAATGGTGAATGAATACATAAATATGAGTAAATAAGAGGGAAATAAAGGTTATGAGCTATTTTAAAGCCATAACCATCTACTGTTGATGTGGATTTGGCCTGCGTTGACAGCTGTGGCTTTGGTTTCCTCTGTTGTGGTAATCTTTGATCAGCAGCATCATGAGTGGAGCAGATCCAGAGTGAGAATGCTTCTTACTGCATGCCTCTGCAGTAAAGGGAGATGAACAACACATCAGCAAGTAAAGGATGGAGGAGGAGAAGGAGGAGGAGGAGGAGACAGTGGCAGAGCAGGAGTAGAGTGAGACAGGTGGTGCAACACTACCCCCATGTGAGAACAACGTCCACATCCTCGTCCTGTGCGTCCATCAGTGCACAGACAGTACATGCATCCCCCCTGTTCGACACCTGGTACAGAGAGCCGTGGCCTTTTAGGACTCAGGCTTTATGTGGCTTTCAGCAGAGATCCCCTGTCAGGCTTAAATCGCCATCGCTCCAACCTCTGACACATTCGCTCCTTGTTTACGATGAGGAACCCTAGGCCAGCAAATTTCCTGTCAGTCAGCAAAATAAAAGCAGTGGAGGTGCCAGAAGTCTGTGAGGGCGAGAGGCCAGCAGTTTACGGAGGCACAGGTCTGCACACACTTACCACCGCACCAAAACAACACCGTGAATGCTTGTCTGTTTTTTCCTTCTTCTTCTTCTTCTTTTTAGAGGGTAAAGATGAGCAGCAAAGATGCTGTGAAGATCTCTAATGTTATTCAGATGCTTCTGACCTTTCTCCTGACATGTTTGCTGGCTTTTTTTGAAAAGGGCAGCCATGAAAAATAGGATGCAACACTTTCCATACGAGTAGAGCAAGGTAAGAGAGAAAACCTCTGAATACTGAGTGTTAGGAGCTGATTACAGAGCTTATGCAGACAACTCGGTGACATGAATCTGGAAGGAACACATCACAGAACATCTGTACATGCATGATAAAGGGAAGAAGAACTGATGTACTAGTGAGGAAGAAAAGCAGCAATGTAAATAAGCTGCATTTAGACATAATCCAGTCAAATGACTAGCCTTAAGATGAAATCCCACTTGTTTCTTACGGATATAAAGAACCGTGGTCATGTTGAGAAAGGGGGAAAAGATGCCAGGTTTTGGAGTCAAGGGATTATAGGAATATTTCATGCCTGAGCTTTTGCAGTGGCTGGGCACTGGGGGTGATGCCAACTGTCAGCTGGTTCAACAACATCTCGTTGTCTATATGGCAATGACAATAAACTGGAACTGAAAACTGGATGCCACAACTGCAGGAATTGTACATCTAATAACCCTCCCACACACACCCCACCCCCGATGGGGAGGTAAGGGGGATTGTTTTAGGTTTGGTTTCTACTTTCTTCGTTTCTTTGGCTGTTTACACTCTAGGAGCAAAAGTATTGGTTGAATTCATACCTAATTGGGTTTATAGATTGCCAGTGACCAAGAACAGATGTGATTCCATTTTGGGAAAAGTAGGTTAAACTTAAAATTTTTTTATGAATTTTTTAGATCTTGTTTTTCTTCTCCCATTTACTTATAATGGGCGAAATTTCCCATGTCTATAGAAATTATCAATTTTGTTTCTTGGCACATATATAGAGGCAACTGATATGCTGACATCAGCACATGCATAGACATGATGACGTCAGCTGGGTCGATGACAAAATAAGCTACAATACGTATGACGGGCGTGGCTTGTTGTGACTGGCATATACATATATTTTCACTGTGGTTTGATAATTCTAACAGTTTTCACTAAGTTTCTGGGAAGGTTTAGATGCTGGAGAAATTGGAAATTATTTGACTACAGACTCATTTTTCCTCTTGCGAAAGAAGAAGAACAGGGTTTTTTTGGTGTGTCTTCCAGCAGGAACATTTTGCACATAATGTATATGTCACATCATGGATTACTATCATTACCTTACTCGAGAAGATAATAAAGAAAAGTCCAATATAGACTGCAACTATTAGACTTAGGACCAGTGATTCAAGTCCACATTGATTTTGCATTCATTTGAAGTAGACAGAGCCCAGAATGCCTTGGATTCTGCACTTTTTGCCTTATAATGGAAAGCAAAACCCTGTTAACCTGTAGTAAAAGATGCTGAAAGCACTGGGGGAATTCTGCAAACTCCAGAGATCATGGAAATAACTCACGAGCGCAGCAGTGGTGAGTATAAATTTTAGAGAACTGTGCAAACACTGCAGAGGGCTGACCTGGACCTGCTCTTTACAGCCTGCAGTGTTCTCCTAGAATGTGCACGATGCGGTGAATTGTTCTGTGATTAATTAAACAAGCATTAAGTTCAGTGATATAAGCATTAAGCATTTTCTGACAGGAGCGAGTAAATAAGCCCATTAGAGTCAATTGAGGAAGTTAACCTTTGCATTAATGGAAAATGTATTTTCATTGTCTTCTTTAAATCCACACTGAGTTTTAATTATGATATTTACAGCCACCTCTGACCATGTGAGAACAAAACAATGCATAAGCTAGAATAGATTCATTCACTGGGGTTTGCTTTATTATTTGTATTCCCTCGCAGCCTTGGAATTGTTGTGTTTCTGCCATTAGATCCATGTCCTCAGTTTACTGTTCTATTGCTATATAGTCCATTCAATTTCAGTAAAGTAGATATAGATATGTCACATTTATTCTCATATACATACAACAAACAGCAGAACGTCTTGTATCTAATGCTCTCATCGACAGCCCATCACACTGTGTCCAAAAGGCGTTCTTTCCTCTATGACGGATTAAAATGACATATACACTAATAAGCACAGCTTCTCCGACTGTGGAGCAAATTTCATTCAGACAGGCTAGTGGGAGAAATAAAAGCCAGCTCTTTTTTTCTATTGTTCAGCACGATGGCAGCTTTGTTCTTAAAATAGTCAGCCTTGTGATTTAAATTCAGTCTGGAGTATTGAGAGAAATGAGACAAGATCAAAGAGGTCTCTTTAGACTCACTTACTGCAGAAGAGAGAGGAGATGAGAGAAAATACAAGTCTCACTGGATCACACGGGGAAATTGTTCACTGCACACTTTCAGCAAATCATATTAGATAGAGTCACTGTGGCAACTAGAGAAGATAATCTTTAATGTGCTCTTTAATGAGAGGGAAAATGTTTGTCTCCTGTGATTGAAGCTCTCGTTATGCAAATTATATCCAAATCAGTTCGGCGGCACAGACTCGTCGCTGATGAAAAGTGGCTGAGGGATGGCATTCAATTAGAGCTGTAGATTGACACAATCAGAACATGTGGTGTGTTTTAAGGCTTTGGTTGTGACCTGCTCCATGAAGGTCAAAATGAGCCTAAAGACATGAGGTGATGTGTTACAGCAGAACTGTGTCACAGGACGCACAAACTGTGGGGGTCTGAACACATGTGTCAGCTTCAGGAACGACTCGGTGCTGCATCTGAACAGACCTAAGAGTAAACCCGACCTCAGCTACACACAATGAAGCTCATTTCCACATATTATAGCAAAGAGCTGAGTTTCAAACTACAACTGGTTAACCTCAGGGGCAAGGACCTCATCTCAGTATTTTAAAGGGCAATACTACCGACGGCCACTAGATGCTGCTCCTAAACACCCTGGCTCTCATTGACGTACACTGAACTTCCATCTAAAAACACCATGTAATTTTTCCCTCCAGGAGTCATTTTGGTCTTCTTTGTTTTAATTGTTTTAATTCCCATAAATGACCTGCTCCATCTGTACATTATTACTCCATTAATTAGATCTCAGTGCTTTCATTGATAGGTCTGGCTGACAGCTTGCGGGCATATGGATAACTAACAAATAAAAACAAGAAGTGTTGAGTCCTATTACTTGAGATCAAATGGGCATTTGATCCTTTCTGTACCATTCGCCCGCACAGAGCTGGGTAAAAGGGCATTTGTCTACTCTGCTCCTCAAACATGGAATATGTTGTTAAAAGACTGGAAACTGACTGAACTGATCTCCTTCAATGCTTTTAAATCCAAACTCAAAGTACTGGAGATCAACTCAATGGCCTGCACCTGTTTTCCATAGTTTGACATGTCCTGTAAATTATTGTATGTTTTAACTGTATGTTGTATTTTATGCTGCCTCTTGGTTAGGACTCCCTTAGAAAAGAGGTTCTTAATCTCAATGGGATCTTTTTCTGGTTAAATAAAAAAAATGTAAAAAATGAAGTTTTTACTTTTGTCTACATATGGTCACTTCCAGCTCCAAAAAGGCAACATGGGGACAGCCAAATCGTAAACTACTGGCTTTAAAACAGCCCTTCAGAAACAAGCAGGTAACATCACTGCTGTTCCGACCATTGATTATATACAGCAGTATTAATATAACACATAACACACCAAGGACATCTGACAGCGGCCTGGGTAAAACCATCATATCTTTTATTATATTGTCTGGGACCGTTTAAGATATTTACCCTTTTAAGTGCTTGTTTGGATTGTGTTCTATTTTCTGGCACTTGTTGTTTTTAGCTTTAGCTGACGTTCTTCTGGCTGATGTAGAGCATATTGGTACAAGCGTTACATCATATTACCATGACAACAGATACAACTGTGGCCATCCAGGTTTAAGAGGCTACAACAATTGGAATAATTGAAAAAATGCTCAACGCTGAGTAAAACTAAGAATGACCCCAGCATTTTGAAAGAGTAGATGACAGTGTAGACATAATTAATTTTAAAAGTGAAATAAAAAATGTAAAAACGTAGCCCTGTCCTCAATGAAACACCTGAATCCAACGTGTCCTGATATTGTAGTCCATAAACTGAATGTCTTGTAATATATTCATAGTAGGCCTTATAATAAAATGCATTAAATCACAAACTACACATAAAAACTATGAAGAGACTGAAATGTGAAGACTGTTCAGTACATGATCAGTGTTGTCTATTTGCCTGAAGTTACAACTACTTAGTAAAATAAATAAACACATTTTTGGCTCTAGGTAAGCAACTTATATCCCAAAGAAAAAACAACAAACACCAACATATTTGTGTGGTGTTTTTGTCACAGGCTTCCTGAACTGGTGACAAAGCTAAAATATTCCACCTGAATCTATCCTATTCTTACAATTTCCTGTCTGTTCAATAGCTACAGTTTGACTAAGACACAACTTTCAGATGCATTGACTAATGATGAGATTTGTTTTAATCCAAACACTTGTAAACCTCCACAATTATCCGTAAACCTAAGAGAATGTGCACAGTTGGAACAAATATGTACACACAGAAACACACCCGAGCTCAAACACAGTCTGTTTACAACAACACCAAAGCTTCAGCAATTACCCAGCGTCTTCACACGCCTAATTAAAGCTCCTCAAACCTTCCTGTATCTATTGTTTTTGTTTTCATCTCTAACATGAAAATTATGCTAATCTGGTAAATGAAACATCTTTTCAAACCTGCACAGATAAAAATCTTAAGATGAACATAAGACTGGAGGCACTTGTGTATGTCTGTGGTTTAGCCTAATACAGCGCTGCAGATACACTATAAAAAAATCTATCATTAAACTGTGTAAATATTGATGTTTATGAAGTATATGGACATAAATATTGGGACACTTCATGTCTACAGCTGTAAGATGTCCTGCTCATGAGGATTTGACATAAAAACATCAATATTTCCTTAAAGTTTAATGGGAGATTTTTCTTCCTAAGTGAGATGTGAAGGAAGTAGATGGTTAGTTGTGGTTAAAAAAAAATATTATTTACAATCAGAGTATGGAAAATATTTTAGAAATGTAGAGGTAGCACATTTAATAGATTTTTTTTTTTTTAAAAATCAATGTTGAGAGAAATTAAGTCAAAATCATCTCTGAGGCATTTTGGAAGCAAAGATAACAACTTAAACCAAACTAACCAATGCACTGATACTTATCCAATATAAACTCTATTCTGACATTAGTCCTTATTGTTTTTATCCCAGAGCCTGTTAGAACAGAAACACCTGGATTCAATGTGTCCACAGACTTTTATCCACACACTGTAACTCACAAGTGAAGCATTATTCCATAAACTAGTTCAAGAGCTTGTTAAATGCAAGTCGACCACTTTGTCCCGATGACACTGCAAACCCCTCCGGCCCTGTAACCTTTGACCTCTGTGCAGCAGAGTGCCACCTCAGAGAAATCAGCCCGGTTCCCCCCAGACCGACCCAGACAGTTTGAGCTGCAGGGTTGATTAAATGAGTCCCGGCGGCCCGAGGTGTCACCACTACCCCCCGTTGGACGATCGATCAGGAGGGCGCTGGTGGATTTGGTTTTGTAGGTGACAGGTGGGAGCTCTCTGCGGTAATGCTGTATGATATCAGGTCCTCCACGGCACCTGAGATGATTAACGGCGAGCTGTCAGCACAGTGTAATCACAGTGTGAAATCGATGCCTCACACCTCACCCTCTCCTCTCTTTGCCTGTCTGTGTTACAGTAGAACCAAGAGCCGAGCGTTAGATTACACAGAAAGGCATTCGTAGCCCGAGGACAAAGACTGGGACAAATTAGTGAAATTATAAAGAGCTGTCTGCATGAGTGGGCTGCAAATTAAAAAGCTTTATGTGAAATATTAGGTGCTAAATGTATCGTATAAATGCAGGTCCTATCCTGTCTCTATTTTTCTATTTTATCCCCCAGTGGATTAAACTCATCAATCTCCTCTGCAGTGACTGAAAGCAGAATCCATTCACCAGGCATGTAAAGACAAGGAAATTCTTTTCCTTGAGTCAAAGGAAAGTCACTGCAGTGATGATGTTGGTGTCAAACGTTCTAGAATCACCTTAGCCCTTAAACCAGATCGTCTGGAAGAGGGGTGTCAAACATATGGCCTGTGGGCCCAAACCCGACCGCCACATTCCAATCCAGCCCATGAGATGAAGTTGCAAAGTGCAGAATTTCCAGTGAAAACATTAACAGTCAAGGGTGTCAAACTCATTTTAGCCTAATTTGATCACAAGTCGTGAGACCAGTAAAATAATAATTTATTATTTATAGTTGTCCCTATAAATAAGGACGACTCCAAATTCCAAACGGCTGAATTTTAACAATATTCTACCTGTTTCTAAATGTTTTGTGCCTGTGTAGATCCACTGTGATCTATAATGGACACGTATAAATGATAAGTTGAGCCATAATATTGTTAAAATTGCACTTATTTTCCTTTAAGAAATTTAGGTTGTTCAGGTTATTCATTATGTTTTGCTAAAGGAATGTTTGTATATGTAGATATTTTAACATTTTCTTATTTTAATTTTACTTCTTTGCACCCAAAAAAAAAAGACAATTTTGAAATTGTCAATATTTATAGGTTATTTTTGTATTATTTTACTGGTCCAACCCATTTGAGGTCATATTGGACTGTATGTGGATCCTGAACTCAAATGACTTCCACACCCTTGGTCTGGAACATCAGTCACCATAAAGTCTGTGCTGTGTATCGAGTCTGCATCCTGTGCTTATGCTTGGACATTTTTGACGTCTCAATCCTGTTCCTTTAGTGCTACTGGATTCTAGTTTTTGGACTTTTCAGTTGCATTTCCTTTTTGCTTCACTCACTTCTAAGTAGGTCTATTATACCCAAAACACCATATGAGGATCACAGTTCACAATGTAGGAGAGTTACAACCAAACTGTAACCAGTTTCACTCTACTTTCCTCTTTATCGTAGAGGTAAAGTCTTGTATTTTGGCAAGAATTTAGGCTTTTTAGCATAATTTTGGACTAACACTATTACAATATTGATAAAATCTACATAAAGAAAACAGCGGTCCATACTTACACACAGCTGCAGAACTTCATTAATTACCCATACTGTAGCCTAATTTATGCTGCCAGAGTTTCAAAATAGATCCAAAAAAATAATGTTTTTACACTCCAACATAAATCTAAAACACCTGTTTAAATCAGACTCACACTCACACACAGACAGCTGATGGACACAGGGTAATTCCTTGACATTATATATATATATATATATATATACACACATATATATATGTGTGTGTGTGTGTGTGTGTGTGTGTGTGTGTGTGTGTGTGTGTGTGTGTAGTACTGGACAGAATGACGTGTAGATGTAGAGCTGTGGAGACCAGGCGTGGTTTGATGAAAGAGATGATTTGTAGAATAAAGGGTCCGTGTTGGTCGTCTGTTAATTCTGTGAGGTTCATGAAGAAGTTCCAAGCCAACTACTTGTCTAACACTAACCTCCACCAACATCTACTCCAACTTAACCTGAGTTTATATGTAATAACACATCTGGAAAACATTCATCAACCAGTGGTTTAGTCATTTGTTTCCAACGCATCTTATCAAACTATGTAAGATTTAGCACATTTTAGCTCTTAATCAGATTTTTCCAAAACAAGTTCTACACCAGTAGAAACGCTGCAACTTAAAGTGAATCAAAACACTTTAGTGGAAACAGACGTTCAAGTATCTGTATAAATAAACTGAAGTACGCATACAAGCCTAATGACATCAGTATATCTAATAGGGATGCATCGGTACAGGGTATCCACGGTTCCATCCGTATTGTGGTTCTTGAGTCCTGGTTCTGGGTTCTATCCGGTTCAGATCAGAGCCTGGCTGTGCACCAGAACAGAACTGGAGCTG
>JAPTMW010000008.1:829680-839813 GCA_029822955.1 Ostorhinchus angustatus
CGTAGAATTCACACCTGTGACATGACTACAGTGTGTATGAGAGTGAATTAACATCATTTAGACGAGTGCAACACCAACACCGGTTTTGTTGATGTTTTCAACAGGATGTACACGTGTGAACTCTGTGAAAACTCGTCTTCTCTTTCCGTCCTTAGATCTGTGCGAGGACAGCTGTGGTGAGAAGCTGAAGGTGGTTCTCGGGACGGTGGCCGGTGCCGTCCTCTTCCCGTTCCTGGTTTGGGCGGGTTATGCCTTCCTCCCGTTTGACTCTCCGCTGCTGAACAGCGCCCCCCTCAGGGTGGTGTACACACTGCGCTGCTCCTTGTTTGCCATGGTCCCCATCCTGCTCGGTGAGGAAGCCCCCGTCGTCTTTTGAACATCCTAAAATCCTCTGAAAGCGAACAGGTTGTGACGCCGCTGCTGTTTCTGCAGGTGTGCTGGTGCAGGGCGTGGCCCGGCTGCGACACAGTTCGCTAAAGCCGCTGTATCAGGGTCAGCAGGTCCACAGAGAGGTGGCTGTGCACTGGCACTTTGTCAATGAATCGCTGGCCCTTTTCCTCTTCTACTTCCTCCAGCTCGCTGTCATGGCAACCTACGTCAGCCAGGACCTGATTAAGATGGTTCCGCTGCTCACCATCATCTTCGCTTTTGGCAGGTTTGTGATGTTTGTGGTGATGTGTTTCTGTAAGTGAATGGATTTGGAAGTAGATCTCTGAGTTTCTTGAATATTCCCATTTTTACGCTGCTTCCCTTTTCCATCTCTTTCTCGTCCTGTGTGTGTGTCCTCATTCCATGTTTTGTGATCGACTGAATGATGAAGTGTTGGTTTATGAGTTGAGTGTAAAATCCTCCTCCCTCTTGTGCTAAATAAACTCTTAAATAACCCTCTTCAACTTACAGGACAAAGCTGAAAATAGGCCTGTTTTTCTGAGCTCATGACATGTTGTGTTAAACTACTCAACGTTACATAAACCGGTTCAAATGAGCTGAATATTAAACATCTACAGCAGAAAAATGAATCCAAAAACATCATGTATAATAGGAAAACACTGACAGAACACTGTTAACACTTAGTCCATTCAGCCGATGACTCTTAAAGTAAGGTTTTGAATGTGGAACTTCTACTTGTGGAACCTTTGAGTTGAGGTTTTTTTTTTTTTGGTCAAATATTCAAGATTCAGAGTCTGAAATATATATTTTTTATTATTATTGTGAATTCACAAGATGCGCAGGAAGAATTAAGATACTGTTTCTCTCTCACCTTGCTATTAAATGCAGCGTAATTTAAAAAAAAAAAGGCTAAAAATAAATAAGTGGTATAAAAGATCATCTATAAAGTATAATAGAATATAAAAGGTATAAATTAAACCTATTTACAATAGCAGTGGATGATGAATGAATCCTCCTGGAGCAAACACTTCAACTAGAAAATACAACAACTAAAAACAAGTGGTGCCAGAAACAACAAACCCCGCCCCTCGTCAACATTTTACCTGATTTGTCTTATCTCTTATCATTGTGAAAACACATTTTTGATGACCTTGACCTTTGACCTAAATTCACCAAAATGTAATGGGATCTATTCTGGACCACCTCGCACCTTTCCTGAAAATTTCATGTAAAATTGGTCCAGTGGTTTTTTGGGTAAAGTTGCTGACACACAAAAAAACAGAACCAAAAAACAACAGCGTCGCCTCCCTTCAGGGGGCGGGGCAACAGTGTGACATGCACAAAAATGGGCTCTTAACTCTCATATTCTGCTCATATAACTACTATATGATCAAAGTTGTGATAGAAACCAATGCAAACAGGACAAAATGAACATCTGAGTTCACTTTGTGGGACGACTAAATCTGATTAAATTGTGACTCTGTTCTTCAAAAAAAACCTTATTCTTTCAGATAAAGTGTCACCTAACTCTAACTCTCTCAGCTCTGATATAAAATAGTCTGGTCGTTTTCCGTCAGTGGAGTATATTCAGACTCTGTTCCTTCTGCCGCTGCCTGTCTGTTTACTTTGCAGAGTTGTCGTTACGCTCGCTCTTTGTAATGTTGTTTTTCCTTGTGTGTTTTTTGCGTTGCAGACTCATCTACTGGCTCTGCCTCTCGCTGTGCAGCAGCTTCAGGGGCTTCGGCTTCAGCTTCTCCTTCTTCCCGATGCTGGTGATGCTGGGGGTGAACCTCTACTACGTCTGCTCGTCGGTGGGACAAGCGGCGGTCTTTGACGTGGAGCCGCCTACGACCGCCCCCCCGCCCCGGCAGAGGTGGTTCGGGTAAAACGTGACGTTCCAAAGAATGCGGTGAGGACAAAAAACTGTCAAGAACATGCACTACTCGGCTTTGTGTCATTTGAGACGTTTAACATTAATTTCTTTGGGTCTGTTTGGGGATTGAAGTCCTTCGTTTTCAGCAGGTTTAGGTGCATCTGAAGCTAAAATCTCTAGCAAAAGGACGTAAAATAATAATAATAATAATAATATTCGCACTGCAGGGAAATTAAGAGCTGAAAAAGTCACAAGTTTACACGTGCTAAAAGTTTATGTCTTGGTTAAATTTGTGACATTTATCGTCTTTAAACAAACTTCCATCTAATGTTCACTGTGTTGTAGCAAAACGCAAAAATAAAAGCATGAATTTATAAAAGCAAAAAACTAAAAGCATTGAAATCTGAATGCACAAGACAATATTTAACAATAATATATGCATAACACTGTTCAGAGTAAATTTTATCATACATTTTTAACAAGAAAATTGCACAGAACTTTAATATAATGTTGATTTTTTTTTTTTTTTTTTTTTTACAAGAATTTCTGTTTATTTTTATTTTGTTAAACTGTAAAACTCATCTTTTGAAGGATTTTCCTTGTTTACAGCAGCACAAACTGCTATTTTTGGAGAATGCTTTTCCTTTTTGGAGGATTTTCTTTGTATGAATGAATAAAGGTAGTTTACTAAAAAAGTAGTAAAAAATATTATTGATATTTGGGATTTTGAATATGAATTCAATAAAGTTTTATTTCCTAAACAAGAGACTCAGAGTGTGTAATTATATATAATATAATTATATACATTATAATCAAGGTTACAGAAGCATCTGTAGTATTTGTACTTTAAAATGTTCCAAAATGACCTAAAGTATCACTGAAGGGTTTAAAAGAATGTGTTTTTATGAATGTGTGTGACCACTAGAGGGAGTAGTGAGTCACTCTGCCGGTGAGGAAAACTAATAACGGTTGAGTTGAGGATGAGAACCATAAAGAAACAACTTTTAGGGTCAAAGAAAGTAACTCGGTGTTAAAATCTAGAATTACTGATGTTTTCAACACTGGACTCAGCTCTAAATGAAAATAATGGTTTGACGCTGGAATGGCAGTGTTTCTTCAACATTCTGAGGCTTAAGGTATGAAGTTATTTTGGGATGTTCTTATCTTCAGGTCTGACCTTGTTTGTTGGATTCCAAACAGATCTTTAGTTCAGTTATTATGTTGTGTCACCTTGAGCTGAGTTGTTTTCACTGCTGCCAGACGGTTCTTCTGTGTAAATCAACACCATTTACACTGATAAAGGCTGTTTCTGCTGTGACTGAGAGTCCTGTTGTGTGTCTATGTGTGCGTTTGTGTATACATGTTTGTGTGTTTTGTAGGAGGGTAAATAAATCCTACAGTGATTATCAGTGCCCGAGTCCCTCATTCTTCACTCTAAAGCACACTTTAATCTTGTAAAGCACCACAGACATAGCAGCGAGTCATTCCTCAGCACTGACACAAAAAGCCCAGCCAATAAAAACCCCCCACACACATCTCAGAAATGATGACCACTGTATTAAAACAAAGAGTCGCCACAGTCAAGAACACACATCTAACAAACGATGACCACTATATTACCACTATTGGCTCCTGGCTCATTGACATCATTCTCCAGGTTTCTGTTTGTATGGATTTAAATATTAGCATCAACGTTTGAAGTATTGAAACCTCATCTTTTGCTTTACAAATGCTTCTCATTTTTATCTCTGCGACTGATTGGCCATCTGACGTCGTCTTTGTCATCCTCATCTTCATCCTCATCATTGTTTTTGTCATCATCTTCATCTTTATTGACGCCTTCATTAGTAATTGCTTCAAACATTTTCTCAGAAACTACTGGATAGATTCATTTAATATTTTATGTATATCTTCATTGAGACAGTGTCTACAAAGTTTGGTCACAGTTTTGAGATATTTAGATTTTTGGTGCGGGTTAGGCTTATACTAATATTCTAAATGTTCCTTTCCTTGTAATGGTCCATATGTTGATGGTTTATAACATGTAAATGGTTACAGATATCAATATAGTCCCTACTGATCACTGATCGAAGTCATATATGGACTGAGTTGAATGAGTTGAGTTCCCATCCAGTGAAAGTGCCGCCTACTTCTATTGGGAGATTGAGCTCCTGCATCCAGACCACAGGACTCTAACACAGAGACCTGACAACCTCACACATTCAATTGGGGATTGATTCACATAGAACATGATGCTGACATAGAGGGACAGTGGAACTGTTTTGTCTACCTTTGGTACCAGATAAATGAGTCCAGCAGTGTCTCTTACATCTGGTAATGAACTAGTTTATGTGTCCCCAGGTGAAATGGTCCAGAGAAAACTACTACCACAACCTGAGCTCGCCGTACTGCCTGCGTCTGGCATCGGGCGATGCCTCGGGGAAGATCATCGTATGGGATGTGGTCAGCGGTACGGCCCACTGTGAGATCCAGGAGCACTCCAAACCAATCCAGGGTAAGCCGTCACCTCCAAACCCCTATCAGTCATGGCTCTGTATCCATCAGCTCACTACCGGAAGAGGGACGCCCTGAGAAGAAGCCAACATTGAGCTGTTGTTTTCATTCAAATTCTCTTCTCACAGACGTGTACACACTAAGGCCCAATTCACCCTTTGGCCCCTCCCCCTTAGCCCTACCCCTCCATTTTGTGCGTTCGTGTGAAGGGGTAGGGGTGTCCAGATTCTCAGTGAGTTGGAGGGAAAGGGCTAAGGGGCAGAACTGTTTGGTCCACCAAACAGAGATTTTTCAGGGCCACACTACAAATGGAGTGGTATGAGAAATCTCCCATAATTCTGTTCATATCATCAGTAAGATGGAGGTAAACACAGCAAAAAAATTGCAGCACTGTGATGAAAGAAACACACAAATGTACATACTTTCTTCGTAAACAACTTAATCATTTGATCATCTGTTTAATGCTGTTTCAAAGTATTTTAGATCGCATTTCTGCCGTTTGTGATTGAAAGCCGCAAAAAGATGCCCAAAACCCATGGAACAGAGACAGTTGCAGCTGCTGACGGCATGGAGAATTCTGTCGCAAGCAAAGTTGTCGCATCTGTTTATAGCAGCATCGATGACTGCTGATGACATAATAGGTCTGGAAGGGTTGTCTCATTTCATAGGGGAAGGTGTCAACCACTAGCCCTTACAACTCCGTTTCAAGGGGTAGTGCCAAGTGCAAGGGCCCAGGGGTAGGGGTAACGGGGAGAGGAGAATTGGGATTGGCCTAAACCTCCATCCACTGACTTCCTTGGTCCTCTCCATTGTTTCGCTGTTTCTCTCCTCCAGACCTGGAATGGTTGTGGAATCAGGATGCATCTCGGGATCTGCTGCTGGCCGTCCACCCTCCGAACTACATCGTCCTGTGGAATGGAGACACAGGAACCAAACTGTGGAAGAAGAGCTATGCTGAGAACATCCTGTCCTTCTCCTTTGACCCTTTTGACCCCTGCAACATGGCCTGTAAGTGAACACCTGACAGGATCCACACTGACATACATTCATTTTGAATGTCACAGGAGTGGAACTAGACCTTCTCATCTCCACTCAAACCATTGTATGATTCAGAGGCCGGTTTTACTACATCAGTTGTACATCAGTCAGTACATCAGTTGTTTTTCTTACGGGCTGTCTTTAAGGTTTTCTCTGTATATCCTGTCTCAGTCCATGTTTTCTGTCCTTATCTGGGTATCTGTGGATCCTAAAAAAGTCTTAAATGTTATTCTGCTAAATTAGGGCCGTAATTATCCTTAGAATTGTTAATTAACCCTTAAATCCGACACTCAAAGGTCTTAAAAATCCCACTGACACAATAAATTATATTGATATATTTGGTTTGTAAATCTTTGTACAAAATTAGTCAAATGTGTAATTAATTAAATTTTATCCTAATGGAGATGGGAATGGAGTGGAGACTCCAACAGTCATGAAGTGGAGGGGCTCATGGGTGGAGGTGGTTCAGCGGTGGAGGGCCATGAGTGGGGGGGGGTCCATATTTAAAGATGAACATTTATGTATGTGAAACTACTGTTGTTGCTATTGAAGTAAAACACTGCCTGTTCTCGTCACATTGGTTTGAACTGGTAGGTTTCAGAGTGTTGCAAGTTACATCTTGTCTTGTGTTGAATCTTTGTTCTGATGTGGGTATAACATCGAACTTGGGCATTAGATTTTTATTCCACATCTGTAAATCTATTAACATAAGTCAGAGATGCAACACTACTTCTTCTCAAGAGCATTCGGTTATGCTAATGCTAACCGTTGAATCAAAGCATTGGTAATGTTTCAGTTTTCCACAATTCACTAAATGGGGTTAGGCTTAGGGTTGTGTTAAACAGGGTTAGAGTTGGGTTAAACAGGGTTAGGGTTAGGGCTGGGGTTGGGTTAAATACGATTAGGGTAAGAGGGTTAGGGTTGGGTTAAACAGGGTTAGGGTTATGTTAAATAGGGTTACGGTTAGAGGGTTGAGTTAGGGTTGGGTTAAATAGGGTTAGAGGGTTTGAGTTGACCAGGGTTGGAGTTCTACAGGATTAGGGTTGGGTTAGGGTCAGGGTTAAACCTGTATTTGACAGATTCTGATAGGTGTGACGGTGTATCGAGCTGTGATGAGCTGCGTTATGATGCTCTTTTTCTTCTGTTTTTCTTGTTTCTTTGACATGATGTTCCTCATCAGTGCTGACCAGTGAAGGAATAGTCTTCATTACAGACTTCTCCCCGTCTAAACCGCCTGGGAGTGCTGGCAAAAAAGTCTACATCGCCAGCCCCCACGCAAGCCCCGCCCACACCAAGCCTGCGCCTGCTGCTGCCCCCGCCCCCACCGGCGCCAAGAAAGCCCTCAACAAGGTCAAAGTGCTCATCACCAACGAGAAACCCACGTAAGAATGAGCAAAGTACAACCCATGTGTTGAACTGTGGTGACAACATCATGGTCAAAAACCCCAATTTGATGAATTTAATGACCTGAAATCTTAACCATTTATATAATTAAACAGACAAAATAATTTATTATGAAGTTAATGAACCCTGGACACCAGTTCTTTGGGGTGGGCCTTTTCCAGAAATATTTAATACTGACAAAATAATTTGCATTCTAATTTCATTATAGCCCCATGACCTGCTCTGCATTTCAATGAGCTCCATATTCCTGAATTAAGAAATGATGCACTGTGGGTAAAAACCAAGCACATCCATTCAGGCAGCTGTTTCTATAATACATATATAGATATTAAATGTGTACATTTACTATGTTAAATCTATGCCACTAGCCTTTTATACATGTAACAGTCCCAGGGCAGATCCACTAGTGTTAAAGGCTATTTGACCAGTTTTTAATAGGCTTTATAATGGATCACTTCTTCTTCCACCGACACATTTAAAAGACTTGCCCACTGGTGAAGTTTCTGCTAGTGAAGTGTCCAGCTCTTTACCCTTGCTAGGGTGCTGGAGGGGGCACGGGAGTTTGCCCATCCAGTCCACATGTGTTCTGTGGATTTGGAGAAGGTTTACCACCGTGTCCCCAGGGGCATCCTGTGGGGGGTGCTCCAGGAGTACAGGGTGGATGGCCTCTTGTTAGTGGCCATTCAGTCCCTGTATCAAAGGAGTGCGAGTCTGGTCCGTGTAGCCGGTAATAAGTCATAAGTCAAGGCTCTGCCAGGGCTGCCCTTTGTCACCGGTTCTGTTCATAACTTTTATGGACAGAATTTCTAGGTGCAGCCGGGTGGTTGAGTTGAGGATGATCTGGCGGTCTGAGCTTCATCGAGCAGCAAACTCCAGCTCTTGCTGGGGCAGTTCGCAGCCAAGTGTGACGCGGCTGGGATGAAGATCAGCACCTCCAAGTCTGAGGCCATGTTCCTCAGTTGGAAAAGGGTGGAGTACCCACCCTGGGTCGGGGAGGAAGTCCTGCCTCAGGTGGAGGAGTTTAAGTATCTTTGGATCTTGTTCACAAGTGAGGGTAGGATAGAGTGGGAGATCAATAGGCGGATTGGGGTGGCGTCTGCAGTGATGCGGGCGCTAAACCGGTCCATTGTGGTGAAGAAGGAGCTAAACCGAAAGCTTTTGATTTACTGCTTGATCTCCATTCTGACCCTCACTTATGGTCATAAGCTCTGGGTAATAACTGAAAGAACAAGGTTGTGAGTAGAAGCAGCCGAAATGAGTTTCCTTCGCAGGGTGGACCGGCTCAGCCTTAGAGATAGGGGGAGGAGCTGGGACTCAGAGTAGAGCTGCTGCTCTTCCACATCCAGAGGAGCCAGTTGAGGTGGTTCATCTTGTGAGGACACCTCCCTGGGGACGTATTTCGGGCGTGTCCGACTGGGAGGAGACCTCAGGGCTGACCCAGGACACACCGGAGGAGTATATCTCTGGGCCAGCCAGGGAACGCTTTGGGATTCCCCCAGAAAAGCTGATGGAAGTAGAGGGCTGTCTGGGCTCCTTTGCTAAGACTGCTGCCCTCGCCACCCAGACTCGGATAAGAGGAAGACGACAAGTATGAGTATGTTAGCGTAGCAGTTAGCATTTCCCCCTCAATGCTGGAAGCTTCCTTTCTGTGTTGAGTTAGCCCCTTGTCCTTCAGATTCAGTCCAGTTTCCCCCTAAGAACAGACGATGGCAGACCGCTCTCCTGTCAGGACCCAGGTGCTGTTGAAGATAAGGAGCACATTATGGCAGCTCAGCACTCTTTGTGTGGTAAGCACTAATGCTAATGCTAGGTACTATATTTATTAGGATGGGTGAAATGCAGAGACTGAAGCTGCCCCCAGGTATAGTAAAGTGAATTAACCTTAGCCTTAATGTTGTATATTCAAATTAAACCCTGGTGGTGTTGATCTAGCCTTAGCCTCAGGGCGTCTATAATAACTGTGTGTATTTATAACGTCCTTGACCTGTAGTGAGTCTGCACATGTCAACATGCATTAATGTCCTTCCGTCCTCTGCTGCTGGACCATATATCCTGGCAGTGAATATGTCTTATCTGATTAATCAGAGCTTCTATTGCATTTATCAGAGCAAAGTAATGAAAAGCTCAGGATCCAGTGAAAGGAACAGCACATTAATGTCTTATTCTTGACAACCGGTGCTTTTTGGATCCCATTGAAGTAAATGAGGCTGAGTGTGCACCGCGGCGTCTTCAACACTCATTTCTGCCAAGGAGACTAATGTGTTGGAAGCAAAATGTGACGGCTTATTTGTTTTGGAGGAGTGATACATAAGGCCAAATTATTCATCACATTTTAAAAGATTTACAAGATGATAAAACAGCAGGCTTTAATATGACAGATGAATTGATTTAGTTTTGGATACAGCTGACTTTATTTTCTGTCGGTGTATGACTGATTTGATGCTAAAACGGTTAAAGCATTCACGATGCCATGAATCAAATCAATTACTTAATGAGATGTTCTTGAAGAATATTTGAGTATTTAACTACCTTCTTGTTGTGACTCCGTATTAGTGACTGAGTAACTTGTGAAACCCTTTGTTTGGCGTTGTTTGAGGATGTGCAGCCTCCTGTCTGTCAACTGGTTTTATTTATAGCAGCAGCAGCCCAGAGTCCCGCCCACCCCAACAGCCCTAATAACAAACCCTCCATTCATCTTCCTCCTCTTTACATCCTCTGGTTGTGTCTGGTCTATGTAGGTGATGGTGTCCTCTTTTACGTCCTGTCTTGTGTTTCATTACTGTTGACATGGTGGTCTCACAGTTTTGGCTCTTTATCATCTTCACTGGGTCTCTGTTTGATGGATGAGGGATTTAACAACCTCCACGATGCTGCTCTTGCAGAGTTTTATCAGAAAGCCCTTGAATACTGTACA
>JAPTMW010000008.1:1457635-1468070 GCA_029822955.1 Ostorhinchus angustatus
AAAATGGCGACTCACTGGTGCTTTGGTGAGGTGTCGTTTTGTAAGAATAAAGCACCTGTGGAAGGTAGGATGCCTGTTTGCTGCACATGACGGCAATCTGGGGTGCACTGACTTGATCACCCATGAGATCCCTCTGCTGGGAATGTTCCCACCCGACAACACAACCGACATATACCACCATTCGAATATGAGGCTGTTAAAGCCCATATCAACCAGCTCCTCGATGCGCAGGTGATAAGGGAAAGCAGCAATCCTTATGCGTCTCCCATCGTCCTCGTCCTGAAGAGGGATGGCAGTCTGCGCCTCTGCATGGACTACCTCTACTACTTCTAAATAGTAAGACCAGGAAGGATGCCTTCCCTTTGCTGCACATTGAGGAGAGTTTGGATGCGCTGTCCGGTGCCTGCTGATTCTCTACCATCGATTTGGCCAGCGGGTACAATCAGGTCCTGGTCGCAGAGCAGAACAAGCCAAAAACAGCCTTCTGTACACCATGTTCAAATGGAACAGAATGCCTTTTGGCTTGTGCAATGCACCGGGAACCTTTCAGCATCCCATGCAGAGGATGTTTGGAGATCAACAGTGCCAATCCTTACTACACTATCTTGACGATATTGTCCTCTTCTCCACCTGTGTTTCAGAGCATCTGGAATGGCTAGATTTGGTTTTGGGCTGTCTCCAGAAGCAGAGCTTGAAGGCCAAACTGGAAAAGTGTGCTTTTTTTTTTTTTTTAAAAAGAGGTGCGCTACATAGGCCACATAATTTCCAGTGAGGGCATCTCCACCAACCCATCAAAAATTGAGGCTGTGGCCCATTTGTCAGAACTGCACTCTTTCTTGGGATTTGCCAATTACTACTGGTGCTTTGTAGATGGATTTGCCAAATTGGCTCAACCTCTACATAAGCCTGTGGCAACCTTGGCTGATATGAAGATCAAGAGGGGATCAGGGAAGTCGATGGAAGGAAGCACCTACCAATCACAACACAGGTAAAGGTGCACACCAACATATGCGGTCTACATATTAACTTAAATTAACTGGCATTTAAAACATCAACTGTGCATTAAATGGGTGGAGATACGGCTTTTCTGCTTTTTACTTGTGCTGTTGCCCAAATCTGTAGACGATAATGTCGATGAACCCAGTTCACACTTTCTCTACCATGGACTCTCTGGTCTGTGTCGTCCAATCTGTTGTGGACAGGCAGAACCTTGCAAACTGGGTTTATCTGCAGCTCTGTGCCTCTGTCCACATAAAGAGGGCCCCATGTCGGAGCCAGGGGCAGACTGGGGTAAAAAAGCAGCCCGGGAATTTGTACCTGACCAGCCCACTCTCCAGGGGGTATGGATGGGGTGGTAGCGGTAGTGGTAGCATTTTAATATAATTAATTAATTATAAATAATAACCACCTGTATGAGCATTTTTAATACTTCAAAGTTGTGAAAAGGAATGTTCTCTCTCACTCAATAAAACTTCATCAGTGTGTGTGCTGTATTTCAGAATTACATAATGTTATCTAAATTCACATATGCTGTCAAAACACATTGTGGTGAGGAACACTACTGTGTGTGAATGTAGCTTCAGTCTCACTCTTCCACTGACCACTCCCCCCAATTAGCACAAGGCTATAAAAACACATGCACTGTAGCACTTCTCCCTCTCCTAAAGACCCAGAAACTGGTAAAGCAGCAGCGGCATATGTAGTGCCAGAATTGGGGGTGAGATGGGCAGCACGAGTAGCTGATAATGTATCAATATACACTGCAGAAATAATAGCAATAATTATGGCACTGCAATGGGTGGTTGATATTAAACCTATTAGGGTGATAGTGTGTACTGACTTATTGTCAGCATTGCAGGGAATACGGTCTGTAGGAGTGGGAGGAAGAGAGGACATTGTATTTGAGGTTTCAACTCTGTTACTAAATATTCAAAATTTAGGAATACATATTAGATTTGTCTGGGTACCTGCTCATGTGGGAGTAATAGGTAATGAACTTGCAGATGGGTTTGCCAAGAGAGCCTGTAAAGCAGATGTAGAGGTAGTGAAAGTAAATCTAAGTAAAATGGAAGTAAAATCAATGATAAAAAAGAAAATTAAGGAAATGTGGCAAGAAGTATGGAATAACGAATGAAAAGGTAGAGATCTGTTCCATATAAGCCCAACTGTGGGAAATATGAGAATGAGAGGAAGAAACAGGAGGGGGGGAGACCATTTAGTCAAGATTAAGGCTAGGACATACAGGGATAAATACATAAAACATTATTTATATTGGAGAAGCATGAGAGTGGAAGATGCGAAGTATGTGGAGTAGAAGAATCTGTTAAACATGTACTTATTGAGTGTAGGAAATATGAAAATGAAAGGAATGAACTAAAGGAAAGTATAGGAAAAACAAATATATAATCTAAAGAATATACTGAAATTAACAAAGTCTGAGGTCAGTAGACATTTATTTAGATTTTTACGGGACACAGGGTCAGGAAAAAGAATATAAATATACTGTATAGGAGAATAACAATATAGTCTGTGAGCCATTGCAAATTCATTTAAGACCTGAGGGTGGCGAAAATGTGCTTCAAGTTCACTATCGCTGTTAAAAACAAAAAGAAGAAGTTCTCCCTCCTTCATTCCTGCTGTGAAGGTGGTAAGTAAGCTGTGATCCCGGGCATCATTTTTAAGAGCAGTGAGCCTGATTTGAATTTGTGTTTCCTTTTATTAGGTTCACCTGCTGCTGTTTTGCCCCTTTGTTACTTCATTCTGTTTGGTTTTTTTGCATTTGTAGGTTGTGTTTCTTGGTTTATTAGTTTAATTTGTCCCCTCAGTTGGTTGATTTAGGGTTTGGTTTTGTCATTTATTCTGTTTGCCAGTTGGGATGTTTGTTTAATTTTCTCTTCAGTTTCGTTTCTTTTAAGAAGCTGGTCGCCGCATGGTTGAGGGGCTGAGCACATTGGTGAGGTCTCCCCACTTGTTTGTGAGTAATTGCACAGGGACACATACTTTTGGACCACACCTTTAACTTTGCTGTTTGTTGTGCTGCACTAAGGTGAGCATTTGGTGGCACCCCTCAATGTAGTCTGCCTCTCACCTGTGGCCCCCAGCTTACCTTTTTATTAGGTTTACTTTAATTTCAGTGAATTAATTTAAAGTGGATTTAAATTATTTTAGATTTGTGAGGCTTTTTATCTACTTTGTAATAAAATCATCTTTTTAATTTATTTGTTCCTATTTTGTGTATTGTGTCTTTTTTCTCTTTTAGCAGTTCCAGCATTTTTTTGATCTATTGTGTTTATTCATTTAAATAAATATTTTGTTAATTTTAACACGTCTCTGTCCTTCATCAGAACAAACCTGTGAGCCTTACAAGAGAATCTAACTGTGATGATTAACATCACATCCATTTAAATGGTAACTAATTCCTGGGTTTGAAATCCAGGTGGCGTTGTCGGTCCCTTAAATCCCTCCACCAATACCACCCCACCACAACATCAACTAAAACAGTACAACTTTGTGCACATAAATCCAGTATCCTATCACTTCTACAGCGTCTTCACACTGAAGTGAAACCTAGAGGCACCTGTTCAGGTGTGACTCCAGCTATCTAAGTGCATGTGCACATAGCGCACACACCAAGCTTGACATCAGCAGTATTGGACAGAATCTCCGTCTTCTGTTTCTGGTCTCAGTCAGCATAATGATTCCACCACCACGGTCATAGCCTCTTTAATTCTACATCCATCAGCGAAGGGCTGTTTGGGCTTGTCCAGGATGTGAACCACTTTTAATGTCTCTGTTGAAGTGCTGGCTTCTTGGTGGATTCAGTGAACATGGACTGTTGTTTTTGGAGTTTAATTTTCAGCTCTTTTACCTTCTCTGATTCCCAAATCTTGGGAAAAGTTGCTGTGAACTTTGGTGAAATTCCGTTCCATGTTCCATCTTTTGCTGACTGCCAGGCTCGTGCCACAGAGCAGACACGCACACATTTGTGAAACAGAAGTCCTTGTCCCATTGTTTGTGAAAATAATATGTTTTTCCCTCTTACTGGCGTGACTGGACTCTACAACTTTATTGCAGGGCTAATGCTATTACCTGCCTGGGGCTCGTTTCTGGGTTAAATAGTGAATGCACCTGCTTATGTGCCCTTCAACGCAAATGGCAAGCTAACAATGGGTCAGCTAACATAGAGTCTTAACGGACGCTAAATCTGTTTCTGGGCTTGTGATCCTTAAACCATTGTTTGCTCACCATTTGCGTTGAAGGGTGTGCTAAACAGGTGCGTTCACTATTTAACCCTGAAAAACACCTCCGCTCCCACTGTTTCCAATCGTATGACAGCATTATGGTTAGAATGAAGAATTATTCTAGGCCATCTTTGACCCCAGACCTCCTCCCTTACCCTCACCTATCTGGATGGATGTCCTCACCCTCAGCTGACTAGATGTACCCCTTCAGCTATCTCCATGTGCCCTACTGAATTGAACACTTTACACACATATATTGTGTGTCCAATTGGACGTCTAAGGATGACCCGAGTTATTCCACACTGGCTACTTTATTAACAGGACTCTAAACAGTTACTGTTGGTCTTAACCATGCCAAACTACAGGACAAACAGATTGTATAGAAAAACTGAACTCTGCTCCGTTCCTCTCATCCACTGACTTATACCTGATTATGCACACACACACACACACACACACACACACACACACACACTGGCTCTGCCCCCATACCGCTCTCATTCATTCATTCATCTCTCAAAGCCACACACACTCTGTCCCTTATGTCCTGAAGTAATCTCTAGCTATCCATAAATCGATGCAGAGAATGAAATTCAGTGAGCGGATCAATTTTCAAATGGTAAATTCATTTTTATCAGTGTATGGAAAAATCTGACATCAAAGATATTGTCAAACTTCTGTCAAATCTTTTTCAAATGTAAATAATGTTTCAAAGGAAATACATGATAAAGTGAAATGAAGCTACAAGAACATATCCTCAACCCTGGAACTCTGAACTCGGCTAGCGCATACTTTTAACCAACTAGCCCAGAAATGGGATAGCGCAAAGTGCATGAAATGGACACATTTTGCGTTGCGCTAGGCTTAATGATTTAATGAGCCAGTGCAGAAATGAGCACCTGGCTCATCCTGCTCCCCTCGGGCCATGCCCCTCTACCAATGACAGACAGTGCAAATGTTTGAGTGACAGCTAGTTGACTGTTTCATCTCTAGAGGGGCCAGGACACTTGTAATTTTGATTGAGTGGACATTTAGACCTGTTCTACCAAGTCAGGATTCAACTTTGTGTTGTTTATTATAGACCCCTACTGGAAAGGGCCTATGAGCTACCGGTAGCTTGCGAGCGACGTGTTGGAGACACCTAGTTTAACGGCTGTTAAACTACTTACTTACTGTTTGTGGGTAGAGGGGCCGCCTATCGAATAGTCACTGGTAACAGCAGTTTTTTTTCCTCTCACCAGCCACACCAGTCCACTGGGAAAACTCCCCGTAATACAGATGGCCAGTCTGCCCCTGGTCCGAGACAAATGGCCTCTTCACTACATTCAAGCACTACAGAACCTTGGCTGTAATCACACTATCTGTTACACTGGTTACTGACATTATACTTTTTAATATTCATTGTGTGTTTGTCAAAGAGATGTAATAACGCACTGCCCTGTACATTTGGATTGTTAATATTTGCAATGATTTGCACTTGAAAAATATAACTGTGTCGCAGATTGTTAAGCTGCTGTTTTAATTTAGAGCTACTATTATAAGGCATTTCTGAACAGATGTGATTGATAGATGTTCTTTAGTGAAGATTTAACTCATGTGACTCATCTGTTGTTTCCAATGCTTTCAGATTTGAAAACATGCCTCATATTAGCAGGTATAATGGAAATTATTCATTCTTCTCATCCATGAAGATCACAAATATAGAATGCTCTACTCTGTTTATTAAAGGCACTTGACATAGCCTATAGCACCACATTATGCAGCCTAGTTTAATTTGCTTCTTACCAGTTGATGGAAATATGCCTAATTAGATTTGCTCTTCGGTGTGACATATCAGAACTTTGCTTCAAATTTGCTTTACAATTAAACAGGAACACAGCTGTTAATGAACTGTCTGGCCCATAATTTTGATTCTGTCAGCCACAAAAGCACCTGTTTCAACCACAAAACTCCAAAACCAGCTCTACACTCTGCACCCAGCACTGTTAGGCTAGGAGCTACCTGGTGACAGGGTCTTAAGTGATAAACCAAAAGACCCAGATAGTCCCACAGTAGCAGATGAAGACCAAAATCAGAAGCATTTTTCTGTATACTCCATTATTTGTGCTCATGCTGCTTAATTACATGGCCATTTATACTTCTGTGGCTTGAAATTGAAGTCAATATGTCTTAAAGTGTGATACCACAGTTGTCCACTAGATGCTAGCCTAAAAAATTCGGTCTCAAATGGTTTTTCCAACTTTCTTACTTTCTGGGCTCATTGTTACATATCTTTATTTAGAGAGAGAGACAAAGTCCTGTCCCTTCTGGTTGTGCTCCATGGGACTTTATTGTCACATAGAATAAGGACCCACAAGCAGACTCGACAGTGTAACAAAAAAGGCTCTTTATTGAGCTTCTGAATAAGTGACCAAAAACAGGGTACATGGCGAGACATGCAAAGTTCAACAATTAAGGAGCAACAAAGTGGTTGCTAACAAACAAAGGTAACATGTAGAGACATGCAAAAATACAAAAGAGACTATAGCAACAGAAGAAGGTTGCTGGCTAGTACCAGGCTGAACAGGACTAAGGCGAGGGAAGGCACTAACAAAAAATGCTGGAGATGACATGGAAAACAAACCAACAGAGAGAGCAGGGGAGAGTGAACTTAAATAGTGTGTGATGGTTAAGGACAGGTGTGTGATGAAGATGAGCAGCAGGTGAGGTGGGCGAGGAGTGATGAGAAAAGGTGAATGAGTGGACGTGACATTTATTTCACTGAAAAGACCATGAAAGTGAGCAACAAACTTAATGTTGGCATGGATTCATATTGTTTTACATGATCTGTTATCTAGCCTTCTGATTCAGCCACCAAGTGAACATTTTACATTGTGTTCTCTGACATTACTATTCTCAAACACAGTTATAATTTTTTTCAAGTAGAATGGTGACATTTAATGTGAAGTGTGGTCAGTATGTTATCTTTAGCTCAAACTCCTCTCAGCTCTAACCATTTTTCCTTATTTGTTTGAATAACAAAAATCAAACAAACATAGTATATAAATTATTATCTTTGGTTTTACCCCTCATGACATATTAGTTAAATTCATTATTATTTTTTTAAAGACAAATAAATGCTATTTTGGTCAGTCCATGCCCAGACAAGCAGTCAGTCAGCTAATGTAGTTATGGAGATGAATGCCGCTAACATAATAGCAAGTCCGATCAGAAAGACAGAGGGGAAATTTTCTTGGCCCTAAACAATTCTGGAGAAAACCAACACCTGTCTTCAAAGAATAAAGAAAATAGCTTGACTTTCATTTCATTAACACCATATAGTTTATTGGACATAATTCATTTAAAAATGTGTATAACATTTTGAATTTTCTATTTCTTTAGTGACAGATATTTCTGGCACCAAAAAACTTGGATATGGCCAATAAAAAAAAAAGAAGTGATTAACTGCTACTGTCACATCTTTTCTGAAGTATAAAATATGTATCCTATTTTTCTAAAAAAAGATCACAGAAAGAACCTTGGTCAAAACTGACACACACTTGTACTGAAGTGCCCTCAGGCATTAGATGAAACCCTGGATAACTACCTGGCCATGGTATTTTCTGATCATATGTTGTCGTATGTTTCCAGGAAGTGCAGTCTCAGGCATACCAGCAGTAGACTTCAGGAGTGGAATTAAAAGAACATCTCCTGCTGCTTCTTCCTCTTTTCACCTTTATTCTTCAGTCTTTCCTCTCTGTATGTTTCTTGCTTTCCAGTAGGTGGAGCTTGTCTCCTTTGGGTTGAGAGAAAAAGAGAAGGAGGGAGAGAAGGAGATGATTAAAGAGAGAAGAAAGACAGCGAGAGAAAGAGAGAGAGAGAGAGGGAGATGGAGGGGGAGGGCAGGGAGGGGTGGATGGAGAGGGGTGGAGAGAGCAAGCGTCAGCACTCCATGCGTTAAAAGGGCAGATGGTAACCGCGGGTAACTGAGGAGCAAACCACTCTGCTGGCCACAGAGCAAGAGATCAGCAAGAGAGAGGGAGGATAGAGGGAGAGGGAGAAAGCGAACACATGCAGCGCAGCAGAGGAGAGGAGAGGAGCATCTGAGAGGAAGCTGCACGCCTGCTCTGACAGCAGAGAAAGACAGAGGGAGGAGAAGACTGAGTACTTCTTCTCCACACTAACAAGGAGAGACTGAGGCAGAGAGCAAAGTGAGACGAAGGGCTACACAGGCAGGAGATGGGGAGATAGTAAGAGGAGGAGGGGAAAAAAGTATCCCTCCCCTCTACTTAGAGAGATACAGAGACAAAGAGGGAGGGAAACAAGAGGGGGTTAGTGAGATTGTGAAGTGAAGAGAGAGGGAAAGCAGCGGACGGGAGATAGTTAGACGAACTGCAAGACTGATCAATGAGCGGCTGAGATTTCGGCAAGAAATTCAGACTCAGCAAGAGAGAGGAGGAGGAGGAGGAGGTGGAGGTGGAGGAGAGAAAGAGAGTGCGAGGGAGGGAGTCAATCACAAGGAAAGATTGATGAATGAAAGATGGGAGCAAAACATCTGGAGAAAGAAAGACTTAAAGAGAAATATTTAAAAGGAGACAGATACTTCCTGCAGGAGGCATCTGGAGGGTGGCAAGTGTAGAGAAAGAGAAGAGTGGGGGAAAAAAAGAACATTTAGAGAAAGACGAGGAGATAAAGGGAAGAGGGGAGGACGTGAAATATTTAAAAAGCGGCAGAGACAAAGATGAGCACTGGGGAGGGATGAGGAGAGGCAGCGGAGTCAAAGTCGAACTTACAGAAGAGACAGAATAAATCAGAGCAGCGGAAGAAACTGCGCCCTTCCCCTTCCTCTTCTCAATTTCTTTTCTTCTGTCCCTCCACTGCTTCTTAAAACAGACGTAATGAGAAGAGGTGGACAGAGCTGAGGAGGACAGAGCAGAGAAGCAGTTTCCATGACTTTTTTTGTTCTCAAAGTTCAGATAGATAGACTTTTGAAACAGATGAGAGCCCAGCTTATCCAATGGCTTGCTACTACATTGTAATCAGTTCCACCCACCTGCGTGACGGACAGCTGAGGAGCATCAAAGGGGTTTTCAGAGGACCAATAGGAACAAACGGCCAAAGAAACACGGTAAGGCCTATTTGCCTCTGCTGATTTATGAGGATTTGTAAAGTACGCAAGTTTATAGAAAAAAGCTAAATTAAGGTGCCCCTTGTGTGCACTGTCGAACCCTTTTAAGATGAATGCACACTGTGGTGGAAAATAAATGCATTTACCAAAGGTACCATAAGTTAAGTTTTTCTTTTTAATGCAACTCTGTACCTCTTGTGCTACTTTTCTGGGGCACATGCTGCCCTTCTGAGCTATATTTAATTGAAACCTGCTGTTAAAACAGCTACTAACATTCATTTGAAAACGTGGCAAATCTCATACATTTCACTGTATGAAAAGTGCTAAATAAATAAAGATTAATTGATCTTGGAATAATCGAGCAAAAATATCAAACTTTCCACATGTCCAGGTAGTCCTTTGTGATTTTGGATTGATTCTTTCTATTGATTCAGTCAGTAAACTGAAAATTTGGATCTGTTAGTTGGGAGGTGAAGGAATCTATTGATGCCACCTCAGACATTTTTGTTTTCCTTTGTCAGTTCAAATTTTCTAAAATAAACAAGTACAACTGTGAAATGAAATAAGATCACAGCCTTTTTATGTAGATTTAATACACAAAATTTGATGAGCTTGTAAAAAACAAAAGATAGATTTCACACTTTTGGGTTTGCTATTCACACTGTATTTCCCTTAATCTTTTTTCGAGTCACATTTTAATGGTTTTCCTTGTACTTGTGATGGTTTTACAGGTACAGTGAATCAAACAGAATCAGTGAATACTGTGTGTGTGCAGTTAAGTGATGCAAGGAAGTCATTACCTTTAAATCAGCTACTGCTTGGACCACTCCCACTCTGTTGATTGTCAGCTCCTTAATCATTGTGTTTGTCGAGTTAATTAATTGCCACTTCCATTAGGTTAATTGACTTGGTATTGAAGGCAGAGAGATGCAGGTGGGGGGTGGGGTCGCATGAGTGGGTCCCCCTCTCAACAGTGAGAGCTTTACTGTATTCTGTGTCCATATGTTTTGTGTCTTGTTTTCTATCTTTCATATGTGGGAGTATGGAGGCTATTTGTTCTTTATTTAACTTGATAGGTCTGAGTGTC
>JAPTMW010000008.1:1543579-1558846 GCA_029822955.1 Ostorhinchus angustatus
TATCATCGTCATCAACATCATTATTATTATTATTATCATTATTATCATTATTATAATAATAATAATTATCATCATCATCATCATCTGCTTGTTAAGTCTGATGTTATGGCGCTGTAAAACTCATTTCCATTTCTAAACAGTCAAAAACAGCATGTAAGAGCCTGCATACTCGTTTAATATATCTTGTTTCTTTGTGGCTCCAGTTAGATTTCCAAAGGGGCTAAATTCAGTTTTCCATCATCAGTGTTTTACCTGCAGTAGAACAATTTTTAACTACTTTAGCTCCAGGTCTGTTTACAACATTGCAATGTGTTGACATTAATTGTCACTTTATTTAACTTCCCCTGAACTGGGCAGCGCAGGTATTAAGGGCTGATAACCAAAACATGACATGAAAATGTGAAACACCTCATAAAAGCTATATTATATATCAGGAAAAGCCATAAAGATTCTGTTTGGCATCCTGTGTGCAGTGGGAACATTAGTTTGCTAATGGGCTAACGTTTGCTAGGACTAATCTTTTCTCATTGATTTAGAACTTAAGTGGATAGCAGTCAATGGCAAGGCTTTACTTGAATTATGCCACGATTTACACATATGATATCAATTTAAAAAATAATTTTCCAACTCAAGAAATTTGCAGTATGTTGTAAACTGTTGAAGTATCAGATTGTGAAAATACATAAGTTGAAAGACTACAAACCCAAATGGTGTGGAGGTGATGTCATCATCATATTCACAGTCTGTTCAGTGTCTGAAGGCGCCACCGTAGATCCAACATGACCAGACTCGATATGGTTTTCACATCTTTTAATACTTTTTCACTTAACTCATGTAGAGCAAGGCGAAATACACCAACGTGACCGTCATAACATGTATCACGTGCAATGACAGATGCAGTCCACTGAGCTGTTTCACACAAATCTGGTTGAATATATATAAAACATAATATATATTAAAATCGGCTTTAAAATCTTTTCCTCAAACTATTCTCAGTTCCAAAATGACATTGTAAATAGACAAACATCAAATGTGTAAATGCTGGTGTAATTTGAAGCAGATCAAAACATTATTTATCTTACCACTGACCCCGATTCTTTTTTTTTTTTTTTCTCCAAAGTTGCATCTCATGGGACACAGTGGAAGTGGCAGGATTTCAGCTTTTTATGGAAACCATCCGAGTAAATGTGAACATTCATAGCAAAACCGATCAAGTGCCCACTGGTGCATGGAAAATAGAACTTATTTTTCCCATTAAGTTGGCTTTGATTTTTCTTATTTTTTCATAATTTTAGGTTCAACTGCTGGTCTATTTTGTAGATTGGTGGTAATATTAATGTAGTGGAAAAAATAAACATTAGTTTTTGCTTTCTTTTTGCTAATTTCTTCAAAACTAAATGAAAAAATAAGTACCTGCAGTGGGGTGGGATCTTTACTAGGCACTAAATTATGAATTTGCTTGAGAGGGGTAATCCATTAGAGAGCAGGCTACAGTTCTTTTCTTTTCTTTTCTTTATTCTTTTTTTTATAGTTGTGTGTTTAATGTAATTGAAAAATCTACATATCTTTCTGTGTGATTGTGAGTTGGTTTGAAAAGCAGACATCTGGGACTTCCAAGTTGACTGCCAAATAGTGTTACAGTCATGTGCTGTGTGTCTATGAAAAAAACAACAACAACTACCTTGTAAGACAAATGATTAAACACAACGGTCTAAAAACAGATGATGTGGTTTTGGCTGCCTTTGCTTGAAAACATGTTAGAACGAGAGTTCATCTGGCGAGCTATCAGACACAGAATTTGGTTTTCTGAAATTCATATGGGTGCACATGAATACACACTTTCAGTTCAGAGTCACAACCTGGACACTCCCACGCTACAGGAATGTATGTCTCCAATGAAAAATGCACAAAAAAAAGAAAAAGAAAACTTTGTCCCTGATGGTAAAATCAAAAATGAATGACTTTTAATTTAGGCATAAATATTAGGATTTTGGACTGGGTGTTGTAAAAGCAGACCTACATAAAAACTAGCTAAAAAAAATCATGCAGAGTTTTTTTCCAAGTAAAAAAGAGTAAAAATAAAACAGAACAAAAGACAGATCACTAACTAGCTCCCTGGCTGCAATAAGCAGAGCAACCAGTAAAGCGAATCTGTCTGTGTTTTATGGGGATTATCAGGACGGCTGTAAAGGCTTTCTGACCAATCACGCTGTGTATCTGCTGCTGCTGCTGCTGCACAGAAAATCGCGCATCAGTATCGGCTGTCATTGCCATTTTCAGATTTGCAACAATGCAGTTTGGCCCTTGGCACACAAGCGGAGAGAGGGAAAGCATGACCAAATTGATTTTCAGCTAGATTTCAGCTCGACTCTCCTCTTGCCCTCCTCGCCGCTTGTCTCCTTCATCACGTCCTTCCCTCTTGTTTCCTTTTCTTTTGTCCTCTCATCTCCTTCATCCTTCCCTTCTATCCCTTCTTGTTTCTTTCGTTTCTTCTCAAGCCCTTTCTGGCTTTTCTCTTCATTTTGCTCTCCTTCCCTTTCATCCCACTTCTTCTGTACTTTTCTCTTGCGTTTTGACCTTTAATCTCCTCTCATCTTTTCACATTTTTCCGTCTTTCCCCCTTGTTGTTTTCTTGTCTGTCCATTAATTTTGTCTTTCATAATGTTGTCTTCTTCTCTTTAGTAATCTCCTCATTTTGTCGTCACCCCTCTACTCATCTCCTTTCTTCTCCTCTCTTTCATCACCTTGTTCTTTCTACTCCTTGCATTTGTCAGGTACATATCATCCCTGTTTTAGTGGTTAGTTAGGTTTTTAGACCTTTGTATCCAATATCAACCTGCGCATACTGTGAGATCCAGGGAGTGGTCCTCAGTCTGTTGCCAATGTCCAGGTTGAAACCTAAAGGAGACGGAGCTTTTGCTATCAGAACAATGCTTTGGAATGACCTGCCTATGAAAATCAAATCTTGTGAGTCTACAGCACTTCATAGATATTGGCTTTATCCATGTAATATGGTATTTGTGTTTGCTTCTCATATTAATTCAGTGAATGTTGCAATCTTCTCATTGCTCCACACATGCAGACACATAGAATTATTCACTAACTCTTTTCCACTGCACTTGATACATTTACGTTTTATCGAAGCACCAGCCTCTCCCAAGTGTAACTGCTTGTTTTAGGTTACATCAAATTTCTTGGTGTTTTGCACTCATGTTTGTTTTTATGTGCAAGTTGAAAATGCAAAGCATCAAAACATTATAGAATGTTCTCAGAAACTGGAGGAAGTAAAACTCTTAAGACTCTTATATCATACAAGGAACAGGAGTGAGATGGAATTTGTGGCACTCCTTGCATAATATTTACAGATCTGAGAGTCAAGCTGATACAGTTAATGACTCTGCAGTCCCAGATTCACTGTTATATTGCTAATATATAAATGCAGTTTTTGTTTTGTCAAAAACTCTATATTTGGATTTGGATTTACAGAAATCATACATAGAAACTGGAAGATGTTTGCACATAAAAATATCTGTTTAAGCGTAGCTTGTTTATTCCATTTATTAAGGAATAATTTGATTTGTTGGCAAACTGGTGTTGATATTGAAAAAAAATGCTTGTCGGAAAGAAAAAGAATGCTAAACAGTTGTAAACAGCTGGAGAGAAATGAGGAAAGTCTCTCCTAAAACCATTATTGCATAGTATAGCCACATTTTCTCTGCATAGCTCATTTGTTTTACACCGGTGCAGTGATTTTGCCACTGGAATAAAAAAATCCTGATTTGACTTAAATCAACCAAATCTGAAATCAGAGTTTCTCTAACATGTCATAATTTTGAGATGTGCAGAAACCCAGACAACCATTAGCAGCATATCACACCAGTGTTTTCGTTCTTTAAATTATTTGTGATCAAAATTCAAATGGTTTTCAGTACCTGAAAGAAAAAAATGGTTTAATCCAAAGTGATGCAAAGCTAAAAGCTGGAAGTTTTTAACTGTGATTTCTGATTGGAGAACTAATTGGTGATCCTGTATTCCATTTAAAGCTCAGCTCTCTACACTTACCAGGTTATTCATTTGTGCAAGTGGTGCAACATTTTCTAGTCAACCATAGAGCATCAACTTATGATCAACTTGTCAGTGACATTCTACAAACATCTCAACAGATGGGTTGCACATTGTCACTCAAAATTAATTTCCTCCACTCACACCTTGATTTTTTTTTCCTATGTAGTTTGAGTGATGTAAGTGATGTGCAGGTGAATGATTTCATCCAAATAATTCTGAAATGGAGACCATGTACCAAGGCACTTCAACCCAAATATGATGGTGTTTGCTTTTGATTACTGTTACTCCCCAAAAGACAGACAGTGAAAGAAACATTTGGAATAATCCGAAGCAAAACTGATGGGCTCTGATACTGAGGTTTATTCTTCATTGGGTTTGATGTTCATGTCTCTAAGTAAATTTGATTAATTTTAAGATTGTGCTGTACAATAAAAGTTCTCTGTGCATGTGATTAGAAAACTGAGTTGAAAATCCTGATGTGTTGGAAAATTAGGAATTGCACATTTGGAATCAGCATGCCTGATTTAGTCAGAATCATTTTTTTCTCTCCAGTAGCTGGCAAAACTTTTTCATATTGTTTTCTATTTTCTTTATTTCTTATTTTAATTTTAATCTTTTAACACTCATCTGTATTTGATTTTTTTTTCTGTATGTGACTTGAATACATTTTGTCATGTTTTTAACTTTTCCTCATTTTTGTCTCCTCTCCTTTTGTCTTTTCCTCTCTTCTCCTGTCTTCTGTTCATTTTGCTCATGTACTTTCATCCTCTTTTCCCTCTCCTTCTCTCTTTTATTTCATCTTTTCTGTCCTCCTGTCTGTCCCCTCTCCTGTGTCCTCATCTCCTCAGTGCTCCAGGTTCTGGGCCCATGTTCCGGTCCACCACGGTGGCGGTAGATCCAGCGAGCCAAACCAGGCCAGACTTTGTGCAGAACTGGGCTGACATCCATACGAGCAACGGCAGCAGCAGCAGCGCATTGGATACAAGTAAGACCT
The DNA here is from genome assembly GCA_029822955.1 of Ostorhinchus angustatus. Taxonomy (NCBI): domain Eukaryota; kingdom Metazoa; phylum Chordata; class Actinopteri; order Kurtiformes; family Apogonidae; genus Ostorhinchus; species Ostorhinchus angustatus. The sequence goes on from JAPTMW010000008.1 coordinate 1,548,639, forward strand.
CCTCTTTCATGTTTTTTTTGTTTGGTTTTGCTGATAGAGATATGAGTCTAAAATACTGAGGGATTTAAGTGAGTGTGGTCTGCTACTCACATCCTTATCGGCAGCAGACTTTAGAAAGACAGCAGCACTATAATCTACTGTATGGGTGTGATACAAAATGCACCTAAAGGGAAGCTTTAAATCAGGGAAGAAGTAGAACATGGCACGAGAACTTAAATGCTCTGTGGGCTCAGCACAGCAGCGTTCATAAATGCACAATTTCAGACCATAAATCTGCTCATTTTCATGGATTTACATCAATCACAGTACTTCCCTGTACATCAAAGTGAAGAGTGTTGGGTTCAACTTTGACAACACTTTATGTAATTTTTACAGGTTCTTAATTCCTCCTTATCCTGACTTGAAGCAACAACTAAATTAGGAAATTTAAAACGTTCTTCTTTGCAAGTTATTACTGCTATTTTTAAGTGTAGTTGAGAATAAGTCTGATGATGCTTGAAAGTTTGTGAACCCTGAAGATTAGAATTTTCTGTTTCTGTAGAAACGTGATCTAAAACAGGAGATGTAAAACTATATAAAGGAAAGCCATTTAATGTTTCAGCATGGAAGATGTGGGTAGGTATAACTGAATATGCATTTAAAACTTTCACAGACGTCCTAGTGTTTACGTTTTCCTCTACAATCTTCAGAGACTGTTTTTTTTTTACCATTTACACATACTATAAACCTCCAGACATGTCTATAAATAAAAGTCGGGGCCTCCTGGACTCATCAGATCACATCTGATTCTGTTAACACAAATATGATATCACCCCTCAAATCTATGGATAATCCAAGTGGACTTTTGGATGACCTCCCTCAAGTTTGAACATGTATAATTATTTTTTTAATTGTGGTTCTTAGTTTTTGGATGTGTGTGAGCACATGTGATTATGTTCAAGATTACATTTATGCAGAAATTTCAAAAAGATTCATAACTTTTCAAAAACTGTAACAAAAACATTTCTTTGTCCACTTAGCCCTGTTGGTGAAGTTGAACCAACCGAACACCACCCATACATTCTCACCCATGATGATATATTCCTTTAGTTGTTTGCTTGCTTGGTAAGGGGATACTTACTCTAGTCCATACTCAAACATGGTAGTGGGTAACACTAGTGCACCTTAATGCTGAATGTCATTCCTTATGAAGAAGACAGAAAAGAGGAATTCTTGTGTAGTGCACCACCTTCCATGATATAAACAACAAAATTTAAAGTAATCAAAACACAGTGATTCTCATTTATGTGTGATCATTCATTGCTAATTTAATAAACGTTAATTTAAAAACTGCATAACGCAGTAACCAGAGAGAGTGTGACTGTCAGTCAGGTGTGGAGACCATATACATCAGACTAAATCTTATGCAGTGCATTACATTACAATACACAATGGACCTTTAACAGAACCACTCACTAGAATCTATAAAATTACTATAAACTAGCATCAAAACGTTTTTTTGAAAAGATACTTCAACAAAATTATTTTAAAAACCTATTATCCGAGTGAAGGTTTTATCACAGTCTGCATTTGATTTTGTCAAAGTGATGAGTGAATATTAAAGTCAGACTTTACACGGCTGGGAGTTTGGATTGATATTTTCCAGTTGAATTTGTCATTTTGCCTGCCTTTGTTCTGATTCTCGAGTGTTATCACCTCCCTTCAGTCCATCTCAAGTACATTTAAAGGTGTATGATAGATTCAAATGCTTAGAAAAGGAATAGGCACACCATATAATTTAGCAACAGTATTCCTGTGGTTTTGAAAAAAAAAAAAACATCAATTGTCACCCTATCTGCACTGAAAACGTTTTAGTTTGAAAAGTTTACTTTACCAACTTTTCCAATTGAAAGGTTCTTCAGTGCTTCCCTTTCTAAATGCTAAATTTAGTTTCACATTAAGTAGTGGATGAAGAAATAATTCATTTGAAGGCATCCTCTCTGAAATTCTAATATATAACAAAAGACGTGTCTGGTTTTACATAAAGGCACATTATGGATTATGTTGAAAGTTATGATTCACCTTAAACCTTGACTCAAGAAATAGTTGTCTGAATCAGCCACCACATTGATGTATAGACCAACAAATGTCTGGCAGCATGTTTTGCTCTAAATTGGATATATATAAAAAAAAAGGATATTACATGTTGGAATAAAACCCTTAATCTTTTTTAAATTCTGACATTCACCATGTGCTTGTGTTTTTCTTAAGTCCATCCCACACCTATAAATCACATTCAGATGTGTTAAAAGCAACAAAAGAGTAATGGTGAGGAGCCAGAACACTAAATAAATGCATAAGCAGCTTACTGTATGGGAAGTCTTCAAAATGAATGCCTTTCTTCTACACAGATCCCCCTCCTACTCTTTTCTTTACAGGGACATAATCCTATTAGTTTTTGCTTGTAAATGTTACCAGTTTGTGCTGTAATGCTTTCTCCTCTCTTCCCTGTCTAGAGTCTCAAACACCAGTGATCCAGCCCTTCCCTCCACTGGACCCTGCACTGAAACCGAGTCTCGTGAAGAACACACAGTGGGGATACAACCAGCTAGACACCAACAGTGCAGCTACTGAATCCTACCTGCTCAACAAGACCCAGCTAAATTATAATTACCTTGCTGCGGCTGACATTACGTCCACTACCACCAATAGTCCTTTGATTAGCACAAACACTGATATCACAGACATCAATGCTTCTATCAACACCAGCCACTTTAACAAGACCCCTTGGGCTCATAATGGTTTAAACAACACCATTACTCCCAATAAAATCCCAACAACTGCCAATGACACCCCCTCTAATGACTCCACTTTCAGCAAAACCATCTCTAATGCAGACAACATCAGCATCACCAGGACCACAGCAGGACACAGAGCTTCAGAGGTCCAGTCTGGCAGAGTCCGAGTCCGCCCCGTGTCCTTCTCATTGCCGAAGAGGACCTGCGTCCTCCTCCACCAATCAGCCGCTGTGTTCATCCAGGCCAGTCAGGGGTCGAGCTTGGCTGGGAGGGAAGCTTTGACAGTGCAGGAAAAAGTCAAAGATCTAGGGGACAAAGTTGCAGGGCATCAGCTTAAATCTCAAGTATCTGCAGACGCTGGTGTTATGAGTGTGGATCACTGGGACACTGGAAACCAGTGCAGTGTGGATGGTCAAAGTGCAATCCAGCACTCTGCAAGTAGTGACAGTGGGACTAGAGCTATTGTGTCTACTGAGAGGGGGACTGGAGGACTCAGTGGATCTGCAACCCAGGATTCTTTATGTAATCGCAATGTGATCGGGGTTGAGGACTCTGATATGAGTGGGAAGATCTCCTTATGTAATGACAATGGGACTGAAGCCCAGTTTGCCAGTGAAAGTGGGACTGGAGCTCATCTTTTCTTAAATAGTGGAGAGATTTCTGACAGTGTAAGAGAATCTGAAAACAGTGGGACTGAAACCCAGGATGATGCAGACAAAAAAATGGATTTAGACCCCACTGAAAAACTGAACGATCTGCTCTGTCCTGCTACAAATCAGCTTTGTGATATTTCAAATGAGGCCAAAAAGTCTGAAACTGAGCGCCAAGATTCAAACTGCGCCAAAGAATCGACCTTTCTGCCGCACAGTCGTCCAAAAGAGCCCTTCTGTCCGGTCCTGAGCCGAGATGGAAGTAGAGTCCTTCTCTGGCCATCAGAGATGGTCAGCCACACTAAAACTTCACCGTCCATCTCCTACAGTGTCAACCCTCTACTGTATGACTTCAGAGCACATAACAGGGCCAAGGAAGGCACTGAGGAAAAGAAAGGAGGGCTGGAGGAAGGGAAGGAGAGAATAAAGCCATCTGTGATCAAACAAGCCAACTGCCAACAGAGGCAGGAAGATACGGAGGGAGGAAGGGAGGTGAAGAGAGATGAAAGGGAAGAAGAGGATGGAGGAGGACAGGCAGGAAATCCTATGGAAGTTGTAGCCCATTGTAGCGGCGGCAATGCAGTGCCGGATCGCTCTGGCTGCCGTGATGAAAGCGCTTTAAAATTCGTTCCCGTTTCCGCGGAATGCCACCTTGCGCGCATGGTTGGCCTTCAAAAAAGTGTTAGCAGGAGGAGGAGGAGAAGGAAGAGGAGAGGGAGAGTTAGGAGGGGGATGAGGAAGAGGGGGAGGAGAAAAAGAGGAGAGGAGGCAGATAAAAAAGATTCAGAAAGAGCAAGAAGGATAATAAGTAGTCTTTCTGGGAATCAGATGTGTGAAGATAGGCTGAAGAGAGAGGGTGGCGAAAAAGAGGGAAGTCTTGCAGTGTATCGGCTGGTAGGAGGGAGAGAAAAGAGGATGAAGAGAGATGACAGGAGGATAAAGAGAGATCATGCAGAACGAGAGAGGGCAGGTAGAAATGACGAGAAGAGAGGAGAGCTATTAAGTAATCTTCCTGTGAATCGGTGTAATCGCTGTAACCAGCTGTGTCTGCAGGTGAACAGCGAGGCCAGCCAACATCAATCCCAGCAATCAGTCTCCGGGTGGGGCCAGGGGCTCAGAAAGCTCCCTGGCAGGGGTGCAGCATGTAACTCATTGATTAGCCCAGTCCCTGGGTCTGTTATAGAGACGCCATGCTGTCCTGCAATTACTCCCGACCCTGCTCAGAATGACAGAGAGACATGGGAGACGCGCAAAAATACAGCGGAGGAGGAAGGGCAGAGCCGTGAGGTGCAAGAAAATTTGAGGAAGACAGAGATAAGAGGTGTTCAGGATGCTAAAGAGTGTAACCCAGCGATTAGAGGTGCCTCTTTTCCCTGTCGAGAAGTAGCATGCGACAAAGAAATTTGTCTTGTTCCTTCACCTCACAGAGAAGCAGCATGCAATCCGGCGATTAGCCTTGTCCCTGCTTCTTTTAGTGAAACAGCATGTTGCCACAGACAAACAATACCTGCAGGACGTAGCAATCCCTTGTCAGGTCCTGCTTCATGCCGCTCAGTACAACAGACAGAAACAGAACTGAGAATGAGATCTATAGACATGACCCCACCTGGTGATGTAATTTCAGAGGAAGCGATGTCAAAGAGAGCAGTAGCAGCCGCGGCTGGCAAGAGGAGGAGGGAATCGCCTGAAACTGGGGCAGTGCAGAAAAAGAAACGGAAAAGGGGAAGGAGACAAATGAGGAGAGCTCTTTTGAGGGGCTGTGCTGAGTTGACCTCTGACTTTACAGTGCACAAGGCCTGTTGTATGAAGGATCCCACTGAGGGCATTACACTCAACATGAGTGGCAAACTTTCAGATGACTGCCAGGCTTTCAGCAGTCCAGAGCACAACAGAGCTGAGAAAACCCCTGACAGCCACTTTGCTTTCAAGTCAAAACCTAGTCTGTGTCCTAAGAATGGGGAGGAACCACTTTACACAGACAAAATCCACACCTGCAGTAAAAGCAGTCAGTTTATCTCCAGTCACTCTGAAGGAACAGGAAATAGGACTGTGAAATCTTTCATTGACTGTCCCACCTGGAATAAACACAGCAACTGTAATGAACAGTGCAATGGCCAAGATAAACATGATGATTGTGGTATCTGTAGGGCTGCTTGTACTTCTGACAATCCTTTTGACAAATGCAACAAGGATAATCAGAAATGTGACAACCAGAACTACAAAGACAAGAACCATTCTCATGCTTATGTGGAAAAACTTCAATCAGACAGAAGCAATGAACCTGAAGGTGACGATGGCAAAGGAAGTTGCAAGATTCAGCTCGTCTGTAATGACTCCGTCAGCTGTAGCGCTAATGAAACACATAATACTGTACACTCTCCATGTGAAAACAAATGCAGAACCAATGACGAAGTGTCCAGTGACTCAAAATCTACCACGAATACTGACAAAACAGGTTTTTGTGTTAATACTGATTACTCTAGCCGTTTAACTGATGGTAATGATATAAGTTGCAAAAGTCAAGATGATGAAAGAAGATCTCAGTATCACCTTCAACAAAAGAGTACTCTCTGTGACTCTGTGATTGATTGCAAAACCTGCAGTAGTATTGATCAAAGCAGAATCAGCGGTGATGATATTGACAGTGGTCACTGTGATTATTGCAGCAGTAATCATGTCACTGATTGCAATCACCATGTGACTGAAAAAAATTGCAGCATGAATGGAGGAGTTGTTGCTCTTATTAGCACACAAGCTGACCAAAAGGTGGACGAAAGGGATGTGAGGAAAGAGAGACAAGAGAAGGAGAGGCAGAGGGTGAAGGAAAAGCAAGAGGAGTGGGAGAAGGAGTGGGTGAGGAAAAAAGAGAGAGAAAAGGAAGATCGAAGGAAGGAGAGGGAAATTGATTTTGAACATCTCTACACAGAGAAGAGGCATTGTTTTCCCCACAGTCTCCCTCCACCGTGCCTCCCTCTCCATGCTCCCTTTCTCTTCTCACCAACTCTTTCCTCCTCATCCTCCCTCTCCTTCCATCACACCATCATCCAGCACCACCTGTCCCTCCTCCCGCCTCCACCTCACCTCCCCGTCCCATCTTACCCTCACCTTCTTCCTTCCTTCTCCCCACATCTCTCTCCTCTCCCTCCTGCTCCTCCTCCTCCTCCACCACCTCCGCCTGCTCTTCCTCCTTTCTACCCATCATCCCACATCCCTCTCATTGATGCCTCTGGTCCATACCCCTTAACAACGGCATTTCACCCCATACAAAGTCACCCTCCATCCTTGTATCCTCCACCCCATCCTGCAGTCTTACCCTTACAGATGTTGTTATAAAGAATGACAGAAGGCTGTAAAAGGTTTTCTCGTTCTTTGAGGAGAAAAAAAACAGATGTGTGAAAGTAGCTTTTATGTGTCATTACCTGCATACTTGACATGATGATAAAATTCGAGAGACAACAATTTCAGGATGACTTAAGTAGGAAAACAAGACTGATCTTTCTTAAAGTCGACCTCTGGGAACCTCATCACCCCGTCCAAACACTCTAAGCACTGATTCACACATCACAAAAAATGATGGCTAATTATCTTCATCAGTCGCAATCCTGCACAAAATGAGCCTCAGGTGTGCAGCCAGGGGGATCGTGGTGGGGATACACAGCTGGGCTCATTTCCCTCTGCACAAATCAGTCGTTGCTCCTGCTTTGCATTTTAAACCAATGATTTACTTGCAAAGCATGCTGTAAAATTTTCACTCTGGTTTATGACTATAAAGGACAAATCCACTCTCAGATGTCTTTAATCTGTGATGTTAAATGCAGAGTTTATTATCATTTTCAGCAACTTTTAAGTTAACAGTTTCCAACATAATGATTTTCAAGACAGATGTTAACTTGTTGCTCTCAGTTGGAGTGTATAAAGATCCACCTTCCCTTTTAATGGCTGCATGTCAGAAGGTGTCGTTTGCCAGGTTTTTTTCCATCTAAGAATTTATTACACTATAATAGTGTTGTCTGCACACAATTAAGATTAAAATGAAAACAGTACATTGTTATATACTGACAATGTCTATGTTAGGATATTATCAAGTTTGTCTTCTTCAAAGAAATGATTACTCATAGCCGGTTATTTGGTCAACCAAAATACCACTTATGAATATGTGTCCTTTAATCTTCATGTGCTGCATCAGCTGATAGTTTACATTATAGCGCTGTTATCTTAACTCTGTTTTTTAGACAGAAAGCAGCCACAGTAAACCACAAATCACCTCCATTTTTTGTACAATCTATGTTGTCAGTGGTAGTAAGATCTGTTTGGAATTGCCAAAACAAGGTTAGAACTGTCACAGTTTAGTCTGAAGCATGGATCAACAAATGGCAACAAACTTAATAACATCACCTAAGAACTTTATATCCTCATAAGCCGTATAATAAGACTCACTCATGTAGAAGAAACACTGCCATCTCATCATCAAACTCCACTGATTTCAGTGTCTAGTGTCTGAAAACAACAGCGCTTCTAGCTTTTATTAATTTGTTACTTTCTTTGACTATAACAGTTGTGTCTTTGTGGTTGTCATTCCCATTTGGTCACTTTTTGATGCTTTGGTAAAAGGTCCTGTGGCATTAGTTTCCCTCAACATGGGAGATTGACCGATTGACTCATTACTGCCCCAAGTGCTCACATAAATTACCCAGACAGTTGGTGTGAATATATTGAAAGCATATTTTACAATTCAGTAATTTGGTGTCTTTGACAGAACATCAAAACTCTTCATTCTAAACACTTTAATGATAATTTTAGGTTTTTTTTTGTTTTGTTTTTTAAGGTTTACCTCACATTTTAATGTTGACCTTTAAAATGTTTGGGGAAAACTCAGTATGAACAGCCACAGCTGAGCCTTTGAGCAGAATTTAATCTAGTTGTATATCAAAGTCATACTACACACTGATTCTGGAAAAACAGCTAAACAAGCTGATTCAGGCATGTTAACATGAAGGCTAAATCTGCTCATTTTTGAGTGTGTTGATGATGACCAGTGTCGTCCCACAATGCTCTGCATAAATAAACAGAGGAACTTGATCACAGCTGGAGAAAAATAAATTGACAATAATGATAAAACAGCCCTAGGAGGACGTTAGAGAACAAACAGAGAATTATGTCGTTTTATCTTACTGAAGATTAATTGGCAGCGGTGTTACAAAGTACCAGTTTGATTCACATCTAATGGGGCAAATGGGGGAGCATTTTCTGTTGTTGGAAAATAAAAAGCTACTGCACATTTCTCAGTGACAGACGGGTTCAGAAAGCAGTCTGAACATGGGAATGCAGTAAACAAAGAAAAAAGAAAAAACAATACGCAACAATCTAACATTTATTTGCCTTTTAAATAAAATGCTGTAATTACAATCTTTTCTACTGGATATTTCTCATGGTGTGACTGCTTGACGTCAGCGCAAAATGTTAAGTTCAGGAATAAGTCTTTGCTCTTTGGTTTTTGGTGACTGACACTGGCGTTTGACCTTTCCTCCTGATGCATCAGACTGTTGATTTTCCATCACTGCACTCCATTGCAGCTGGACTAAAAATATCACAATGCGTTGGATAACTTTAAATTTAGTGACTCATCCGAGGCAGGAAAAAGGCCAATACACGTAGAATATGGAAGTCATGTAGCATGGTTCTCTTAAACAGAGAGCTGTGAGATGCACATTGCATGAGGTGCATTGACATCTAGAAAGATGAGAGGATTTGATTGGCAGGTAATGACCAAACCTTTCTTTTTTTTTTTTTAATTGAAGCCATGTCTGTTGTCATTCACTGGCTGCTTGTTGCAGCTTGACAGCTGTTTTCAGCTGCAAAACACCACCACAAAGATCTTTCTACAAATGCATCTTTTCATTCAAACACAGCAGGTTCAAAGAGACCCTTCTTAGAGGCACTTTTGGTTCTCAGCAGCCCCTCAGGGTGGATTTTTCCTTTAAAGCTAAGGGTTACGACAAAAACTACATGTGAATGAGTGTTGATTTGCTCAGCTCTGTTCGTTTTTCCTCCCTCCTCACAGTCCTTTCTGGCTTTGTCATCAGGTGCAGCAAAAATACCTCAAACATGCCTGCATTTTTATAACTCGCAGAATTTCATCCGCAAAGATGGGAATAAGGAGGGGAGAGAGCAGAGTGACTCCTACACAACAGATTGTTGTTGTGAGATGTTTTCTCTTGCTGCTCTGAAGCTGAACATCTGGCTGCGATGGCTTTGGGGTAGAACTGGCAACGCCTATCCATCCTGGTGACTATAGAATTAATTATGGTGTTGGCTGTGATAACAAACAAAAACGAGGGGAAATTGTGCAGAAAAGTAGGGGGAACGTCCTTAACAAAAAGATCATGTCTTGCTAAAATTTTGAGAGAAACTCACTATATTATTGTGATTGTATTGATCCTAGAAAATATGGACACATTCTATTTGATCATTACCACTGCAGCCTTTCCCAGAGGTCATCAGTAAGTAACCACGGCTTCTAAAACAGACGGTCTCCAGAATGTTGGACATGTCGCCATGGTGACATTCTTGCAGAGATGTTTGTGTGTGCATTAGCAATGTAAGACTCCAACTCTCTCCTTAGCAGCGACGTATTCTCTTCCTGTAGCTCTGCACCACAAACTATATGTTCTCTATGAACGTAGGTTTCATTTATGATGATCACTTGTGATAAAACTGTAAATTAGAGGGAAAAATGCTGTTATTAGATGTATTTTTGTAGACAAACCTCAGTTGAATGAGG
>JAPTMW010000008.1:1885918-1897947 GCA_029822955.1 Ostorhinchus angustatus
TGGATAGCTAGATTCTAGATCGGTGGTGGGACAGAATCCTTATGTGTGTGATGTTCTGTGTTGAGATTATCGGAGCACACAACACACAGAATGATCAGAACTGTTCAATGCCTAATTTTGTGTCTTCATGTGTGGGGTCTGTAACAGATAAAAAAATCTCTTCAGATTCAGAAAATCCTTATGTGTGTACCCTGCTTTAGATGATTTTGAATGGTCAAACAAATGTCATTTAATGTCTTTAAATTTGCCATTGAACTACAGGACCCTTGGTCCTATTTTTTATTCAACAAGACATAAAAGATGGTTCTTCGTGGTTTTAGACTTGTCTTTATGAAAAACATCATAAAAAGTCAGAAATTCAGCTTCATCAAACCTGCAGAGGGCCTGGATTATTTTTGTTGTTATTTTTATCCTTAACAAAGACATTTTTATTATAAGTATAAAAATAATTCTTATTTTAAGGTCTGATGATACTGACATTAGCCAATATATCATTGTGTTCCAGATCCAGTGTTTGTTGAACATCAGAGTATGAATGAAATAAAAGTCAGAACGTCACTCCTTTACTGTTATATTTCTACATAATTTGTGTATTTTCTTGTTTTTTGCCCCATGAACTGGGTTTAATGGCTCAGTAAAAGAGAAGGTCCAGTAAACGTCCTGTGTCTTTGTTGCTAGTGGTTTTACGTCGTCCACCTGTCGGCCTTCGCTCACATTGCGTCGTCGTGTGACCCTGTTCTGTCCCTGCTGATTGGTGCTGTGTGTCTTACACACTTTACAGCTGCACATGTGTTGTGCGCCTGTTGTTGTTCTGACACACAGGGAACAGGAGATGTCCAACTGCAGCATTACAACTCTGCACGGCAGCGACAACTGCACGACCAACTGCTGCTGGGTATTCTGGGATTCTGGGATTGTGGGATTCTGGGATTGTGGGGCAGGACCGCTGATGGAAGGGCTCTGCAATGCTCCGTGGTCGAGGAAAACACAGCCTCAGCTTGAAAATGGCTCATTTGATGAAGGCTCTTCTTAACTGAGGCACATAAAGCCGTCAGTGTGGTGTCATTATGGAGAGTAAAAACAGCTCAGTGCAAAATAAACCAATAAAAGAAAGAAAAAAGGCAACAAATGTTGGTTGATGATGTGTTAAAGGAGGCTCATTTTGGCTTCTTCCTCAAGTTGTTCTACTTTAGTCCTCATGTGCTGCATGTATTCAGGTTATTTTACACATCTGTTGGTAAATGTTTTATAGTCATTGACTTTGATCCAGAGTCAGATAAACACCATTCCAAGATGAATGCTTCAGAAATGTTTTATGCACTTTTAAAGTAACTGAAATGATCATTGCAACATGTTTTCCCTTTGCTCTTAGCTGTAGTTTGTTCACATCAGATATAATCCTTAGCAAAAATGTTTGAGCATTTTTATTTCATCTTCCTCTTCTATGTCCTTCATGTTGTTCAGTGAAATGTGAACTTTATCGTGATAATTATCTACATAAGTGTAAGAGGCAGAAAAGGAGAAACAGTGTGTAAAACAAAAAAAACAGGGTGTGGAATATTCCGGCGGATGTAAAAGTGATGTGCATGGTGGAATGTATCATCAGATTGTGTTCAAACAACATTTGAACAGCTAAGAACATTTATTCAACCATGTACAAATGTGCAAAAAATAGTTTAGAAATAATAAAATAATGAAAATAATAAAATAATAGAGGAGAATACTAAAATTCTAGTCACTTTTTAGTGACTACAATTTCTCGCTTGCAAGAAATTCCCTTAGAAGCGTGTTTTTACTCTGTCTACCTGCACAGAACTTGCACCAAATGTAATGACACTATCTCCAAAAAATAGTGTATTTATTGTGTCTCATAAATTTGGTTTTTGTGCTTTCAACACAATTGACATCACAGCATTAGTTTGACATCTGCACTTTCCACACAAATTGAAACAGAGTTTCAGGGAGGGTCCACCTTGCTGCTAAGTCATCTTAAATCGTACATGTCATCAGGTCCACATGTCCAGGGACCTGCTAGAGTTAATGGATGATTCACTTCATTTTTCAAATGATAGATGGATTTAACCAAAATTAGGCCATGACAAGGTAAGTGAACAATACACTGATAATTGGCATGGCTTTGCACAAACTATGCACCATTTTTTGGCCGTGCTTTTTGAAAATTAGCCATGCAAATTGCGGGTGCACAACTCACTACCTAATACACTGAGCTACATTGATAGTATGATATTTATTGTAGCCCCATTTTTATCAGACCAGACCAACATGACATGACTCTGACATAAATACAGATTGGTTTGGTAGAGAGTCTGACAGATGAATCAGTATCAGCAGAATGTGTCTCTGATGGTGGATAATATTTACTTAATATTTACCTTCTCTCTTCCAGTCGGCTGGATTTGTTGTGGTTTACAGTTTGTAGTTTGAATTCCAGTTGTAGTAATTAATACAGGGTTCCCACTGGTTTTCACATGGTTTTGGTTCTGTTTGGGTTCCAGTGTTTTTTCTAAGTCAGTGATTCCTGGGTCTGAACATCCTTCCACAAGAAAACACAACATTTCAATGAAAACATGATTTGTATTATCATATTTGTGTTAAAAAATTGGAATAACATCCAGAAAGTTTGGACTCAGTTTGATGCTCCTCCGATTGATTTATTGGTTGTTGATGAGACTTGTCATGGTAGAAAATATACTGAGGTAGTATTTGTTGCTTTGACTTAAGGGACTTTATGCACCCAATAAGGATTATTTTATTACCATTTTAGTCCATGAATGTGTTATTTATTTTGATGACGAATGGATTCATTGTCTATAAAACATCTAAAAAGTCATCCTCAGGTGTTTAACTTTGATCCAGTGTAGATATATTCAGTTTATTGTCACAGAGGGGTGAAAGAAACAGAAAATAAATGAACATTAAGAACCTGAAATCACAGAATGTGGGCTCAAACTGATTATTAATGATCAAAATAATAGTTGATTAATATAATAGACCAGTAGGCACTCTATTTAACTGTTAGAGGTTGTTCTTTCCTTCATTTCCTCTTCATCTGATTAATCTGCTTTTATTTAGTCCAGTGTTTGACTCCTTTATCCATTTGATTTGTACAGAGGAGAAGCAGCAGAATAAGGCATCTATATTCTTATTCTGGTGTTTCTCCTTGTTTCAGCTCAAACTGGATGTATTTAACACTTTATTCCTGGTGTAAGGTGCTCAGATGAATATATCTGTGTAAGGACATTTGTAGGTTTCCAGTGTGTTTCCATTGTGTCAGTCTCATGTTGTTAAGTGACTGAACCCAAATCGACTGTCCTGAGACTAATGGTATCGGCTCGTCTTCTGCATGAATCTGTCTTAAAGCCATGTGTCGGTCCGGTGAGCAGAGTCATTCTGAAGGTCTGACGTCCTGGTTCTCCTTCCACAGCCCTGAGCCCAGGATGAAGTCATAGAACATGATCTAAGTTTGTGGCCAGATGATTGAATCATACATTTTCCTTTAATTTGGGGTTATTAAATGAACAGAGCTGCTCTCTGTGAGCGTGCCTTAGCTCATTTTCTCGCTTATGGTTCATTTGAATGGCTCTGAATTAGGGGTAAAATTAGTACTTTTTACTGGTTAGACTGTGTTTCCAATTCCCAATTAACCAGAAAGTTGTACTTTAGGAGCAAAGCGGAGGCTCATTATTGGATAAAGTCAAAAATCACAACAAATACCTGAAATGTGGATGTGGCTTATTGAGGATTATGGTTTGTTTTAATCAGTAGTTCAGCCACAGATGGATGTGGATGTTAGATGTGGGGTTTTTTTCTCGGTGTTTACATGGAATAAACACATGGCCACATGGACAAGTTAATTTATTCAGGTGTATCCAGGTTTGAGATGGATCTTATGCTGTGATGGATTTAGAACCAAGCCTTTAGATAATAAATTATTGTGATATTTTCATTGTTTATGTTGTTTCTATTCTCTGTTGGAACACAAAAGTGTGTTTGTCCTGTTGTGGAAGAAGGTCATGAATCCAATCTTTCTCAGAGTACATGTAAATGATCACCATGTGGCGCACTGCCACGCCAAAATAAAAGCCACCATGCCTTCAGAATTATGATCTTTTTTTTTAGATGATACAGATGTAAATTTTATTGTATGAATGGATCCATATAAATATAAAGTCTATATTTGCGCATATTTATAACCATAATATGAGTGTGAAATTGTACTCAAATGACTCATAACTTAATTTTGAAAAACAAACACTGGCATCTCAACTACCTGCGGCTCGCTTGAGAGCGGCAGCAAAAAGGCGACAGAGTAAAGGGAGGGAGAAAAGGGTGAGGGAAATGTACCTAAGCAAGAATAAGTTTAACCAGTATTTTGCTGAAGCCTGTGAAAATGACCCTAATGTTAACGTAAATGTTAATAATGCAATGTTAGCGACAATAACGTTTAACGTTAATGATAGAAAGTTTCGTCTTCACATATTGTTTCAGATGACGTTACAGTTACGTTTTGAAAAACAGACCGATGTCAGGTACAGTGTTTCCCCTAGAAATTTTTGTGGCAGCGGTGCTGTATCAGTAACCTTGCAACACTAGGGGGTCTGGGAGCATGCGCCCCAATTTAGCAAAATAACCATTGAAAGTGTGACTTCTGGTGAGTTTTGTGGAAAGGAGAATTGTATCCTAGTCCTGGTTTGTGCTCAGCAGGGTGCCGGTGTGGAGTGTTTGTTTGTGGTTCTGTGATCCTCTAATGGAGGCTGTAAACTGGGGGGGGTGCAATGTCGCTGTAACTTCACCAGTTTGTCTCTGAACATCTCCCATCTGTATTGCTACTTGTCATGGTCTTTAAGTGTGTTTAATGTGATGTGAGTTTTTATGATGGAGGCGTAGTTTTGTAACTGTTTCATTCTTCAAATCTCTACATGAATAAAACTAAACCATCGTGTCCAGAGGTTCAGAAAATAATCTTCACTGATCCACGGGGTTTGTCAGATTGACAGCAGCATAGGAGACAACTGGAGGTATTTTCATCTGAACAACTTTAATTATGTGGTTTACTTTCTATTTTTGCCCCTGGAGACACCCCCCCCTCCCTCTCTCACACACGCACACACACACACGCACGCACACACACACACACACACGCACACACCCTGCAGCCGCACATTTGCAACATTTGTTTAGTGGCTTGAACAGCTTGCCATTGCCACCTGTTTCAAACCAAATTGTTATCCCACGCCCTGAAGACCCCCACACCTGCTCCCCCAGACCCACACCCACACTAAGACCCAGACTACACCCCAGCCCCTGATTCTGAAGGCAGTTCAGACCCAGACCCAGACTCCAAAACACAGCCAGACCAAGGTCCAGACCCACACCATTCATTTCTTTGGGAACATCCATCTATTAATCGCATTCAGGTAAAATATGTTCAATACAAACTTGGAAGAGGAGTATTTAGCTCTAATAATTAGTTAAAATAATAAGAGCATAATGTGTACACACTTGAAAACCCTCCGCCTGACTGATCAGATGCACTACTACCATTCAGTAGCCTGACTTATCAGTGCATGGCAACGTTTTGGGATAGATGGACGGATGGCCATCTGATGGCAATACCCTGTGGCCAGTGTGGCTGAGGGTAAAAAACTGATTTTCATCCAAATGTGTCACAGATTCTAATAAATTAAAGAAGAAAATATTTAAAGAAAATGTGGGTTTCATAGAGTACCATACGACCTGAGCTGTTCACCAACCAAACATAAAGGGTTTTACTATAACCATGTGCAACAGGTTCTCCAGAGAACCCATCTGTGGTCTCAGAGTTCTTCTCAGAACCCCTGACAACAGATCTTATTATTGAGTTCATTAGTTAAACATAAAGTTCACTGACTTTGTGGATCCTCTGTCTGACTGAATGTGATCTAGTTCTACGTTGGTTGGTTTTTACTTTTCGACCACGGCCTTTCTTCCCCTTCCCATGATGCTCAGCTGTTTTCAGTAGAGTGTACAGTTAAATCCACTGAATAATCCATCCATCATGTAAAGTCCTGTGTCAGTTCTTTCCGCATATGGTTAAATCTTGTTCATATTTGACTGAAAATACATCAGAGGTTTCCAGAGTAAGTGTAGCAGTCAGTTTATTCATCACAAACCAATGTACACCTCAGACAATGAGCTCATCTATTCCACTAACAATAACTGTCAGGTAGGTCCAGCCTGTTATATAAACCCCCCGAGGCCAGAGCACAAAACACTAAACTCAGTCCACCTCCTGTATTAGATCCAGATTGTTTGAGCTGAAGCAGAACCATGTCTTCATCCACAGATACAATGAGTGACGCCGCCGCTGATTCTCAACACAGTAAAAAACATCTGCACAGGTTTTGTCAGCGCATTTATGGGTATTTTCATGTTTATCTCCAATTATAAAATGACAGAAGGATTACCTCAACCAGAACGTTCACCTCATCTGTGTAGAGATGGATGGACTAGTTCTGCTGCAGTTTGTCCTGTGAAGAGACATTATACTGATGTCTGAACATGTGCAGTAGGTTCACGTCTGTCTTCAGTCTGGGTTTGTGTTTTAAACCTCATCTTTACAGGCAACAACACATGAAAAACTAACACCTTGTTCACCTATGACACAGGTGTCAAACACCCGGGTGTAGGGTCCAATCCAGCCTGTGGGATGAATTTGTAAAATGCAAAAATTACACAGAAGATATTAACAATCAAGCATGTTAAAATCATTTTACTTCAGGTTCCACATACAGACTGATATGATCTAAAGTGGATCAGAACCAGTAAAATAACATAATTATCTATAAACAATGACAACTTCAAACTTTTTCTTTGTTTTAGTATAAAAAACTACATTTCCATGAAAATTTCTATATTTTCAAACTAACCCTTGTAAGAAACAAAAAATGTGAATAACCTGAACAAATATGAACAACCTGAAATGTGGTATTTTAACAATATTCTGCCTGTTATTAAATGTTTTGTGTATTTGTAGATCCACTGTGATCTCTAAGTTGTGATGCACATGTGTAAATGATAAACTGAGGCAGAATATTGTTAAAATTGCAGTTTTCTTAAAGGAGTGATATTTTGCTTTTTTTCCCCCCCAAAAAAAGGGATTATGCATTTCTAAACATTTTCCTGTGGTCTACATAAACTGTAAACACTATGCTTGGGTCTGAATTCTTCAGTAATTCAACTCCACAGGTCCATCTTTAACACTATTTCTGAGTAATGACACCAGAAACGTGGTTTTGAGCGCTGGCCCTTAAAATGGACATGAGCCACTTCACACCCCGCCCCCTCCAGGTTGTTGGCTGTGCTGTTCTGTCCCGTTCAACCAACAACTGAGCATTTTAGGTAATCGGCTCAAAGTTTGGACATATTTTCAGTATGGATTACAACTGATGCTGCTGACAAACAATTATGTCAAACTCGGAGAAATGTTCGTCGGAAGTCTTGACCTTATATGTGCAAATGTCGTGACGTAACTACTTATAGATGTAACAAATTAAGCAGGAATTAAAATGGGTTGTAGAAATCCACTCGATTTTTGCCAGAATGAATATAAAGATAGTTTTGCAGCACTTGGAGGATTCAAATTCAAACTCTTTAAACTATTAGGGTCCAAATACACAAATAAATAAATGAACCAAAGACTTAATACAAGTGGGTTTAGATAAATATGAGCCCTTTAAGACATTTCAGGTTGTTCATATTATTCAGATTTTTAAGGATTCTTTGTAGATGTGAACACTTTCATAATGTAATTTTGCCTCTTTCACTGGTTTTTACTGGTCCAGCCCACTTCAGATCCAGTTAGGCTGAATGTAGCCCCTGAACTAAAATGAGTTTGACACCCCCTTTGGATGTCTGATACTGGGATCATGTCAGAACATTAGTCCTTGTGTTCATCTTTATTCTGCCGTTCATAGTCTGCACTGATTATTCTAGATGGAAGTTCTGATAGCGTTTGGAGGCTCACGTTGGAGATGCCAGACTGGTTCATCAGCTCGGATACAGGCTGATTGCTGATGTTAGGTTTCCCCAGTGACTTCAGCCGTGTTCTCATCCTGCCAGTCTAATTAACTCTCCACATTAAAGTAAGTCGGTGACCCGTTTACAGAAAGACCAGATCCACCAGAGCAAACTGTTGGACCATGATCAGACTGAGTGATGACGTAGAACATTTTCTGTCTTCCACCGGGTTTAGCAGTTGTTAGTTTATGAACAGTGAACCTGGACCCAACACACAGTCAGTAAACTCAGAGGAAACAGTCTTATTGTGTCCTGAATGAGGCTCAGATGAACCCCATCAGGTCCTCAGGTATTTCTGATCACCACCAGAATGACGTCAGAGGTTAAGCCTCCCCTCGGGGTTGATGGATACTTCCACAGAGATCAGAAATAAGCCTCGTATTTTTCCTGTTATTCAGCCTCGGATCTAAGCAAGCAGCCTCCTGTTGCTGAAGCACGGTTACCGTTGAAACCTACAGTATGTGGTCATACGATGGAGTAGATTTGTTGGGGCTGATGTCATCTGATGAAGAAAAGAAGTAGCCTGACCGATGCAAAATATCATGACTTGCGTAAACATACATGCCACTTTTAATTGGCGAGTTATCTGTACGCATTATAAGCTTTCTGTATGTATGTTCATACAGCGTCAAATACCACGCACTGAGGGTTAGGGTTAGGGTTATGTGAACCGGAAATGGCATTGAATCACATGCGAAAGGACGAAAATGTGTACACATAGCATGCCAAATTCCATACAAACTGGCGTGACATACAAAGCATTTCATGAGATCAATCTCAAAATATGAACATTTATGTATACAAATTTTACCTTTGTGTTTAGGGTTTATTTTGTTGACATTGTCAGTTTAAAAGTTCATTTTACTAGTGAATATTTTTATATTGAACAAGCATTTTTATCATAGTATTACTGAAAGTTCTAAGTTTATACTGAAATTGCATTCAGAAAAATGAATATTAAAGGAGTGATATTTAGCTTTTTTTTTAAAAAAAAAAATGGAATTATGCATTTTAAAACATTCCCCTGTGGTCTACATTAACTGTAAATGCTCTGCTTGGGTCTGAATTCTCCATTAATTCAACTCCACAGGTCCATCTTCAACCCTATTTTTGAGTAATGACACCAGAAAGGTTGTTTTTAGCGCTGGCCCTTTAAATGCAAATGAGCCACTTCACATCCCGCCCCCTTCAGGTTGTTGACTGTGCGATTTGTCCCGTTCAACCACTTGTGTTCATTAATCCAACCAACAACTGAACATTTTAGGTAATCGGCTCGAAGTTTGGACATATTTTCAGTTTTTACTAGAACCACTGCTGCTGACAAACAATTATGTTGTACGCGGAGAAATGTTCGTCAGAGGTCTTGACCTTATATGTGCAAATGTCATGACGTAACTAGTTATAAAATGTAACAAATTAAGAAGGAATTGAAACAGGTTGTAGAAATCCACTCGATTTTTGAGGGGATGAATATAAAGATAGCTTTGCAGCACCTGGAGGGTTCCAGTTCAAACTGTATTCACTATTAGGGTCCAAATACACGAATAAATGAACCAAAGACTAATAAAAGTGGGTTTAGTAAAATATGACCCCTTTAAATCATGAATTGTGGATCATAAACTGTTTAAGTCTCGAGGTATCTTGTTTCATCTTCTGCATCATTTTTGTCTTTTTGCATTTTTAAGATTTTTTAATTTTTTTACAAATAACTGTTGTCTTCATCTGTTCATTTTTAGTCGAGCAGAGGACAGGCTCAAAACATTTTTTTCCCCCACATCATTCTTACATGAAAATTCAATAATAATATGACGTCTTGTTTAATTTCTAAAGCTTTTCTTTGCTGCCAAGACAAATGAATAAATTCCCAGTGATCCTTGCTGAGAACCGATGATCCGCTGGTGGATTTGGTGTCGGAATCAGGAGCTAAAACACAAAGTTACTGTACGTGAACAGACTCGGTCTTCTATAAATGTCCCTTAAAACCTGCTCATGGATGAAGCTGATGATCCTCTGGTCAATGGGGTATCATGACTCTCTAAATATACATGCCATTTTTAATTGGCGTATTATCTGTATGCATCATAAGCGGTCCGTATGTATGTTCACAACATTATTAGCCCCTGTCCAACCTGAATCGATGCTTCAAATACCACACACTGAGGGTTAGCGTTATGTGAACAGTCAAATGGCGTTGAATAACACGTGAAAAGCGAAATTCCATAAGAACTGGTGTGACATACAATGGCATTTCTTGAGATCAGTCTGCTCTGGTTGTGAATCCAGCTCTTAGTTCTTTATAGGTGAACATATTTACTTGACAGTGGTGTGGACAGTTTTCTACTCCTTGATACAACCCTGCTGGAAAAGTTGGCAGAGAAGCAGAACAAATATTACAGTTTGCATGAAGGAATGCTGTGAAAAAGGCCAGAGATCATGGCGTTATTAGAGCATACCTCTGTGTAATACCACTTCACTAGAAGCACAACACAACACATACAGATGAAAAAGGTGAAATGTGTGTCATGGTTACACAGGTTGATTTAACATTTTCTGTCCACTTTAAAGGGAGAAATTCAGTTTTAATTCACAAAAGATTTAATAAGATGATAAAAGAACACAACTCAAAAGACAAAAACTATAAAACATGGCAAAATATGACGAAAAAAAATCACACTAAAGATAATAACTTTGGCCAAGAAAAAAAAAGAAAATTCAAATTATGTAAAATGGAAATGTCCTGAAAGATGCAACAGGACAAACACAAACCTGTCATCTGTCATTTCGTCATTTACTGCAAATTTTGTTCATTTTATATATTGTGACTTAATCTTCACAAATCAGAATAAATCGACTCTTAATCAAGTGGATATGATTAATATTCATCCTAACGAAGTGTCTCGAAGGTTCTGTCGATGTCTCATCAGCTGATTGTCAGACTTGCGTCGTTCTCACTGGTTATCGTGGTGATGTCATGTTCAGGGGCGATAGGAACTGACATGTTGAAGGCTGGTGTGAAACAGGACTCCCAGGTTGAAGATCCACAGGTGTGAGTCGACGTCAGCTCAGAAAAACGAAACCTCATCACCTCAGGCCAGAACTCATCAGAACCGGCTTCAGCCAGGTTGGTGTTACGACACGACGAGGGCGCCACAACACGCCAACTGCAGGAAACAACATGGAGTCAGATGACATCATAAACTGAGGTCTTCCAAATGAACATGTAGATTTAATTCAATTATATTCATAAAGGACACAACCGTTGAAACTGTAAAACAACAGGAGAGAAAAGAGAATTCAAGAGTGACACATGGACAGTTTTAGTTTGAGTTTCTCTGGTTTTAAGAGGAAAGTTGTGAGTTTTAGAAGCTGAAAACTGTCACATGATTGAATTGTCATCAAAAATCATTTACAAAACCATTTTATTTATTTTAAATGAGAATGAGATGAGGCTGAGATAGAGCAAATGTCTATTGGTCCACCAGTGAAACTGAACAGTTAATGGTGTTTATTGTTTATTGCTGTCATTGCATATTATTAGCACTATCATCATTATTATTACAATAACTATTATTATTACTCATATTACTTATTGTATATTGTTGCAACTACTATTACTCTTATCATTTAATAATTTTTATAGATTTTTATTGATCATTAATCTTATTTAATTTTTATTGATTATTAAACTCTGTATATATTTAACCTCCTGAGACCCAGCAATGCATTTTGGTCCTCTGTAGGGGACAAAAGTTTGACAGTTTAACTTAAAAAATGCTGTCCATTACAAAGGACATTCCATTAAAAAAAAAAAAAAAAAAATTAATTAAAATAATGTAAATTAAAAATGTAGCTGAAAAAACTGTTGCATTCTGCAGTTTCTAATCAAGACAAGCTAAAATTTTCACTTTCCTGTGTGTGTGTGTGTGTGTGTGTGTGTGTGTATGTATGTG
>JAPTMW010000008.1:2283185-2293262 GCA_029822955.1 Ostorhinchus angustatus
CAAGACCAGACCAGGCTTAATACTGGACCAGGTTTAATACCAGACCAGGACAGGACCAGAAACAAGACCAGACAAGACTAGGACCTGAACCAACACCAGACTAGGACTAGACCAGAGTAGGACCAGGACAGGACTAGACAAAGGCCAGTCCAAACTAGGACCTTACCAGTACCAAGATTGGAACCACGACCAGACCAGGACCAGGTTTAACTTTTAGACTAGCTCAGGACCAGGTTTAACGCTACACCAGGGTTTTTTTCTACACTGTTAAATTTGCTCAAATTTGTTGCGTCATTAACACAATTAACTTATTATATTTTACTAGTTTTCAATTAATTTTAATTCTTTTTTTTTTCATTTCATGAATTATTTTCAAAATGTTTGGTCAGATTTATTCATTTTATTTGAGTCTGTTCATTCTTTGGTCATTTTTGTTATATTTTTTTGTTATATTTTTTAAATTTGTTGGGTGTGTCTGCTAATCTAGTTCATTTTTAACATTTATTTTTATTCATTTATTTTATTATTTTGTTCATCTCCCTGGTAATTTTCGACATTTTTTTGCTAATTTATTTCATTATTTATTCATGAATTGTTCATTTTCTTGCTCTGCACAAGTTCAGTTTTATTCCTTACTGGGTTTTTTTTTTCCCATTTTTGAGTCGATCTGAGCATTTGTGTTTTTGATTCATCCGTTTGTTTCCTCCGTTGTGTGTTGGGTCGTATTTGCGTAAAATCAGCTGAATGTGAAGTCAAACCCACCTCTGGATGAGTGTCCTCCATGCAGAACAAAAACTCCTCCAGTTTCTGCAACAAAAAACAAACACTGGCTGAATTCACATTGTCATAAAACTGTTGATGAATGAGTGCAAACAAAGTGGATCTGAAACTGGACTGAAATTACATTCAATATTCTCGAATAATGATATATTCACACACGAGGAAATGGATGATGACACATGAACACAACAAACACACTTTAACGCAACAAACACACATCCACACAATAGATACACATCAACTTAACAAGCACACACACTAATACAACAAATACACACATCAACACAACAAATACACACTTCAACATGATAAATGCACACACAAATGTAACAAATACACAAACACAACAAATACACACTTTAAGACAATAAATACGCACACTAATGCAACAAATACATACAAATGTGACAAATACGCTAATGCGACAATACAAATTCAACAAATGTACATCTTAGTACAACAAATACACACGTAAACATGACAAATACACACTTTAACAACCTCTGACTGTCTTTAACCTGTACCAGGTTAGAAACGGGTGCAGATTTGAACCCTTGTCTTTTCTTACTTTGACATATTATTTGTCTCCATATTTTCCTCAGGTTGAGACACAGAGACAAATACACTCTGGAACCAAAGTAAAAGTTTCACTGAGATGTGTGTCCTTCATATTAGAAGTAGAAGAAAAGTAGGACGCGTTCAGATGCGAGTGAAACTGAATGGAAAAGTGCATTAACGGCTGTGGTGGATGGTATTTATAGACCTGTACATCTATTCAGGTCCTGAAAAAGGTCATGATCCTTAGTTCTAGGAGGAATGAAAAAAAAAACATAAAAAATGAAATGAGATGAAAACGTTGACAAACATGCCAAAAATTACAAGAGAAATGACAGAAACACCATAAAAGATGAAAACATGAATGACCAAATGAGACAAAAATGGTGGAAAACATTCCTAGTTTCTGTGATAAATATGTTAGAAGGTTTTAAAGGTCTTTTCATTCATGTTTCATTGAATCTGTGATAAATAATGTGTTTTTCCTGCAAAAATACAATGAAATCGAAGCCGAACACAGAGTTTCTACCTGAGGCTCAGATGGGGGGGTGGGGGCTTTTTAGACGTTGGAGGAATGTTAGGAGGGGCCGAGCTTGGGCAGGAGAAAGAAAAGCAGAGAGAAACAAAAGGAAAGCACAGTATAGATCCATGCAATTTAGAAAATATAATGAAAACGGAAGAAGACGAAGCAGAGTGGAGTTATGGGGCGTTTAGGGACCGTCGGAAAACTCAGACAAATTAGACAAAGCACAGATCTGCACCAGTTCATCTGTTTATGGCCACAGTAGAACCACAACAAATATTCAGAATCGTCATATTACATGTCAGCTCATTAGCCCTTAAAAGAGGATTTTGGTCCTGATGTAAAGTTGAAAATCCCAGATATTTGTTTGATTAAAAAACAGACACAACAGATGAGTTAGAACTTTACAAACTCAAAAAACCACAACATGCAGGAGGGAAATGAAATCAAACGACAAAATATTCAATCATTTTCTGGGTGTTTTACATGATAATTTGACCAAAGTCATCCTCCACACAAAGCTGATGCTTCATTGGGATGATATTGCGGTGTTTTGTTTTTTTTTGTGTGTTTTCGTGGCCCCGCCCCCTCGTCCCGTGGACATTAACTCCTCCATAAAACGCCTGTGGTGGGTTCTGTGCGTCTGCTGGCATCGTTCCCGTCGGCCCGGGCTCGTCAGACTCCGTGGGCGGAGGAAGAGGAACCGAGCTCGAGGCGTGGACCTGAACCCACCGAGGGATGGAACACGCACATGCCGTACACGCACACGCCTGCACACGCACACGCCACACACACCCGTACACCCAACACGGGTATTCAGGCAGAAAAACACGCCTCAGTCCGGACCGTGTGGAGGGGAAGTCTTTCCAAACGCCCACATATCCCTGGAGTAGAAAAACCTTGGAGCTACGGCGCTAATAGAACGGCGCTCATCCACTACGGTTTATATTCTGACATCAGATGAATGAACCGACTGAAAAAACTGCAGACGGGTAAGACGACAGGACGAACAAAAGACGAGCAGGAGAGTCAGGAAACAGAAAATACACAAAAGAACAAAAGCAGATGGACTTGATTCCTATTATTAAAGTATCTCCTACAGACTGAAGAGGATCCACTAATGCCTTTGTCTCCAGAACAAACGCCTTTAGAGGAAACAAAGAACCCAACAATAAAACAAATACACAACTCACATTAAACAAACAAACAAACAAACCACTTAACCTTCATAATCACCGAAAGCACATCATCCGCACAGTGTCTCAGTAATGTCACAATGTTTTTCATACAGTTTGTTTTTAACTTTTTACATATTTTTCTATTTCATCAACTTGAGCCATAAACCAAAATACCAAACTCTCAATAACTGTCCTATTTTTAACCATTTAAATGATATGTTTGTAATGGAAATACCAAAACAAAAGTTTTTTTTTTCTCAAATATATTGCATAGAAATTGGATAAGTTATTTATTTATTTTTTTCCTCCTGTCATTTGCCAATGAGTAACACCAACATTAGTTCATATACATTATTATTTTTGGTTCTAGGTCTAATGTTAAATGCTACATGTGTCAGTGCATATTTCGTACTCACTTGGTAGAAGGGTGTTAGTGTCAGAATTTAACACTGTTTACAATGGGATGATTTTAGTGGATGGATCAGAATTTTAAAAATCCGTCAAAAATGAACAACTGTTGAATTCTGACCAAAAATAAATTGTGAAAAATAATGTGACCTTTAATAACATGAAGTGCAACATGTGCCTAATATGCTCACCCGGAAGGTGAACGACCTCTAATTACAGTCTTTAACTGGAAACGCTCTGACCTGTAACAGGCCGCAGAGGAAACGAAGAAACCAACAATAAAACAATTACACACTTACAACACAACTCACAGTAAATAAATACACAAAACCACTTCAGCTACACCATTACTCTTCTTCTTCTTCTCCTCCTCCTCCTCCTTTGGGCTGTTCCCTTAAGGCGTGGCCACAGCCAATCATCTTCCTCCGTTTAACCCTATCCTCTCCATCCTCTTCTCTCACACATATCCTCTTTGAC
Organism: Ostorhinchus angustatus; assembly: GCA_029822955.1. NCBI lineage: Eukaryota > Metazoa > Chordata > Actinopteri > Kurtiformes > Apogonidae > Ostorhinchus > Ostorhinchus angustatus. The sequence goes on from JAPTMW010000008.1 coordinate 2,287,107, forward strand.
TCCATCTATAAATCTAGTCTGGAGTCTCTCACGTTTCTCCACCCATTTGCTTCTTCACCTCTTTTCCACACTCGCCGTTGCTCTGGACCGCTGACCATAAGTACCTCAAATCCTCCACCTTCTTTATCTCTGCTCCTGGAACTTCACTGGTCCACCGTTTATTCTAATTCTGTCTATGATGAATTATCAGCAGCTCCTAATAATGTGGTTAAAACATTAACATTAGCACAATTTACCCAACACGGAACACTACTTACATGTACACAAGAAATAATTTGTACTTGTACAAAATGTAATCAGCTGGAAACATTACATAGTGTAATTCAGTAGTTAAATAAAAAATAAAGAAAAATATCACTAATAGACACCAGTTACCTTACGTATTTACCCTTAGCTGTTAGCTTATTGGTATTAAGCTAACAGCTTATATTTCACACTTTTATCAGTACTTAAGTGATGATATAACAGAATATTAGCTGAAGACACTGATGTCAGTTACTGTTTGTATTTTACCTGTTATGTGTTAGCATACTCTGAACAAGCTACCACCTAAAAGGCCGGTAATAGGCTAACACCTACTGCTACATGAAGCTAACAGTAAACATGGTACATGATGAACACAGCTGGCTTCCAAGCAATAAGCTAATAGCTACTGCTAAGCTGAGAAAAGTTTTACATTAAAATGGAGATGTGGAGGTCATTTACAGCTACAGTTATGTTTAAAACAGGTGTAAGAGTGAAATACCTGCCCAGTGTAATTTGTAATGTATTTCTAAGTAATTTGTGAGATAACTGTCCTTTATGTCTTTTTTACCAGATTTGGGTAAATGGTGCTAATGTTTGATATATGACCAGCAGATGCTCAGAACACAACAGACCGACTGTAGTGGTTTAATGTTCTGTGTATTATCCAGAACTCACACCGTTTAATGTAGGAAAAAAGTCTGACATGACTTTAAGGTGGCGATCATTTGGTTTAGTTTTTTTCTTGTGGTTTTTTTTCTGTGATTTTTATCTTTTCACTCTGTTTTTTTGTGGTTTTACAGTGTTCGTTTGAGGCCGATCGCTGCCTCTCAGTCAGTTCACTTCTGTTTTACAGTTTATTAACCTCTTCCTCTCAGTTTAACCTTTTCTTTCCGTGACCTCCAGCGACTGCGGCGATTCGTGTAAACCCTCGACCCTCGACTCTGAATGTCAGTCACATCAGTCGTTGTGTAACAGCTGAATAACCGCGGTTTATGGTTAACGTGACATTTCCTGCTGCGTTACCTTGGTGAACTCTGAGTTCTGTAGGTTGGCCTCGGGACACCAGCGCCCCCCTAAGGCCGTCAGCATGGCGCAGTCCTCCTCCTCATCTTTGGTGCACGGCTGAGTGGGCGTATCCACCGCCGCTGCTGTATGGAGGTCATCCACGTCGACGCCACTGCAGCTCGGTGTCCTCAGCTGAAGGCCTCGTAGGAACAGGTGACACGCCTCCAGGTCCGCCTCCCAGATCCGGTCCAGACCAGGACACCCATAACTATAGACAGGAAATGGACGTCAAACAGCACGCCATTTGTTGAACGGTAACATGCATCATGGGTAATCTGATACACAGCCTGTTAATGTCATGCAAACACATGGACACAAGACAGAAACTATGATACAGAACGTATCAACTAATTATTATTCATTATTGATTAAGTCATTGATTCACTGATGTTAGATAAAGATGAGGAATGTTGATCATTGTCTCAAAAAGCAAAGATAACGATGTCCTGATTAAAATAAAAGACAAAACTGAACAGGAAAAAGAGTATTTATAGAAAATACTCAACCTTCAAGATGAAAGTGAGAAATAAATCTAAATAATGTCTGAGATAAAACTCATGAATCTGAGAGAAAAAACACTGAAATGTTCTGAGGAATTTTTAAAATGAGAAAAAAATGTGGATTTTGTCAGATGATAACGTAACTTTACATGAAAAGACATAAAACCAACATTTTTAACTTAATTCTCATTCTGTTGAATCTGAACCAACATCAGACTTAAACTCAACACCACTTGTTTTCCCTCCGTCTCCTATCCATCCCAACACCGCCGCCTCTAACCTTCATTTGGCAAACAGACAATAGAAGAATGGCTAAGCCCCGCCCCCTGCCCTCGGCGCCGCTGCCTCTGAGCAGAGCCGTTGTTATTCTTCTCTTCTCCAGTGGAGATGCGCTGGTATGAATCACCCTCCGTAGGGACTCGGCTTTGACAATCACTAATTCCACCAAAATGCCAAAGCCTGTCCTCAGCCGTGACTCAGTTCACTTCACTGCCTGTTTACTGAAATAAAACCACAACTGTTCTGCATCACGTCCACGTCAGCGTCAACCTGTATTTACTGTCACAGCATTTGGTTAAAGGTTTGTTCTGTTCACACTGTCAGGAATAACAGGCTTCAAATGTTTGAGCCTTTTTAGGTTTTTTGGGTTGAAATTTGACATTTTGAAGTTGAACATTTTACATCGAGGTGAAAATTAGATTCTGATTCATCAGTCACCGCTCGTTCTGCTCATTTTCTTCATGTAAATTTAACAACATTCACAATTCAACAGGAAGAAAATATGGACACTTTTATAAACGGGTGGATTTCCAACCTGTGGACACTGTGGGTAACTTGTGTTTCCTTCAGTGTTGGTTGTTGAAGTCTATTCTTTACATCAGGGTGTCAAACTCATTCAGCCTAATATGATATAAAGTAGGCCAGACCAGTAAAATAGTATAAATAATAGGATAAGAACTTATAAATAATGTCACCTCCAAAGTTTTCTTTGTGTTTTGAGTGAAAAAAAGTCAAATTATGTATGACAATGTAGACATATTAGACGTGAAAAGAACAGGACGTCACATCCTCCATTTTCTTTATTTCTCCATGTGGACATTTGAATGAAAACAGTGGTTCACAGTAAATGTAGACTTTTATTCAGGACCAACGGCTGCTTCTGTTCAACCCCAGGATGTGACGTTCACTAAACATTGTAACCGAGGTAGACGTGATCCGACTCCTCAACCCTGAACCCAGCCCACGTTCAGAAGAACTGGAGGACCCTGAACATCACACCGAGACTGTGACTACACGTTTCAGATTCAAACCGACGACCAGGACACGGGGATGTTTGATGTTAATTGTGAGCTGGCGTCTTGGCTAACACCCGTCGTAGCGGGTGGAGGTGCTAATAACATGGTGAAATGTGAAGTGGCGTCTGTTGGAGGTGTGACTGATGATGGGTGAAGGCGGAGGTTTGATGTCTGGGGACCGAACACCGGCGCTGCTCGTTTCTTAACGTCGAGTGTTTTAATGATGTCCACGCCGTTCGTCCCAGTGTGTGGACGTCTGCGGGTCCAGGCGGCCGTTAATGAAGCGTCTCCATCATGGGCCAAACGTCGGTGCTGTGCGTTTTCTGTTCTGGTGACACACTTCCAGCCTCTAACATCCTGTTCTCATCTTTAGCAGGAAGAGATAATTGGTTTTTTCAACACCCTCCGTCTCCACGGAGACCAGACATCTCTCCGGTCCTCATCTGCCTCCTCCCCCTCCTCCCTCCTCACCTCCTGTCACTGTGCCAACCGTCAGTGGTGAAGCACTGTACCGTCACAAGCAGACGGCGTGACACCTCCACGTGTGTAAACCAACACGCCACAAATGTGTGTCAGTGTGTCAGATGGAGGTTCTGGTTCAGACGGGTTTATGGTTCTGGATCCAAGCGGTTCAAAGACACCGGTTGTTCTGTCTATGATGATCATTTTATTTACAGTGATTTACATTTATTTATATTTAGAGGTCAATGTTTTCCGTCCAGTTTAACCCTTTGATGTCTGGACCCTCCACTGAAACATAAATGGGTCAAAATGACCCGGACTAAAATCAATATGTTTTTTTATGACACTTTTGTCGTTTTGTCAAGTGAAAAATAATCATTTGTATTATATTTTGGTTCAGAAAAGAATGATTTTGTCTTTGAAATATCTTTTATTTATATTTATTTTGAAATTTTGTTAGTTGGGGTAGTCATACAAAAACTATAATTACATAAAATCTATGTAAGGCAAATTTTTATTTTAAATGGCATGACGTCAACATGTTTTTTTGAGGAATACCTGGAATATGAAAAAACTTTATATTACAAAGATATTACAATAACACAACCTGACTGGATCTTTTTGACCCACTTATGCATCTAAGGGTTAAAGGTTCTGAACATAATGAGAAGTTAAAACTACAAACAACTGACTTTTACGTCCGTTTCATTGTGTTGTAAAACAACAATAATTTACCAAACTGAACTCAATTTTTTTGAGTTAATGTTGTGAAAGACGGTCAGTTTTATAATTTTTTATTTTCACTTATTCAATCACAATAAGAAAAATGCGGCATAAGTCATGAAATCAGAAGCTACAAGTGTGTTTTTTTATCTCTACATTTTTGTCCATAATGTCTTTCTTGCTTATATAACAGATGGAGGTGGACAAACAGATGGACGTACCTGTGTAATCTGTCCTCCAGTAGTTCGATGTACTTGGTCGTATTTTCTTTCAGTCTGTTTTCTGTTTGGAAACAAAAACACAAGAAAAATGACCCATTACTTTTATTCACTGATGAGGAATTAACCAATCACAACCTCCGACTGAAACCAAACCATCTGTTAAAAAGATGAAATTATGTCCTTTAATAAACAATGTGTTCAATGACCCAGAGCTGAGGATGCTGGGAATTATCCCAAAAATACCTATGAATGATCCCAGTCCTGCCTCAGACCCAGACACAGTGGATGAATGCAGCTGAGAATCACTAGTACATGTTGGTCACATGGTTGTTGTAATGCTGTGTCTTAATATAGTGTTGTAGTGTGTGTGTGTGTGTGTGTGTGTGTGTGTATTTTCACAGTAGCACATTGGCCTGTAGGGGACCACGGGTTCTAGATCCTAGATGGGAAAAGAGGGTTGTTTTTAAAATCCGCATCCTGATCCCGAGGGGCAGCATCCCGTTCCCCCCGCACGGATATTTGTTGTGTATTCCCGCATGCTGTTCCGCATTTGTCGAGCAGCCACCGCCAGAGCGTTCACATGATTCTGGGCATAGCACCATGATTGTAAGGCTATTGTACTCCCAAAATATTGCTCTTATCAACTTGCTGTTTTCGCTATTGTCTTCCTTGCCCAAAAACATATAAGTATGACAAACTGCAGCAATCGGCTCCGTATGGATTTAGTGTGATGTCTGACACACACACACAAACACACACAGACCGCTGCCCTTTTATAATATAGATCATTTCTTTTTTTCTTTTTGTTGTATTGACGTACTTTCTTTCCTGATACTTTTTATTATACCTGAATGGAGCGACTGTAACAGACAATAATTTCCCCCTGGGATGAAAGAAGTATTTTGATTCTGATAAGTTCAAGACAAGATGCAGCGTCTGTTTAGATTCTTATGTCGCAGTTGAAGACGCTTCTGAAGTCGTTTCTATCCAAAAAGGCCAAACGCGTTCACTCAGATCATGGTGTTGGCGAAGGGACCCCGTTTGTGGAGCAGGAGGACCAGACTGCTCACTTCCAGGCGTCTAATTGCAGCTGGAGATGCTATCATACCTGACACCTCGTCCCCCGCCGACTTCCATTCAGGCGACTCGGTTAAGCAGCGTGCCAGGAAATCGGCGCTGAATAAAACATGGAGGGCATTAAGTCGAGTTTGGATGGCGGTGAGCGTGTCAGAAGCAGAGACAGGTTGAGAAATAACACGGTGTGAGGGGGACAAACGTCCATATGAAAGGTAGACGGTCGTCATGGAAACCAGTGGAAACCAGCTTCCTCAACCACGACTGATGGAAACACTTTATAGACCAGAACCGGAGCTGGGTGAATCAGCACCAAAAGGCCCAAGAAGGTCATAAATGGGTCTGTAGAACCGGTCCTAGAACCAGTCATGAGCCAGTAGGAACCAGATCCCTGAGGACCAGGATCCAGAACCATGTTCAGTCACAAACGAAGGGTCGCTTCATTTCAGGTTCATCTGCATGTGGAACTGGAAACACTGGACTGGGTCAGGTTCTGTTGGACTGGTCTGGTCTGTGTCCCAGTTTAAGCCAGTTTGACTCCATCAGCCTGGACCACCATCGTCACAGCGA
>JAPTMW010000008.1:3170074-3181640 GCA_029822955.1 Ostorhinchus angustatus
TCTCACCACCCCCATACACACACACACACACACACACACACACACACACACACCCTCCAGAGACCTGTTCCAGTTTCCACTAATCACTTCCATTTAGAAAAGGTCATGGTGTTATGACTTTGGTCCTGGCTGCACTTAGCTAAAATGTGGACCCGTCACCAAAACTGGGCCAGAAGTATCAAATAAAACATAATCAAGTTAGTGTGAGCTAATGCGTACGCTGACAAATTCACTGATGTCAGGGTACGAGTATCTGGCACCGCAAGAGCATGTGGAGGTTTCCCATACGATATACAATATCGCCGGCGGAAAGCGAGAGGGCACGTGAACCTCATTTATCAGGCGAGCAGAGCTGGTCAAACGCAGGCTCTGGACTCTACAACAGGGGGGTCAAACATGCGGCTCATGAGCCAAAACCGGCCACCAAAGGGTCCAATCCAGTCCGTGGGATGAATCTGTGAAATGCAAAAATGACACTGAACATATTAACAATCAAGGATGTTAACCCACAAAGACCCAGTGCTACTTTTGCGCCAATTGCCAAATGAATTTTTCTCTATTTCTATCTTTCTTAACTGATTTTTTAAAAATATTAACCTCTTTATTCGGGATTTTTTTAGTGCAAATCATGTATTTTCCTATATTTAATTCAAAGATCATGAAGATGTTCATAAAAACTCAGACTAAATTCATCAAAATGCAGAAAAATGAAGAAAAAGTTTTTTTTTCAGCAAAGATATTGCTGATTTTAAAACCAAGTGTGTCCATCCACTGTCACTGATCCAACTCCATGGGTTTTACTGACGAATCAATGTGGCAGAAGATGATGGTGTTTCCACGGTAACTACCAAGCCTCTGAATGTCCAATCTGATGACCAGGAAAAGATGACAAACTGTATTTTACAACAGTTATTTCCATGGATTGATTTGAATAGTGGGTCAACAAGTAATGATCAATTACATCAGTAGATGGTTTGTGTCACTGGTGGCTGTTTGGGTCTTTATGGGTTAAAATCATTTTAGTTCAGATTCGAATAGTGACAACTGCAATAATGATGAGTCCACATTTTTCTCTGTTTTAGTGTAAAAAAAAAGTACATGAATATGAAAAACCTGACATAACTGAAGAAAAATAAGCGTAACTGTCACAATATTATTCCTGTTACTAAATGTTTTCTGTATTTGTCGAGCCACTGCTGTATGTAAGTTGTAATGTACATGTTTAAATGATAAACTGAGGCATAACATTGTTAAAATCGCACCTATTTTACTTTAGAAATTCCAGGTTACTCATATTATTTACATTCTTTTAAAGGATAGTTCTGAGATCTGAACTATCCTTTTTTCATACTGTACTTTTTCACTCTAAAACATGTAGAAAAGTTAGTTTTTGTCATTATTCAGAGGTTATTGTGTGATTATTTTACTGGTCTGACCTGTTTGTGATCATATTAGGCTGAATGTGGAACCTGAACTAAAATGATTTTGACATCCCTGCTCGACAAGATGCACAGATAAGGGCGAGAAACAGGATTCTAGTGGCTGCAAATTATGTCATATTTATATAATGTGAAGATCATTAAACCATTAAAGCATAAATCAAAAGGATAAGACTGAAAATAGTGAAAATTAACTTCTCCCAAATCAATTTTGAATGTCAGCGAGACGTGAAACATTATGACGTCTTAACTCTGCGATCCAGTCTCCATTTAGTGTTTCATCTGGTTATGATTTTTAAATTGTTTTCATTATAGGTCTTCTGTGATATTTTTGTCTTGTCTAGTTTTTTTCTTGTAGAACAGAGGGTGAACTCATCTTCTTTATTCTGATTTATATATGCTGGCTTTTGCAACATAAAGTCAATAGAACCAAAAACAAAAGCAGCATTAAATCACAGACTGGTGTGTTTTCAATGTGTTTCGTCTTGTTCTTCTTCTTGTCTTATGTTGTCTGTTCATCTCATTTTATGTTTTTGTCAGTTTTCATCTCGATACATTTGTAATTTGTGATGTTCACTGATGCAGTCACGAGGATGTTTGCATTTTTGTTACTGTTCAATCCATTTTGACTGGTCTTGATGTTCTGAATAAGAGTCAAATGCTTTCAGTCTTTATCCTCATTCTCATCTTTAGCCTTTTATTAATTTTCTTCTTGGTTTGTCCTTTACATCTTCTATGAAGTCCACAATTTATCATATCATGAGTGACATTCACCAATACATTTACTCAAGGATTGTCTCATCCAGTTTGGTTAAAAATCATTATGTTGGGAAGTTGCACAACAATGCAAAGTAAAAATATTCCCAGTGTCTCTGTACGTCAGCGTCATGTTCTATCTGAATTAATCCCCAGTTGAATGTGGGAGGTTGTCGGGTTCTATGTCTGTGTTAGAGTCCTGTGGTCTGGATGCAGGAGATCAATCTCCCAATAGAAGTGGGTGGTACTTTCACTGGAAGAGAACTCAACTAATGCAATCCAAGTCCATACATGACTTCTGTCACTGATCAATAGGAACTACATTGATATCTGTAACCATTTACATGTCATAAACCATCAAAATATGGACCATTAGAAGGAAAGGCAAATGTTTAAAATCTCAAAAAAATGTCAGAAATTCAAGGTCAAAATTTCTCAAAACTACGAACAAACTTTGTAGACATTGTCCCATGGGAGATGCATATAAAACTTGAAATGAATCAGACCAGTAGCTTCAGAGAAGACTGTTGAAATCTAGACATTGGTGACCTTCAGTTTGACCATTCAAGGTCAAAGGTCATAGACCCAAATGAAAGCCCATATATGACTTTCTATCCGTGAGTAACTTAATTGATATCTGTAACCGTTTACATTTTATAAACCATCAAAATGTGGACCATTAGATGGCTAATTTTTAATAATTAAAAAACTGGTCAAAAATTCAAAAATCAAAATTTCTCAAAACTGTGAACAAAGTTTGTCGACATTGTCCCATGGAAGCTACATAGAAAATTTGACATGAATCCGACCAGTAGTTTCATCAGAGAAGATGTTTGAAGAAATTGCTAACAAATACGACAATGACGATGAAGACGATAACGAAGACAACAGCGTACACAGCGCCTTCACATTAGCTCATGGCCGATTGGCTGGTGACATAAAAACCATGGATGATTCAACTCAAATGTAAAGCTAAATCAACATCCTGCTTTGAAAAATGTACAGAATATATGGAATAAAAGTAAATAATCTGCGTGTGCTGTTGATGTTTGTGATTCCATCTTTTTGTTTAATTGTAGAGTCGACCCTCCGTCTGGCCTTCTGGTCTCTGCAGTGAGCTCCACCGTGGATAAACACCTACTGAAGGGGACCCTGACCTCCCCCCTTCAGGTTGTGTTTATTCCACAGAGTGCACCTTGTTTCCCTGGTCTGGCCCGTCACAGAGCGGCTCTGACGGCCCTCAGGATGTGGAGGGAAGGCTCGCCGCTGCCAGATGCCTCAGCGCTTCCGAGTCCTCCTCATCAAACCCTTTCTTTGAGCCTCTGAACGCTGGCCGACCGAGAGCCAGGGATGAAGCTGAAGGAAAGTGAACCTCTGACCTCGACTGTCACCCGTCCAGCGCCGAACACTGAGGCCAGTCATGGCTCTGCCCCGCCTTCGCTCAGCGACGCCACATGACAAGGCTTCGCTTCTGTGATCCTGGTTTGTGCGCAACGTAGAGACAGGAAAGTTTTCTACCCAAACTCCTCTGGTTAAAAGTGCACAATCTGATAATGGATGTAGGAGGGACCATAAGGACCTCATGACACCATGTAGTGGACAGATGTAAAAAGATTTAAACTGTTGTGACACAAGCATCACCTTGAAGCAGAGGAGTCAAACATACAGCCCGCGGGCTAAAATGGGGCCCCTCAAAGGGTCCAATCTGAACCAAGGTGTAAAAATTACACTGAAGACTTTAAATATTAAGGGTGTCAAACTCATTTTTGTTCAGGGCCAAAATACAGCCCATTTTCATCTCGTGAAATAATAACAGAATTACCTATAAATAGTGATGACTCCAAATTTTCTTCTTCATTTGTTTAAGAAAAGAAAAAAAGTAAAATTATATATTGAAAATGTAACATATACAAACTATCCTTTAAAAATGTGAATAATCTGAACAAATATCAACAACCTGAAGAAAAATAAGTGTAATTTTAACAGTATAATGCTTGTTACATAATGTTTTGTGTATTTCTGGATCCACTGTGATCTTTAAGTTGGTTAATAACAGGCTGAGACATAATATTGTTCAAATTGCACTTATTCTACTAAGAAATTTCAGGTTGTACATGGTTGTTCGGGTTATTGATATTTTCATAATGTAATTTTACTGTTTTTTGGGTTTTTTTACACTAAAACAAAGAGAACAATTTGGAGTTATTATTTAGAGGTTAATAAGCCTATTATTTTACTGGTCCAGCCTGTTCATGGCTCCTAAACTACAGTGGGTTTGACACCTTTGCCTTAAAGTGTTGACATGTAACATCCATGTGTTGCGTGTTTACATGCCATGTTCTCACCCCTCAGAAACCAGCACACATTTATTATTGTGAAATGTGGGTAACCAAGGCAGTCATTAGCTTAGCAATGGAGTTAGCCAACATCAACAACAACCAGCTCGTAGCATGACACAGACTCCAACATGAACACCACTGGAGCGCAGACAAAATACAAAAACTACATAAAAACTATAGTGAACAATGCAGTTTTGTGATGGTAGTCCATCACGTGTAGACATTAACTGACACATTAGCTTGTGTTGATGTAGCGGAGACACACTGAAGAAATGAGTGGGTTTTCGTAGAGAAAAAGCTGAGTCTTCTATGTAGAAATCAGTCTGAAGATAGTTATTGGGAATGTAGGTGACCACAACAGTCATTAGCTGACAACATGAGTTAGTTAACATCAACATGACCAGCACAAAAGAGGCTCAAAAGACAATTCATGTAGACAGATTGTGTGAATATGCAATTTAAAAAAGGGGATTTTAAACATGAGACACTAAATCAAAAGTACAATGAACCATGCAGTTTCTAAGGTGTTGGTTTTGTGCTGGTAGATCATGCAAAGAAACAACTTGCTGACTCCATTTCAACCCAATATTCGTCTCAGTTTCCTACATCCAGGAGCTTGAACAATGATTGATCTTGTGGAGGACTTGGATAGTTTTTAATGTAAAATATTCATATATCAGTGGTGAGTTCTTCTGGGCCTTTCTCTGCTCCACTACAGCATAAACAATGTCCAAAACAAGCCACCGTTAGCTTAGAAATGAAGACAGCTAGTGTTAAAAAAAAACCTTCCCAACACACCATTTTTCATGAATCTAATTAAAGTTTGAGGTTAATGCTTAACTTGCTTTATTATCCCCATTCGGAAATTTGGTGTGTGCATTTTACATCTCTTTATACAAACAGGGTATTTAGCATTAGCACATAGGACACATTAGGAGCAATGAACTTCTAAAGATTTTTCTGAAAACTTTTGATTTAGACAAGATAAGAAACAGTGTCAGGACTGGGTAGAACTGGAAAACATGATAAAGATCAGCCAGTGGCTTGGGTGAAGATTTGTTCCAAAGTAACCACAGGATAAAGTATACTCCGCTAAGGGTTTTGGTGGACTACAGGTGCAACTAACACTAGAACTGATAAAAATCTCGTTAACTATTCGGTTCCTGAGAACAAATAAAAAACTACTTATGCACTCAGAGAGACTCAACACGCTAACTAAAATAACCGCTGCAGCAGTGCATGAAGGCGTTTTTCGCTTCTACTGGGAGGTACAGCCTTGTTAAGATGACTTCATGAATGATGTTGACACGTTGAGTAGTTAGGGGCGTCATCCTCTTACAGTGAAAGTGAGGATTAGTCCGTCTGGCAGCGAATGAGCAGCTCGTCACGGCCGTGTTGAAGACAGCTGCTGCTGAGATTACATTAACCAAGAGGTTAGAGGCCACAGGAGGACCTGTACTCACCGCCGCCGACGTCAAGTATCTGTGACAGTTGGCACGAAACAAGTGTGTCAACGGAAATAGTTTACTCTGTCTTCAACCTGTCATTTATGTCCACTGGATATTTCACTTTTACATATAGACATGAGTAGGATGTTAACTCCAGGGGAAAGTGACATGACTAAAGCTCCAAGATGCTTTTTTTTGCTTCCTGATGTGAACGTTTGGTGCGTCTACATCAGGGCTGTCAAAGTCATTGTAGCTCAGGTTCCACATTCAGCTCAATGTGATCTGAAGTGGGCCGGACCAATAAAATAATAATAATATGATAAACTATAAATAATGACAACTCCAACCTTTCCTTTAAGTTTTAATGAAAAAAGTAAAATTACATTATGAAAATGTTTACATCTACAAACCTTCCTATCCTTGAACCATGAACAACCTGAAATTTCTTAAGAAAAATGATTAAAATTTTAACAATATTATGCCTAAGTTTATTATTTACACGTACATTACAACTAACAAATACACAGAACATTTAGTAACAGGTATAATATTAGTACAATTACACTTCTCTTCAGACTTTTGCACTTTGCAGATTCATCCCATGGCCCAGATTGGACCATTCGGGGGGATTGTTTTGGCCCACAGGCCATATGTTTGACACCCCTGGTCTATGTCAATCATCATTGTGGGGTTTAATTTTTCTAGGAGGCACTATTTAGTCATTCATTCTCACAGTTTTTGATAGACATTAACCCATAAATTTGCAAAAAAAAAAAAAAAAAACCCTTACAATATCAAGATAAATTGGAAAATGCAGCTGAGTCAAGTGCTTCATAAATGTTTTGTCTTTTCTGGCCACAGAAGTGAAAGACCTGAATGTGTACATATGCTCTAGTGTGTCACACACTGAACCTCATAATGCGACATGGAGTGGACACTGTACAATACGGAGGTGTTAGCCCGTTACAGGACCACGTTAAGATGGGCTTAACTCGGGCTTGTATGCTTTGGCACGTGGGAGAGTGGCCACAGAAGGCCACTGTATCATTAGGCTTATGATGATTACTCTCTCGCTCTCTGTTGAGGGAAGCCTATGAGGTTAAACGCTCACAATTTTCCAAATGGAAAATCACAGACACAGATACTATTATGGAGGTGTGTGTTAAAGGCTACGAGCTGTCTGAAGGCAACAAAGCCTCTCTTCACAGAGGACATACACCAGGTCATGAGACCAATACAGGATCTCCTTAAAAAGGTCTACAGACTGAAGTAGAGCGCTCAGACACAGGGAGTGCTTGTATCAGGACTCTGCATGGTGAGGAGGTAAAAGGCTCGCCTGTCATTTTTGGGGGCAAACTGTGCATGATATTTCTAAAAAAAAAAAAATCTGACCCTCACTGCTGTAAAATATTATACCAATTTATTTACACGTATTTAGAGGCAGAATATTTTTGGCCAATGTGGTCGACTACAGAGTACTGGAGATAGATTTATTGGAGTTATGTTTTATTGAATTCATGACCTGTTTTGGTCGATCAGCTCCTATGTCGCCACAAGACAAGTTTATATACATAAAGGAGTAGTCCTGTCTAATGTTATCTTCCAGCTCAGAGGGTAGTTAAATATCTCATTTGGATTAAAGGTAGATAATATCTACTTGATTGTCTTTATTGTTGATTTGGTGTTGTTAGTGTGTTATGGTAACCTATGGGGGGGTTACGTCAGGAGGACGGGGTATCTAATCCACCTATGGGCTGTACAGTGTCTTAAGTTAAGACAACTCAAGACTCAATCCCAGAGTGGGTTGGACTCTGCCAGGGCTGCCCCTAGGCACTGATTCAGTTCATAACTTTCACAATTTCTAGGAAGGCATCTGGTTTTCAGCATCGCATCTTTGCTGTTTGCAGATGATGTGGTCCTGTTGGGTTCATTAAACTGCGTCCTCCAGCTCACACTGTTTGTTTGTAGCTGAGATGGGAATTAACACCTCAGAGTCTGAGAATGGAGAAGGGTGGAGCACAGCTGCCCCAAGGGAGGAAGGAGCTTAAGCATCCTGGGGTCATTTCAGACGGAAACGCTTTCATGTATAAAGAATAAATGTTTGACAGAATATGGAAAACTTTGAAACGATGGTATATAATCCAGCAGAGACAGATACCAACACTTCACACTTCAGATTTTTAATCGAAACAACTCTTTGATCTATCAACTCCAGGTTTTATTGTATGAAATACAACATTGAACTAGAACTCAACTAAGATGATGAAGAACTGATTCTCAATATTCACACGACAGTAGCGGATGGAAATGCACATTAATACACATAAAAATGTCCAACACATTTAGATGGAAATGTGCCTGTTGAGAGTTGAGCCCATGAAAATGGCTGTTGACTGACTAAAACTATATATTTCTGTGAATTTGAATATTATTAGATTAGATATGGTCACAATGATGATTTTTTTTTTTTTAAAGTCTTTCGTGTTTTAGCATTACATTCAGAATACATGGAAGTGTTTATATGTCCTTCCTCATTGTCAGTCAGGAAGACTAATTTGTAGAAACATGCAGCTGGTCTACAGGTGAAGATGGCTCTGGTCCAATAACAAATCCCTTTAAACCACTACTGCCTGCCCACAGCATGTTCACACCTCCCTCTGAAACGCTCAGGTCCCATCAGGCTTCAAATCAGTTTCCAGAAGTCAGCCTGCTCATCACATGCTTTAAACAACTGTCCCAGTCTGTTACTGCGTATGTTTTTACTTATAATGGTATAAATGTGTCCCCACTGTCACAGTCTGCATTCAATATGGATACTGTATTCCATTTTATGAGGCAGAGCTTGGCCCAGTGACTCCGTGTTTCTGACTTTGGTCAAATGCTTCTCACACTGCAAAAGTTTATGAAATCCATCAGTGCAGACCACAGTTCATGCAAGTACAAAGACAGGCCTGTTTTCCCTCTACCCAAACAGTTGCCTTCCTTAACAAGGTTAGACTGCAGACGTAGAAGCTGCTGCTTAAAATACAATCACTTAAAAACAAGTGCATAGCGTTACAGATCTTAAACTCTGCTGAATTAAGCTTCTTGCTAATGTATTTGTGATGATTACATGAAAACAGAAAAGCACCGCTGCCATCTGAAAGACTTCTTGCATAACACGCCGCAATAAACGGCAGTGGAAAAGAATAGATGAATGGTTTAGTATTGACTCAAATACAAGGGAACACAGGCTCTATGTCAAGCCCAAGCAGCCATGTGGATTGCTTTTGTGGCTCAAGATCCTTGGCTCTGAACCACATGCAAACATTTATTTGGGCACCGGGTCCAGTTTGCATTTCTCCACCAGAGTGTGTTTGTTTAAGCAGGTAACTTATGTAAGTAGGTCTCATTTAGGGTGAATACATGCCTTTCCCGAAGGGGTCTGCACATCAGCTTTGACACGGAGGGATATTTGGCCAAAATACGGAGCGATTTCCCAAGCGGAAATGTAAATCCACTCCAAACCTCTACATCCTCTTGGCATACTGTTCAACCAGGTGCAAATGGACAATATCAATCCCTTCCACAGACTCATAAGTTCATGACAGACATTTTAATATCCGAGGAAACTTATTTGGCACCCCGCCTGTCCTAGCGTTTGATGTCTGACACGATGCAGCCTTGGCTTCCACTGAAGTTGGACTAGTGGGCAGCTCCAGAGTCCTGCTTGGCATCGTGAAGTCAGTATGGATGGTTCTCCGCTTCAGTCTCTTAATTGGTGTAAAAAACAGGTTTGCGATTTGATTATGGACAATAGAAGCTCTCTCCAGGCCGTGTAGGTATGAGGAGATTAGTGAAAGTGTCGCAGCTGCAGGAGGCTGAACATACTGACAGCCTTTCACATTGAAGAGAGGTTTGGAGGTCCGGAGGGAAGCCCACCTGTCCACCAGCCCGATGTGTTGTGACACATGGGCGTCGCAGACAAGGAACAGAGACGAGTCAACAAGCTTTAAACTGTCCATCAGGATCAAAGTCCCATCAAACAAGCATTTTAAATCTCCTTAAAGAAGCATGACCCCATTAATGACATCGATGTCCTCAGCTGTCCTGGGGGTTGGAAAGTTGACCTGGATGTGACAGGAGGTCATCAGGTCGCACCATTATCCTCTCCTTCAGCAAAAACTTGTTATTCCCAGAGGTGACGCTCTTGCTACACCTGACGACCCATGACATGTGCCTGTTTAGACAACTTTCAAACTGACCCACTGACCGCTGCAGGGATGAGGCCTCTTTAAGACCCAATTATGGCTGACAACCTATCCCTTACTCCATTCTAAATGGACTTCTTCCAAAAGTTCAGGGCCCAGTTGGCCAGAAGTAATCAGATTGGATTTAGGCTAAAGGATTGGATCAAATCTTAAACAGGTTGTTGAAAAGAAAACAAGAACTGGAAGATCAATCAATCAATTGACTGTAATCAAACTACAATCTGTTTGTGCGCTTCTTACAAATCCAAACAACGTATAAATAGTAGAAGATGTCTGAGTAAGAAACACCTGTTAAGAGCAGATTCAGTGGAAATTTTACCGTCATTTCTAGGATCAGAACAACATGATGTAATGAAGCAAGAAAACGCAAAACTGGTAATGTTGGATAACAGACACTGAACTCCAAGCAAACGTCTACCGAGGTGTTTCTGAGATGTCGTATTTTAAATGTGATGAGACCAACATATACACTCCGGTATATTGTAGTTTTTTAATAGCCTTCATAAAATAAAAATAATAAATAATTTTTCATTGTATTGATAATTTCTTTCATGCTACTTTTTATTCTACTTAAATGGAGCGACTGCCACACAATAATTTCAAAATGTACCAGTAATCCAGATGGAGACCTGTTCCCACTGATGGACCACCATGGGACCTGACGCGCACATACATATATATATAAACCACCGAGTATGTATCTGCATCTTCAACATGACCAGAATCGTAGGAATTTTCATCTCTTTTGATACTTGTTCTTGCTCTCAAAGAACAACCTGAATTACGCTGAGGTACAGACACCACCACTTTTCTGGTGTTTCCAACTTGTATCACATGAAACAAGAAATTCAGTTCACTGAACCATTTCACACTAAACTTAACAGCGCTTTCCTGTCTTTACGCTAAATTAAGCGGTGCATTACAGTGATGAAATGTGTTTCACCATCTTTCAACTAAACAAGGAGTCATGACCCAGATTAAAATTTTGGAAAAACTTGGCGGACACAGTTCAAACTGATCAGAGTGCGTAGAAATCTACAAAAATATCAGCAACTAACAATATTTTACATCATAAACTCATTAAAATTACTTTCTGTGCACAAGTTCATCATATTCTTCTAGTGTGTTTTTTATTGTGTGCTCATATTGTGTTTATACTGTTTTCATGTCATATATCTGAATATTTAAGTTAGCACCTTATTAGCCGAGAACTACCCGTCTAAATTTCGTTGTGTATAAACAATGACCACAAACATTCTTGAATCTTTACATTACACCAGTATTACACTAGTGTCTATAGTAATGTGATAATAATCTACATACAAAGGCTTTTG
>JAPTMW010000008.1:3218040-3228282 GCA_029822955.1 Ostorhinchus angustatus
CAATATAGTTTCACATGCACATGGTGTGATATGGGGGGGGGGGGTGTTATATATATATATATGAGAACTGTTATACATTCAACCAACAGAATCAGCCCAAACTCTGACCTTAGTGTCGTTGAGTCTGGACGCTGGCCTGGTGGCAGTGGAGGGTCTGAGGTTACCAGAAAGGCCGCGGGCCGCCGGCTGAGTCTTTGGAGCAGATTTAGGTGGAGGAGGACAGTGAGGGGGGCTCCTGGGGGCTTCAGACCCTTTAGACGCCAGTGTCGCCTCTGTCAAAACAAGAACCAGAGAGAACTTCAACCTCTTCTCAGACCCGAATAGAACAATGTTTGAGTTTATAAATGAATCGATGAGGGACTAAGATGGAAGGAGAGGGAGAAAACAGGAAATGATAAGAGGAGCTACTCTGTCAGCAACATCCAGGTTTTACATTTAGTTCATCATCTGTCTGTATGTGTGACTGAGGCTCCAATTTTTTGTAACTGTGTGTGGATAAAGCATAAAGACCCAGTGTGACTTTTGCATCAATCCCCAAATAAATTCCTCTCTATTTAACCTTTCTTAAGTGATTTATCACCATTTTTTCTAATATTATCCTCAATATGTTCCATTTATTTTTTGTGAAAATCATGTATATTCTTACATTCAATTTATTGATCATTTAGATGTTCATTAAAGCCCAGATTAAAGCTAAAGGTTATTATATTAGAAACAGAGAAAACTGAAGAAAAACCTATTTTTACCCCTTGGTTTTTGACTGCTCATGTTTCAGTGTTTTTATTGTTTTCAATGTTTGAATTGTTGATTTTAATGAGTGATAAGTGCTCTGTTTCAGCAGTGGTTGTTCTGAAAGCACTTTATAAATAAAGTTGAGTTGAATGGCATCATGTTGTATCATCTGGTAGACAACACATAGCTGATGATCATCACCTGCAGATAGGACTCACCTAACAGGGCCAGTCTGTCCTTGGCCATAGTGAGGTTGTTGACCATTTTATCCTGCAGCCTTTTCGATCGTTCATATTGATCTCCTGTTCAGGACAAAACAGAGTGAGGCTAAACCGGGTCATCATGTTCTCCACTGTGTTGGCTCGGTTCCTACCATGTAAACTGATCTCTATTGCGATGCCTTTCTCCAGCTCTGCGATGCCCTTCTTGTACCAGTGCACAGCCTCCTGTTTCTCTCCTGTCACCAGGACACACACCGTTAACACATGCTAACACACACATTAGCCTGATCATCACAGCACTAGACAAACCTGTGTCCTGCTCATCGATCCGTAACGCCTTGGAGATGTACTCAAACGCCTGCTTGTGGTAGTTTTTAATCACTTCTCCGGTGTCTTTGCTTTTACTTGCGTTTATTTTGGCCGACATCTCTCTGTTGTTTCAGTTTAGTCGAGTTGCAGCTAGCTAATGTTAGAACAGAGTTAGCTAGCTTAGCCGAGCATACACACCAAGGCGAAATGCGACGCTAGCTTTTAAATCGCATTTATAACCGTATTAAACCGCACTCTGCGTTTTACCGTTAACCTTTTAGCTACATATAATTTTTGACAGTAATACCGGAGTTTCATCGCTACATAAACATCTCCTCTGCTACTTCCGCTTTGTGTGATTGACACTGACAACCGCGTCTGGACCCGCCCCTCTACTTCTGTTTGAGTTTCAGAATAAAAGCTGTAAAATGTAAACGTTGAGTTTTGTCAGCGATGACTGTACATCTTATTTGCTCATTTACAGCTGTGTGCGGTTTTAGAGGGAGACACATGGATACACAGCAAACTGAACAATAAAAACTAGAATGTTGTTACTAGTATACGATGCGGTACAAGATGATATGATATGATAAAATACGATACGATACATTTATTGTCCCTCTTAGGGAAATTTGTCTTGGACTCCAAGAGCTGCACAGGTGAAGCTGCCAATTAACAAAACAGATGCATCAAACCAGACAAAGATGCAATCACATAACCCACACATATTGCACTTTCCCATATTGCACAAGACTCTCAACAAAACATGATAACAATAAACAATGACAAAGAACAAAATACAGCAAGATAAGATGAGATAAGAGATAATACCATGACAGTATTGCACAATCTGGCTACTTCATGAAAAATTATTCAAAACCCTGACTGAGGTGGGCATGAAGGAGTTTTTAAGTCTGCATTTGTAAACTCTGTATGGCCTACCAGACGGTAAGAGTTCATAGACAGGGTAAAGGATATGAGAAGGATCAGATAAAGCTTGCTGCGCTTGCCTGTGAACAAACTGTTCATACATGGACTGCAGGGAAGAGTTTTCAGTCCTCCCTACAACCTTCGTGGTGGTCTGCACCAGATGAGCAAGTCTAGATTTGAACTGGACAGAGAGATTAGCGTACCAGGCTGACATCCCATATCGAACAGTAATGAGTACAAATACCCATAACTGTTAATACTACCACTCCAAATATGAGTATTAACAGTGAATATACTACTACTGCAACTGTTAGTACCAATAATAGAAATCGCTACTGTCTATGGAACTATATACTAAACTGTATCACAACTATATAGATAAATACATAATGATAATAGAGGAGGAGAGCAGCAGGACCAGAGATGATCCAGGGAAAACCTGTGAGGACATAAAGACTCCAGGGAAGAAGGAGAGGCAGGAACATGTATTTACTGGAGCATGAATAGAGGAGAACAGGAGGAGAGAGGAGGTCAGATAGGAGGAGGAGAGAGGAGGTCAGATAGGAGGAGAGAGGAGAGAGGAGGTCAGATAGGAGGAGAGAGGAGGTCAGATAGGAGGAGAGAGGAGAGAGGAGGTCAGATAGGAGGAGGAGGAGAGAGGAGGTCAGATAGTAGTAGAGAGGAGAGAGGAGGTCAGATAAAAGGAGGAGGAGAGAGGAGGTCAGATAGGAGGAGGAGGAGGTCAGATAGGAGGAGAGAGGAGAGAGGAGGTCAGATAGGAGGAGGAGGAGGTCAATGTATCCTGAGGCGCCTCCCAGTCTAAGCCTTTAGCAGACCTAAGAGAAACGTGAGCCGCCGTAAGATTAAAAAAAGGGGCAGTTTTCATCCTCCTCTTAAACGTACACAGGGAGTCTTCTCTCGGGCCGAGGCAGGGAGGTGGTTCCACAGCAGGGTTAGCTGAAGGCTCCAGCTCCTGTCCTACTTTTGGAGATGCTAGTAACCACCAGTAAGCCTGCATGTTGACATGTAGTAAAACAATATGACCTTAAAATATAGTCATTTTAGGCAGGTTTTCCAATATTATCAAAAACATGCTGAGGTGGTGATATTTAGTCCCTGACATGTTTCAGGGTTTTTCAAACCTTTAGTCTAATGGGGTTTTAATAAACCTCTGTGGAGTCAATCATGGTAAAAACTTCAGTTGAATGTTACTTTCCTGTTGACTTCCTGTGGTCGAAGCTGTCATTGTACGTGACGAGGTTGAGGATGTCTGATCGACGGTTCATCAGACTGAACCAACCCTCACCCATAAAAATAAAAAACAACCGCAGATCAATGTTGACGAACCCCCATTTACCCCCAAGAACCATTGCATGTCGTCCAAAGTCCAACCACGTGGACCAACATCCATGGAAACCTGATCGACCCGTCATTGAGCAAACCATGATTCAGCAGAAATTCGTCGTACAACGACAGTAAACCTGCATCTTCTGATTCAGTCCATTAATGTCCGCTACGTCTGCATTAACTCTCATCTCTGGAGTTAAAGTCCAGAATCAGGATTCAACTTGAGAACACTGGATCTGTCAATAATAAATTACATTCATTATCTGTGTTTTGCAGAAATAACATAACTCTGTCATTGATAACATCAGTATTGACCCTACATCACTAAAATGTAACTGATAGATTGATTCCTAATGGTTTATGTTAATTAACTGAATATTAATTTATCATGGGTTGAGTTCATTATCAGATTAAATTAAAGCCCAAAGTGAGGGACCTTTGGATTGACAGGGGGGACTGCCGTCCCTGTTGACCGTCCAGACCTCAGACCAGTGTTTGTTCAGTTTATTTGTTCATCAGTTTGCGTCAGACGATAAAAGACCAGGTTTGTGGTGTTAGACTCAGTTCTGTCTCACATTTACAGAAACCCACGAACATGAAGGTCCATCTGCTGCTTCTGCTGCTGCTGCTGCCAATCTGCTCAGGTAACAACCAACACCTGCATTTTTCTGCAGTTTAATAATTAACCCCATGAAATAGAAACCATATATTTAAGCTACGTCTTGAGTATAACACATAATCAGTGAGTAGTAGTAGTCTTTTTCTTTTTAGCATAAAATCAGTTTGTGGATTGAAAAGAGCTCAGTTTCAGTTCAAATATATTTAATGTACTGTATCAGGTGATTGATCTACAATCTGAATAAACACATCATACTCTGCACCAAATGTTTCAAGATTCTGACAATGAAACCGTTTATGAACTGAACTGAAATCACATGACGCCAAGAACCGTCAATGCGTCAACCGTCAATGCGTCAACCATCAATGCGCGACGAATTAGAGATAGATGTGTAAATAACAGTATCATCTGCATAGAGACAAACAGAAGAATAAACATAAAAATGATCAGTGACGACAGAATGAGAAAAAGATCAGGATTCCAACAGATGAATCCATGCTCATACAGACCTGTAGAAGATGAAAATGATGTCAACTGCTTCAGATTGGAGATTAAAACCATTGAAAAGTTCTCACATTACAGTAACCAGGACATGCACTTCACAAAAACAGGCACTAGAAATGTCCTGAAATAGGCCAAACCTTTCAGGACATTTGATTTTATTGTAAACGTTCTGTCTAATCAGGTTTGTTTGTTTGTTTATTGCAGCTCAGAAGTATAACATCCAGTGTTATGGAGAAGACTTCCTGGTGGTGAGGAACCAGGTTCTTCAGTGTTCCAGCCAAGACAAACAGGCCTGTTACACCAGAGGTAACCATGGAAACCTGCCCACACATCTGTATCACCCATCATGTTGAGATGACAAATCAGATGAAAAAGTTTGACAAAATGCATTGAAATTTGGCCCAAATTTCCACAATGTCTGAAGAATGGTCACGGTTTGGAGGCTAAAGGTGAATATTGGAGAGAACTGGATGATCAGATTATGATTGGAGGACAGTGAATGCATCGGAATAAAGAACAAACACAAACCATGAACTTTAGAGTTATCAGATGGATCATGTAAACAGTATAATCTGATCTGTTTCATGGATGTATACCTGTTAATCTGATTTATTTAGTTATTTTACATCTGAATATGTGAAAAAATGATCAAATTGTAGAAAACAGAAGGAATAATAATAATAATAATAATAATAATAATGTTTATTTGTAAGGCACTTTTAAAAACAACACAATCAGTGCAGTAAATGTTACCAGGTGCCAAAAGCAAATAATAGGCAAATATGCAAATTGAAATAGTTAAAAGAAGAAAAAAAAAGAAAACTAATAGCATCAATGCCAAATCCCAATAAAAGTGCAACAAAAAAAGAGACAACATTACATCATAGAAACAGTAAAAGTGGACACACAACGACAGTAATGAAAGAAATAAAAGGAGGAGATAAAAACCGTAAAGACAATGGAAGGTACAAAGACTGAAGGAGCTCAAATATAGAAATACATGACAAATATAAGGGAATAAAATAATTGGGATACAAAATTCTAAAACAATGTAAGGACAAAACTATAAAGGAATCACACTAAAATCACATAAAGGTGAGTCTATAAACATCTGATGGTGGATCGACCAATAGGAACCACCAAGGACGTGTGGTCACCAGAGGGATCAGACGGTTCAGTAGTTCTGTTAAAGAACTGACAGACACATTTTAAAAGTCATCAGTAAAATCTTACAAATCAATTCTAAAAGTCTGATATGTACTGAGCATGTGTGGACGGCGTGTTGATGCATTTCCTGTTTGCAGTTAACGGGGAAAAAGGCTGCGCGCCGCTGAAGTTCTGCTCCAGAGAAGGGTGGAGCTGCTGCCACACCGACCTCTGCAACATCTGAACGGCCAATCACAGCGCAGGAAACAGGGCCGTAAAATAATAAAACATCGATGTCTGAGCAAACACACAAGGGTCAAAGGTCACAGCGACTCATTAAACACGACTGAAATAAAAACGACGTCCAAACACTGTGGTTCATTTTATTCACTGCTTTGTCTGGTGATTTTATTATGTTTTATATTTTTTATATTTTATGAGCTAACTTTTTCTTTAGGGCTTAGTGTTTAGTGGCTGATTTTTTTATTTTGTTGTTGCACTTCTCAGTGAAAAGGTCTTTATAAATGTATTATTACTGAGAAAGATACAGAAATTTGTTGAACTTTAGTGAAACAGATGAAACCTGACATTGAGACTTTAGTGTCTTTTGATTTGAGACAGGTCAGACCCACATTTCATCACAAACCAACACAGAATCACACGAAAAGTCTCTAAAACTCTGGGTAAAAGGAAGAACCATGTGATCACCCAAACACCTGTAACCATGGAAAGAGGAGGAACAACAGTCAAGTTATTGTTGTCGCAGTTTTGAAAACATTTATTTGCATTATTTTCTGTTACAATCTTCAGTACAGTCTGTCGTCTGACAGGAATGCATGAGAGAAGACATGATTGGCTCAAAATGTCATCACATGAACATGTTCATCATCATCATCATCATCATCATCAGTAACCGTGTCATTACTGAATGTTGAAAAACAAACATCTTAATCCAGAAACTCCCATAAACCCCCCACCCCTCCCCATGGCCCTGCCCCTCTCTGACTTCCTGTACAAGCCCTTAGAAAAAATCAACATAAACTGGTGAGTAATAAAAAAGGCCCCGCCCATGTCACGAATGACCCCGCCCCACCCACTGGAGTGATATCATCACCACATTCATAAAGGAAATGGTCCAAAAACTGAAGAAAAAGAAAATGAGTCCACATCAGAAAAAAGTTACAACAGCCAATCAAATGACGCCTGTGGATTACAGCCTGTCCTCTGATTGGCTGCGTGTGTCTCAGAGGCTGGATGTGTTTTACAGATGTGCCAGGAGCTGCTGCCCCCTGGTGGTGACCAGAAATATACAGACGGCATCCGGAGTATATACAGACACAGATGTGGAGACGCCACTGGGTCCGTCAGACTTCGATCTCATGTTTTTGTCAAAGTTCAGACCAAATGTGAAGTGCACTCTCCCAGTGGGAGTTAATGCAGCAGTAGCTAACACTAGAGTAGGAGGGGCTTAATAACAACCCACAAATGGAACATGCATGAGATGATGCTCTGCTCTCCAAATTAATTTAATTTCTATCTTTAACTCAAGTTTGGGGAATCTGACATGCCTTTGGTTTTAATGTCACACATTCACACTAAATATCTTCTGACGTCACAAACAACCATGTTTCGTAGGTTTGATGTGAGTTCGTCATCACATTGTGTGAAAAGTTCACTTGACTTTTGGTCTGAACAGAGACTCTGGGAAATATTTAAAGTGTTTCTAATAACCTGCTGTTATCCGTCCAGTTTCGCCATATTTACCACAGATAAAGCTGCATTCGTTCTTGTTTCTTATGATGCGACGACCAAAGCACAGTGACTCAGAGAATCTGAACTATGAGCCTCAGAGTGACACCAGTTCCATTCAATGGACCAATAAACCCACGAGGATCTGAGAGCTGGACCTGAATGTCCAAATGTGGATGGCCCGATGACGGAAGCCAGTGATGTGACGACCCCGAACAGGTCAACACTGATGGTGGAACGACCCCGAACAGGTCAACACTGACGGTGGGATGACCCCGAACACGTAGACGCCAGCAGTGGGACGACCCCAAACAGGTCGACTGCTGCATCATCTGCAGCTAACAGACACACTTGATATGAAGAATTATTCTACTTACTGGTTTTTGATGGGCTAAACATGCATAAAAACTCAAAACTCTGCGACAGATGTTATAAAAGTCATTGTTATGGATGTGGCTCAATGATGCCCCCAGGAATAAAACATTAACCCCCCCATGCACCTGGTTCGACCGTCTTTGAACAAATGTGGACACATCCATCGGGTCAAAACACAGTCCAATACTTTGCTTTGAATGTGGAGTTTTGTCCCATTTTTTGTCATTTTCTGCTGTTAAAGTGTTGACATCTGAACAAAATTTAAATGTCTTTGTACAAAATCCAAACCCAGACCAGAGGACACTGACGCATCCACATCCAATCCATCACTTAGTTCATGAAACATCAGGAGACAAAGAACTGATGTTTATTTCACTTTCTATCTTTAGTAATATTATAAAAAAAAACAGGTAAAATTAACTGATCGACTCTAACGTGACACATTTATCAATGACAAAAATGACACAGAGGCCACGCCCACACGTGTAATTTAATCCTCTGAGTCAGGTTAAAACACTGAGCATCTGATTTGTTAAAATGATCATAGACGACGCTGCCCACCACCAACGAAGAAGAACAGGATACATTCACCACAGAGAAAACTATTAAAGCTAAAAGAAGCATGCTTAAACACCTGACAAATCTCTCCTGACACCGACTCTCCATTTACCCGACGTCCACCTCTGACTGACATTTTTTTCTTTCCAACTTTCAGAAACACTTGAACCTGAAACTTGCACATCCTTTTTAAGGCTTGTTTACTTCCTGTTTACATTTCATTTACTTCCTGTTTACATCTTGTTTACTTCCTGGTTAAGGCTTGTTTACTTCCTGTTTACATCTCGTTTACTTCCTGGTTAAGGCTTGTTTACTTCCTGTTTACATCTCAAATACAGACTTTAAAGAGACTAAAGAGCGACGTCCTCTCACATCTCAACGTGTCAAAAGCCAGTTTTTAGTCAACGTAGATTTTTTTGACAGGAAATCCGAGTCATAATTTTCAGAATAAAACCAGATTCTTTTGTTTCTCCACTTCGGTTTTGTTGTCAGTTGCCACAGAATAAGAATCCGGTCTCATCATTGGATTCGAGGAGTTAATGAATGAAAATTGAGAACTCCTTACACATTCAGTTGAGGTCTGGGCTCAGTACAGTTCAGCACTTCCCATTTGGGACTGTTTGCATGAGTCATGGCTGAAATGATGAGAACAATGGGCACGTCAGAGTTAGGTTTAAGTAACTCTGAGTTTAGGTTTAACTCTGACATCAAGATTAAATAGAGTGACTTTAACAACCAAGTCCAAACAACTGGAGCCTCAACTCCATCATAAATCCATCTGCAACACTGACATTACTGGAAAAATCACATAGTTCATGGCCGCCCATTAAGCACCGCCCCCTTTGACTGTGACTCTGGTCTAACTCTCAGACCCCTGAGGTGGTTCCAGGGTCTAGTCTAGAACCATGTCTGTTTCATCTGACAAAGAACCAGGTTTCAGTAGGAAAACTGGTTCTAGAGCAGAACCAATTCTTTGTGGGTCCCAAGCAAAAAAAAGATTTACATCAGGGTCTAGTTCAGGACTATCAGGACCAACAAGAACTTTGTAAACTCCATTTTTAGAAATCAGAGCTCAGGTCATCTGTTGAATCCAAACTGGCCTGAACCGACATTTAAACAACTTGCTGCTTGGTAACATTAGGTTTACCATTAGCTTTTTCTTTCTAAGATTGTCATTGGCTCTGAATGTGTGTGGACCTGTAGAGACAGGACAAAGCTCTACGGAGGAAAACGTTCCTGGAGGGTTTGCATGTTGAACCCATGGACATGGGTACGTAGACGCCACATTGGTCACCTCAGTCCGTTGCTGTGATGTCAACGCTTCTGCCATTTTGCATCAGTTAAAACTCAAACAGGTTAAGGGAGGAGCTGGAGTCAACGAACCGCCACATGAAAACCCAACAGATGGTCTGCGAGTTTGGAAAAAGTTGCACAAAGTCTGAAGGATGAAAAGAAGAAATGTTTATAGCTAAAAGTCAAAGGTCAAGATCTCTGACAGACCTAAACATGCTAACATTTATGTTTTGCATCAACTTATTTTATCTTCACAGTAAAGTGTGTGATATTTAGCGCCATCTAGCGGTGAAGCTGCAGACTTCTCCAACACTAAATATGTTGATATCCCTCATTTCATTGTTTGCGTTTACAACCGGCTCCAAAATAGCGGCGGCGTTGACGTCTTACCAATGCGGTGTCTACATGTATGACTACCAGGCTGTACCAGCACCGGGGGATGTTGGTGGAAAAGGAGTG
>JAPTMW010000008.1:3551598-3562053 GCA_029822955.1 Ostorhinchus angustatus
TTTTCTTTTTTTTTTTTAGAACCTTAGCAGAGCAGATACCAAAAAACTAGTACTGGGTACCAGATTCTAGGTCCTTTTACGTAATGGAAACACAGTTTTGAGTGAAGTCGAGCCAGACTGAGCTGGTACTATGTAGTGGAAACACGGCATTAGCCAGTTTTTTTGGGGCAGACATGGTACATCTTGTCACACTGTAAAACCACCTACTGGTGTATGAGTGAGTGTGTGTGAATGTGAGGAATTGTAAAGCACTTTGGGCACCATGAAGGTGCATAAAATGCACTACAGAAGTTCAGTCCATTTAATTTAGAAAACATCTCTCTGTCCTACCCCCACACACAACCAGTTGAAATGTGCAGACTGCTGGTCTTACCTTTTCCTTCTGGAGGGACTTGGTTTCACCTTCTGTCTCCGTTGAGGCCTGAGGAGTGGAGGCGGAGGGTAAACTGAACTGGACAGATTTAACCGGTTTGGTTGGGGGCTGCACTGCCAGAGATTTCACTGTCTCAATCACCTTCAGACATCTGGCCACCGTTGTAGAAATGGCTGCATCTTCATTGCTTGAGGGAGTTGATGTTGCTGGTGTTGATGGTGGAGCAGTTGCAGGTGTGGTTGGAGGTTGTGAACTAACAGAGGAGGTGGTGGGAGGAGCTGTTGAGGACTGACCAATGAATGGAAAGACATGACTGGAGGTGGGAATGAATGGAGGCTGTCCAGGAGGACGCCGAGGGGGAGGACCAGGTGGAGGTCCTGGAGGAGTCTGCAGAGAAGGACGGCGTGGTGGAGGCCCAGGAGGAGGTCCTGGAGGAGGCCTGGGGAGTTTCTGAGCTGGTTCAGCAACTGTAGTTGGTGTTTGAGTCAGAGATGAGGAGCTCTGTGAAGAGGGAGGTGTGTCCAGGGACCAGCTCATCGATGGAGGTAAGTGTTGGTACTGGGTGGGTGGAGATCCAGGAGGATGTTTGGGTGCTGGAGCAGTGGTGGAAGTACTCCCCATCGTCCTGGTGAGACTGTGTAGTTGTTGTGCCTTCTGCAGCACCTCCAACTCCTGCTGATCGAGGAATCCTTCATACTCGTTGACCACCTTATGTCTCTGCTCCAAACTGGAGGACCTGGCAGGAGACGGGGAATGCGTACGATCCGATTCAACAGAACTAGTTCTAGTGGTTCTTTGTTCTTCTCTTGGAATGTCTCTTTCAGCAGAGGTGGACTTAGGGCTATAGATCGGCTGCTGGGTTCGATTGGACAGTTTGGACATGTCCCCTGTGCTGAGTTTGAGGCCGATGGTTCGGAGCAGACTCTGGATCTTGTCGTAAGGTTGCTCAGCGTTGTTCAGTTCCTTGGTTATTCTTTCAGCTGAGGAGGGTTTAGGGCTCTGTGGTTTCAGTTCCATTTCGAGAGGTAAATTCGTGCTTGGTTGTTCTTGAGTCAAACCTACAATCCTGGAGAAACCCCTGCCATCTTGGAGGGCTCGTTCATGAGGTAAGAGGTCATCATGAACGATGGGTTCTGATACTTTCCCAGTGTCTGACTTCTTTTTATTTAACATGTCAAGAAAACGATCCAGGGGTGGTTTCTCAACTGGGGGTGATGTTGTATTTTTACGTTTGGGGGATGGACTTCGAGGAGGAGATTCTGCTGGTGATGGGGGTCTGAAAGGAGGTCCAGCAGAAGGACGGGTGCTGAGGTTCTGGGTGGAGGAACCAGGAACTGGGGTGGACTGGGAATTTGGTGAAGATCTGCAGGGTTCTGGAGACTGGCTCCGTTTGGAAGGAGGATACGGACTGGTGTAGTGTCTGTCTGCATAGACTGGGTCAGAATAACGATCATCAAAAGGTTCATCATATACGTCATAGCGATCAGTGTAGCGGTTACTGGTAGCAGGAGGGGCAGCATAAGGAACTTCAGAATAAACATGACTCTCATAAGGTCGGTCACCGAAGGGTCGCTCACTGTAAGGCCTGTCAGGGTAGGGATGACTGGTGTAGGGGTCACCGTACCGTTTGGCGTAGGGGTCACTGTACCGGTGGTCTTGGTATGGACGGTCATAATATGGATCATCGTAGGGTTGAGGAGGTCGGTGGTGGTACTCGGAACCTTCTGGCCGTTTCTTCAGGATGGACCGGACAGGTTGATACTCTGTTAGTGGAACGGCAATCCTCCCATGGTCATAGTCAATGCAGGTCCTCTGGCCCGGATCCATGCCTCGGGGGTCTACCAGAGACTTCTTGTAGGCAATCATTTCGTTGAGCTCCTCTAACTCACGCTTCTTCCTTGCCAGCTCATCATCCATTAGTCCAGGTCTTCTGGAGGGAGGAGGGCTGAACTCCTTCCTCCTACGGTGACTCTCTTCCCGCTCCCTGCTGCTTTTGCTCCTCCTCTTGCCAGATTGCTCCTTGCTCCTTTCTCGGCTCCGACTCCTGCTGCGAGTCCTGCTTGGACTCGAGCTTCGGCTCCTGGTGCGTCTGCTCCGCTTCTCTCGGCTTTGGCTTCTGCGGAATCTGCTGCCTTTACGATCGCGGTCGATACTAGGGCTGTGTTTCCGTTTGCTGACCCGTCCAAACTGGTCTCTGGGTGGACTCCTGCTACTGCTCCGAGTCTTCCCTCTGCTCCTGCTGCGACTCCTGCTTCTGCTGCTGTAACGTCGCCGGGTGGCGCTGTATTCCCTTCTGCTCCGGCTGTCCTGTGCTCTCAGGTTCTTTACCACAGCTTTCAGCTTGTCTGTGTCTGGTTTCTCCTTCCTGAAACATACATGATGTTCATGTTGCTGGTTTTGATCCTTTGGGTCAAAACAAAAACCTTACAAACAGAAAACCAATCACGGTCTGATATGAGATTTACAGGCAATTCAGAGTAGGAGACAGATGACGACAAGACCTTAAAACAATCTTCTGTATCAACATGATGACTATATGATGACATACAGTTAACAGAATAAAACTCATATGCTCTTAGTGGTGAAAATTTATGTAACAATTGTTTAGTCTGTGTATCTTTATTATACAGGTGCATCTCAATTAATTAGCAAATCATCAAAAAGTTGATTTCAGAAATTCAATCAAAACAGTGCAAGACATCTTCATATATAGATTCATCACAGACTGTTATATTTCCAAGTGTTTATTTCCTTTCATTTTGATGATTATAACTTACAGCTAATGCAAATCCAAAATACAGTATCTCTGAAAATTTGAATATAGTGAAGAAGTTCAATATTGGAGACTCATGGTATCACACTCTAATCAGTGAATCTACAAAGGGTTCCTGGGCCTTTCAATGGTGTCTCAGTCTGAATCAGTCTGGCATACAATCATGGGGAAGACTGCAGACTTGATAGTTGTCCAGAAGAAGATCAATGAGACCCTGGCTGTTCACTGAGTGCTGTATTCAAGCACATTAATTCAAAGTTGATTGGAAGGAAAAAATGTGGTAGAAAAAGGTGCACAGGCAACAGGGATATCCACAACCCTGAGAGGATTGTGAAATGAAGCCAATTCAAGAATTTGGTGGGGATTTATAATGAGCGGACTGTTGCTAGAGTCAGTGCTTCAAGAGCCAAAACAACTGGACTGTTGCTCAGTGGTGCAAAGTCCTCTTTTCAGATGAAAGTAAATTTAGCATTTCTGTTGGAAATCAAGGTGCCAGAGTCTGACGGAGGAGAGGAGAGGCACACAGTCCATGTAGCTTGAGGTCCAGTGTAAAGTTTCCCCAGTCAGTGGTGGTTTGGGGAGCCGTGCCATCAGCTGCTGTGGGTCTACTGTATTTTATCAGGTCCAAGGTCAATGCAGCTGTCTACCAAAAAGTTATCGAACACTTCATGCTTCCCTCTGCTGCCCAGCTTTATGGAGACACTAATTTAATTTTTCAGCAGGACCTGGCACCTGCCCACACTGTCAAAAGTATCAATAGCTTGTTTAAGGACCAGGCTATCCCTGGGATTGATGGGCCAGCAAACTCACCTGACCTGGTTTTGTGAAAAGGAAAATGCGACACACAAGACCCAAAAAACACTGTCAGAGCAACCTGGGGTTCCAGAACACCTCAGCAGTGCCATGGACTGATCGCCTCCATGCCACGTTGCATTGCTGCAGTAATTCACGCAAAGGGAGCCCCAACCAAGTATTGTAAGCTACACACGTTCATACAATTCAGCAGTCCAACATTTCTAGCCATTTTTTTAATTGGTTTTAAGTAATATTCAAATTTTCTGAGATACTGAATTTGGTCCAGTTTTCATTAGCTGTAAATTTTAATCATCAAAATTTTAAAAAACCAAAACAGAACAACTTAATATATCAGTCTGTGTATGATGAATCTATACATAGTGTTGTGTTTCCCTTTTTGAATTGAATTACTGAAATAAATATACTTTTTGATGATATTCTAATTTATTGAAATGCACCAGTATATCTTATATTTCATATCGTACACTTTTGGTTCATATTGTTTAATGTGTTCTTTGAGTATTTTGTACACATTAAAGCTGGATAATAAAAGTAATTACTTCAATTAATAGTGTTTGTGTTTCTTCTATTTGGAAAGTCGATGTTGGTGCGTAGTGCTCCAGAAACCCCTTGTTTAAAAAAAACAAACCTGGTAAATCAAGTTTATTTTACTTTAAATGATTTGTATTTTTTTAACACATTAAAACCCTTGTAAATGGTGCTTTTCTGTTTTTGCTGCGTATTGATGTTGCTCAAATATTTACTGCTATTGTCTGACCAAGTAATAACATATTAAAATCATGAATAATGAAAAACATGAATTTCAGTCCTGCGATGTCTGACCTGTACTTTAATTTTCTGTTGCATCCTTAATTGAAAACTGGTTCTTCTATATACAAAGATTAACACAATCTGACTAGGTATTCAGACTCCAATAAGTTCATCATCTTCTCACTCAAGATGCATTTTACAGAAACTCTTTGTGTGTGTGTGTGTGTGTGTATGTGTGCGTGTGTATATATACATAAATAAAAAATTGTGTTACTTTGCATAACAGCAACATGGTTCAATGGATAAAACTCACTCTGTTTCGTCTGGTTTTGTCAGCTTGATAGTCATCTAGAGGCAAAAAAACACAAAGACAGTGAAGGATGATCAACAAACCAAAAGAACTGAGACCAGCCATCATCTAGGTCATTATATGAAACCAGAACAGCCACCGAATAAGTAATCTGTTTAACACAGTTCACAGGCACTGTAGGCTGAACTAACCGTCTTTATGTTTCCATCATTAAAGCAGAGTTCCTATGGAGCCAAAATGAGGACTTTAATATTTGATATTAAAAATAAAATTTCACATTGAAAACACACACTGGAACTGAAAAAAAAGAAACACTGGCATTG
The DNA here is from genome assembly GCA_029822955.1 of Ostorhinchus angustatus. NCBI lineage: Eukaryota > Metazoa > Chordata > Actinopteri > Kurtiformes > Apogonidae > Ostorhinchus > Ostorhinchus angustatus. The sequence continues at coordinate 3,556,944 of JAPTMW010000008.1, forward strand.
AAAAACATGTATTGTAAAAAATTGTAATGGCATCAAAACAGGTATTAGCATTGATAACATTGACAATCCTATTATTTTTATTTGATGTCACTGTTTTATCAATCAGTTTATAGTTTTGAAGTTTTTCTTTTTTGATCAGTTTTTTTACACTTACTGTGGTTTTTCAGTTTCAACTTTCTGTCACTAAGAGCTAGGAGGGGGTGATTTGCATATTATCTGCATATTGAAAACAGCGACACTTGGCTCAGTCGGCTGGACCGCGCCAGACTTAGAGAGACAAGAGGTGTAAATCCAGGCATGGGTGCCTCGGCTCCCTCTCACTTTCATATGGATTGGACAGCGATGTTCAGAGCAGTGGGTGGTGCTTCCAGTTTATGGCTCTTCGCAGACCGTCGATCCGTCCTTTTGTTGTTTTTCCTCAGAGGTTCATTTCTGCTCCTGGTCTTGGCCAAAACAGAATGAATAACAAAAACAAAAGAGGTTGATGTTCACAACTCCCTGAATCACCTCTTCTCTGCCTCGCCAAAGGACATCACGTTGGTGGACAGCAGGGTCCGCCCCTGCTATATACCATTTTCATCCATGGCCTGAAGCTGTGGCATCCAGGACAGCTGCAGCAGAATCCATGTCAGTGCCTGGATATACATACGCCCACTGTCTCTCTGAGTCTGGCGGGATCCAGCTGACTGAGCCGAGTGTCGCTGTTTTCAATATGCAAATAATATGCAAATTGCTCCCTCCTAGCCCCTCCTCTAAAACCCTCCCCTCCATACCAAAAAGGTGACATAGTCAAAACTGAAAAACCACAATAAGCGTAAAAAAAAAATATCGAAAAAGAAAAACTTCAACAAAATTATGAACTGTCACTGATAAAACACTGACATCAAATAAAAATAATATGATTTTCAACATAATCAATGCCAATACCTGTTTTGATGCCATTACAATTTTTAACAAATTTATTGATGCCAATCTTTCTTTTTTCAGTTTCAGGGTGTTATCAATGCCAAATTTTATTTTCAATATCAAAAATTTAACTCCTTGTTTTGGCTCCATAAGTTCCATTCAATCCACACCTTTCCTTTGTTGGCTCCAACTCCACCCAGTTTCCTGGTTGGAAGGAAAATGCTCTCAGTGTAGCGCTTGATCCGGATCGCCTGGTTCCCGCCCTCTGCCGTCTCATGCTGGAAGACACAAACACCACAAACAATGGAGAAACCAGAACCATGTTTGCGGAATCATAACCTAAAGTAAAGCCATTGTCAAACCTTCACGTCAGCCACATGTTGTGTTTCTCAAACTGAGTTGACATCAGTGATGCTTTAATTTTCATTTCACAGTAAATGTTTATTTATGTCATTTAACATTTAAGATGACCTTATTTTTTTGTATATTAACATGTTTTCATTAGATTCATGGATAGAGTAAATCAGAATGAGGATGGACATCTGCAGTTGTGGACGTTCAGTGGAGAACCAGGCTGTAATGGTGTGGGATTTGTGTCTCTGCCAGTTGACCATCTGTATTTTAACTCACAGGGACAACGCTGAACTCCACCTTCTCGTTGAGCTCCAGTTTCTTCCTCTCGATCACCTCCGACATATGGAAGTAGAGCTGAGGGTTCTGACTGCATTTGATGAGGCCCGAGTCAGATGAGAACTCGATGACGATGCCCTGAGAACCAACAAAATCACCAGTGACCACGAATGAAGACAAACTCTGAGACAACAGTGTTTCAGGATTAACATCTCACATGTCGACGCTGTTCAGTCGATTCTTCGAACGAATCGGGCAGAATCTCCACATATGTTGCCCGTTCCACCTTCGTGTCTTGATTTGTGGCAACATTGAAGCGAACCTGTTGACGAAGTGAGAAGGAAGGAGAAACATCAACACTGGAGGAGAATGAGCCTCAGATCCAGGATCAGCTGAACTCCAGTCGGTAACATACATGTTCTAAGGTCCAGTGGAAGGTTTGGACGTGGACAAATTAAATGTGATCAAATACGTCTAAGATCTGACAGATTAATATTAATGAATATTGGACCATAAACACCTTCAGGTCTGAAAGTCACTGACTTCCCTTCATCTTCAGTTGTTTGCTGTTAAAATGCACATTTGTGTCCGTCCTCACCTTGTCTCCATCCAACATGGTGGCGGTGGTCAGAAGGTCTCCAGGACCGAACGGCAGCTGTTTCTGTTGTCCATCGATGGTCATGACCAGACGGCCCAGGTCAGAGGTTGGCTGAGCCTTCATCACCTCCTCATCTTCCTCTTCCTTCTTGATCTTCATCTCTGTCTGTTCTTCACCAGCCGCAGGTTTCAACTCGTCCTCTTTCTCCTCTTTAATCTTCACCTGCCAGAGAAAATGTTCACCTTTTAATGTCTATTTCATGGTGAAGAACAGAGCTCAGATTTATGTAAATGTTTGGAGGTTCTGATACAGGCCGTCTGATTGGACAGACTGTATGTCTACCTGTTGGAGGGTTGTCTTTCCATTCAGAGCTCCTCCTCCTGACTCCTCAGTTTTGTTGTGCGGTTCCTTCTTCATCTCGTTCTGTGGATGTTTGCCAATGGCTTTGAGGACGGTTCCTTCAAATCGGTCTTTGCTGATCTCATCCTGGGAGTCAGGGTCCCTCATCTTGAAACCGAACGGTGTCCACTGTGGAAATATCACACACAGTTAAAACAAACACTGGACAAAACTCCGCCTCCACACTCTGCCTGGTTCTGACCTTATGTTGGGCGGCAGCGAGTGCTGCTGCCACCTCCTCCTTCTTCTTCCTCTCGGCCTCTTTGCACCGCTCCTCCTCTTCCTCCTTCTTCCTCCTCTCCTCCTCATCTTGTCTCCTCTGGTCCTCCCCCTCATTCCCCTTCTTCTTCTTCTCCTCCTCGCATCTCTTCTTCTGCTCCTCCAGGATCTTGTCATTGACCTTCCTGGTCCTCGTCAGACGGATCGCTCTCTTCTTCAGCTGAACCTGCAGATGACCAGGTCATGAACATAACATACCCCTCGGCCAAATATAGTATCAGATTCTGGATAAATTTATTACCCTATAATTTAGACAGGTCACCATTTGACCTTGAAAAAGTAGGTCAAGGTGACCTATTTTCAATAGGCTTCTGCTCCACGCCACAATGCACCCACAGTATAAATTTGGTGCAGATATCTCAGTGCATTCTTCAGATAATGTGATTAGATTTTTGAATGGACAGACGGATAGACAGATGACAAAACAATTGCAATACCCCTTCGGTCATTTCTGGCTGAGGGGTAAAAACACAGATTCACCTAAAACCTAAAAGAAACATCATAAAGAAAAACTTGTTTATTACATGAAATAAAAACTGAAATGACGACAGATCCCAAGTTAAAGAACAGACCAAAACTCAATCCCAAACCTTGTTTAATCTCTATTTCACAGATCAGAGTCTGTTTTCATGAGCATTAATTTCTGCAAAGTGAAAATCAAACGATTGCTTGTGGTTATAGAATCCATCGGCGATGAGTGATCAAGTGGCCTGTCGTTAGGCACATTTCAGACTCACCTGGGCCACCGTGAACTCCACCTCTTTGTGGATGTCTTGGCTGTTGAACTCTGTGTCACTGAAGTTTTCACAGATGTCGAAGGGAAGTTCTCCATGTTCGTCCGAGTTGACGATTCCTTCTTCAGCTCCCAGAAACGTGATGACACCCTAAAAAAAAAAAGGAAGGAGGAGGAGGATCAATACTCAGGGGAACCAGGTGGACACAGAGTCTGACCTGAACCCAGATTAGGGGTCTGGTTTTCTGGAAGACTTTCTCAGTGAATGGTAGGTATCATGCATTTGCATTAAAACATTCATAAAATGGTTCAGTGTGTGGTTGTGTTCTGATTATTAAAACATGTTTTCATCCCGTTGAAGAAAATGAACAAAATAAAAACTAATGTATAAATCTGAGATCATTTTAAACTTGACATGTTTTTATTCTCATCTCTTATCAATTTTGTCTCATATTTTTTATGCCAAATAAGGCATAAAATATATTACATCTTTATGTGTAATGAACTGAGAAAATTGGACCAGGATGTTGATTATTAATCATTAAACAGTCCTCTCATATTGTCAGTGTAGATGAAGGTGAGAGGGTTATTGATTACCAGTTCTCTCTTCTCCTTGGTGTAGCTGAAGGTGAAGGGGATCTTGGGTTTTATGTTGGCCGCCCTCCTCTTCTTGTTAGTCATGTCGATCAGCAGGTTGATCAGGACGTGGTCATTCTTCAGCAGTGTTACACCACAGTCCCGGTGGTCAAAGGTCACATTTGTCTTCAAGGGGCCAATGTTGGCGTGGATCTGACCCGGGTAGCCTGGCATATTGATCTAGAAGGACACATAGAGAAGTCATCATAGGAGGACCAGTAACAGACGATTCACACAGGACAGAGAAGATGACGACGGATATAACAAGAAGGACTGAGACGTTGAAGATGAAGGTTCATAGAAACGCCAACCCTAACCCCACTGAAAGATAAACCATCAATTTATGGAGGTTTGGAAAACAACCTTGACTTGTGTCTGTCTAGTGTGTTATGTGGTGACCTTTGATCTGTGGGTGAACATCACAGGGACCTTTGACCTAAATGTTGGTGTCTCGTGGTGACCTTTGACCTACGTGTTGGTAAGGGTGGGTGACATGGTAAAACTATCATATCACTATTATAAAAAATAAAGTCCTGGCCAAGAGGGAGCAATGCCCCCTTTAATAAACGTCCTGCCCTCTCAAATGAAAGTTTCCGAAGGTAGGGAAAAGGCAAATGAGCTGCACAACAGCAGGAGACTTAAGTCTTAAGTTTCACTTTTACTTTGTATGGTCCTATGGTGTGCATGTACTCATTGTGGGATATGTACAGCACGGAACATCCCCCGCCCCATATACACCCCGATTCCATGATCTCTCTGCTTTGTTGGATCGTCGATATGTTCTAATCTTTCACAATCTAATATCGTCATATCACACCCCTACACGTCGATGTCTAGTAATAATAATAATGTTTTCTATAGCGCTTTTCAAGGCACCCAAAGCGCTTTACATTATTGATCCATTATTCTTTCGCTCTCACATTCTCCCT
>JAPTMW010000008.1:6641177-6652655 GCA_029822955.1 Ostorhinchus angustatus
GAAAAGAAAACATGGAATGAATAAAAGCACTGTTTTTGTCAGTACAATGCCATAGATATTGATGTAAGAATTGAAGTGATTTTGGTTATTATCATGAAAACCATGAAAAATGGATAGATATCAGCTCTGAAATTCAACGCTTATGAGCTTTTTTTGTTGTTATCATTATATTTGTCCGAACAAATTGTACCTTTAGTTGTACCAGGCATTAAAATGAACAAGAAATTGAAGAAAACAAGGATGGCCTTATAATTTTTTCCGCGACTATATAACCTAACCGCTACCAAATTATCTTACTACACCTGTGTGAATTTGCAACTATCAAAAGCTGAATCTGTGTAAAACTGATTATCACTTCAAAACCAATGCCACGCCAACACTAACAAGGATATTTTTCTAAAAATAAATTTTCTTCCTCAATTCTATTCATCAATCTAGTCCTGCAAGTCATACACTGATTTATACAAGTGGATTTAATGTTTCAAGCATGTTCGCTTTAGGAAGTATTCTTAAAAATATATTCTTGTAACCTAAAAAGCCATTTACGTGTGAACAAGAAGCTCAAACAGAGAAATTAAATCTTTTTTTTTTTTTTAATAAGTGCATTAGTGTGGATCGGGTTTTGGTGTTAGACTTACAGACGGCTGACAAATTAAAGCTCAGGTTATAATAATCATCTGCATTTCATGATCAATTTGACCTGGATAGATATAGTCACTATAAGCCACGCCCACTGCTACTTTTAGTTATAGTGTTATTTTTCATTCAGGACAATAACCCCACAAAGGAGGGTGTTTCTCTTTTTCCTGGTGTTTTTTGTGCACCATATTCAGAACTTCTCAAAAAGAAACATTTACTCAATGTATAACTTACATATTAATATTTCATTTTTGTCCCTAGAGGTAAGATTAAGATGCCTATGTGTGGAGCAGTGTATATATGCACATATATGAGGAGGACGTGGCTATATGGAGCAGTTCTGCTTGTTTTCTTGGCGCCTAAACTGATAGGCGGACCGGCAACAACACCGAACATTAACAAATGCCTCTTAATGACTTCCTTATTTTTAGTTATTGAGTTATAGTTAAATCCAGGTCACATTTAATAACGCTGACAGGCCCAGCTAATACCGCCGTCTCCACTCATCATCAGAGATGGGTGGAAAGGCGGGGCTAGTCGCAGATATCTATTCTCCCCCAGCTCGGATTAAGCCTTGACTACTACACTCATTTTCCACTTTCCTATTAATGACCACGGCTACAATTATGATATTAGCAAAATGCAAATGGCTCTAATTGAAGACTCTCAGGTTTTAATAGGAGAAGGGAGGGAGGGGGGTTGAAGGTATGCTTTATGCTGGAAATGAGACCAACATCATTTTCAGTGTCGTGTTACGGTTAGGAGGCATTATACACAGCGGGCCTCAATCTCCAAAGCACTCGAGATTCGCTTAGCGTCTTAATTGGTATGGGCCATGCTAATAGCCACCAGGGGTTTTCAACTGTAATTCTGTCTGCTGATTGGCCAGGTAAGTGAGTCTTTCTCTCTCTCCTTCTCTGGCTGTCTCCATTTCTGTAGTGTGGTCATCCTAATTGGCTGGAGATGGCATACCATGTGTTAATTAATGGGAAATGAGGTCAAGTAGGTCAGCCGCCATCACTTAGTGGCCCCAAAGCATGGCCCCCAGAAGCTCCGGGCCTCATTACGGACACAGCTGGCTCTCCAATGTTCACAGCCTTTTTTTTTTTTTTGGTGTATGAGCAGAACGTCGTCTCTTCTTATCACAGGGTTATCACTCTGTCACAGTGTGCTGCTGCTCTTTGGAGGCCACATGTAGCAACGCTCTGACAGCAGGACTCTGCAGAACCAGCTGGGCCCGAGGTCGAGGGATCACACACTTTCTAACGTGATGCTTTTTCTTCAGATTTGCTTCGGTTACATTATTAGGCCAGCTAATAAATTACTCCTATAATCGTGTGATGTAAATGCAATGGTATTGGGATTTACACGGTTACATCTGTAAATAATGAGGATGCCCTGGTTAGCACAGTTACTGTAAACCAGGATAATAAATATACATTGGTAAAATTAGTATCTGTTGGTGTGCATTTGATTTGCTGTCCTCTATTTCCTCTCTCTCACCTTGTGTACACTTTTTTTTTTTTTTACAATACACCATACATAGACAAAGGTGACAAATTAAAGGAAAAACCTAGAGGGAGTGGTAACCAACCCTATTGTTGCTGCCTCAAGCTTTATTTCTCACATTTCTACCTCATTGGCCCCCAAACTTCTTTCCCGTTAACTACATAGACTGCTCCACCCTAATCTCATAGTGAATCAAAAATGTTGTGGCGTCTCACTTCTATCAGACAACTTGTATATCTATCACAGATGGCTGTGATTTGTAAACCGAGCGGAGCATTTCTTCATTTTCACACTATCTGTGCTCAGACGGGGCTTGTTGTCAGCTTTATGCTTCAGATCAGATATTTACTGAGGTGTCACAAAGTGAAATAAATAACACATTATATCATAAGGTGAACGGTAAGTTTCATGGAGCAGAACATAGAACAAATTTATATTGAAAAATAAGCTTTTAGCTAATATCCCTTATAACTTAACCAATACATGTCCTGTCTGTAAAACCTACTTTCCTGACAACATTAATGCGTCAAACAACCCATTCTGCAATCAGAAAATTACTTATCTCTCATCACTGACTGTGATCCAGTTTTTTTTCCCCAAAAAATTAAGACCCCGTGGGACACAGCTTGAAGCTCTATGTTCAGAGGTTCCATGATTATGTATTTGAGCCAACATGGATAAATGTTTTGGTGCATTTCAATCGACTGTACCCTCTCTGTTGGGCTTGGGGTCATGCCCTTTGGTCAGCATCTTTGACCCTTTAGCTCAGATATGCACTGAGGTTGCAACTCTTTGTTTACATATCGAAGACTTACACACACCACAAGCTTTGCTAAAACCTGCAAATTCAAGATTTTGGTCATCATACAACTCTGTTAAAAAGACTCCATCTTTGGACTCCATTTCTCGCATACTTGGAGGAAGTTAGATTGGACTAAGGATTATGTCTGTATACCAGTGACTGTCCTCTGACCCGCTTTACGTGAAGACTGGCTAGTTAATTATTTAATTACCGTAGTTATTACACACATCTGAGCCTTTGTTTTGGTGTTTTTGTGGTTTAACATAACTGAAAACTGCAAAATAAATTATATATTAAAAAAAAAAAAGACTCCACCTTGGCAAATCTAAGCGGTGCTTGGGATTAACTATCTTGAAAAAATGGCCTAATTCAGAGGGTAGTTTTCCACCAGTAGGCCTATCTATATAGAGAAAATAAATGACCCTAAATCAATTAATACATGTCTGAACTAAATGTAAAAAGCGTTTTTAACTTTTGATAATTTAGTGATTACTTTCTTTCAAAGTCAGTACTTCCATTTGAGAAGCTTAACATTAGGTATTAAACCTTTTATCATTACTAACAGTAAATAAAAAGTCATATCCTCATTACTCAAAAGTTTCATAACATGGAAATACTCAAATGAAGAACATATATATCAGTACTGTGGCATATTCTTCTACTGAAATGCTGACATGTGATCTAAGAAAAAGTCACACGTCTTTGTTCAGCTCAGTGTAAAACAGAGTAAGGACTGTAATTCCTATTCATCAGTGCTGAAAATGTTGTTAGTTTCTTTCTAATCTTTCCAAACACTTGACAAGTCAGCAGCTAAGACTCCTTCAAAACTTTCTGGTTCCAGAGTCAATGCTGTTGCCCTCAGTGGCCCACTTACTTGTCCCACCCGAGGGTCTCCATCTCTGAGATAAGCTGAGAGTAATACTGAGGAGGCGGGATGGAGCGACACTCAGGGCGGCTCTTCAAACCCACTTCCTGCAACGACGGAGAGAGAACGCTTCTTATTTTAAGCCCAGATTATTATTCTGCACATCGCTTTGCAACTTTGTCGCTCCGCATCATCGACATCTTCTTACTTAAAACCATAACATAAACACAGGAAAAACTGAATCAGTGCCAGTAAATCTTCTGCCTATGTCTAGCGGCTGCGACACTTTTCATTAATCTAACAGAATATACAGAACGTGTGTGTATGTGGGCTTCACAATCAACGCTATTGACAGTGCCTGAAGGTTTCTATTTACTCGGTATTCATAAACCAACAATGTCAAAGTGACCGTGCTAACCACTGTGTCATTCCCCTCCTTACCAAGACAGTCTTCAGCTCCAGAATGAAACTGACAAGATCGGCCGACTGCTGCAGCCTCTGTGAGGAGTCAAACAAGAGAGAAAAGACATCCTTGAATGGGAGGATAATGAAGTGACACTGCCTATTTTTTCTCCTCTAGCCAGCCATTCAAATCAAACACAGTGTTTGTGATTAATGGGGGCTGCCACCAGCTTTAATAATTAATGATAGCTTAAAGGCTGTGAAAATAATGAACTTTGCAGCCCGGGGTGAAATATCAATCTCATCCAAATAACCCTGAGGGGCCACATAACAAATAGGGACATTTTCCAGGCGATGTTAATTAAACAGTGAAAAATATTTTTCTCTGCTTCTGAGTGAGGCGAGCCTGATGGGTGACAGAGAGTACAGGAAAAACGGCGGGCGGGACGAAGCCAGTACAAAAGAAGACAAAATGACACGGCCAAAAACACAAAACAAGCAACATGACCTCAGTTGGAGAGACAAATTAAAGCAAAATATGCTAACAAGAAGCAAAGTGCATATGTAGTTTACCTGTTTGACTATGTGCTCATATCCACGCAACAAGTGTTTTAACTGCCAACAGCAATGCAGCCTATGAGGACAAAGTTACACAGTTACAGGCGTTAAAAGGTGCATTAAAAATACATGTCATTCATAAGAATACTGCTGGTCCACACCTTTCCTCACATTTATAGTAGCAACTTTCGACAGTACAATATAGTCCAAGAAATGCTTCATAGTGTGAAACACTACAGTACTATCATGCCCTAGAGTTTACTTAAACTTATAGAAAACTATGAAAATGAAAATGTCTGAAAACTTCTGACCAACAGCCTTATTGTAAATGGAAGGTGATATTGTGGTTTGTACCTGGCATGTTTCAGTTGGCGATCTGGAGGGAGTATTATTCTCATTCTGAAGTCTTGCTCCTGGGGGAGAAAAATCCATAAAAGGCACAATTAAAAGACAATATTATGGGAATACATAAGCGGCGTACGAGTTTCGTCAATTTTTCAGAAAATCTGTAAAACCCGAGTCATAGCCTAAGTATCGCAAATCCGTAAGTCTAGGGGAGTATACTTCAAAACTGTTCACTGTGAGGGAAGAGATTCAGGTGAGTAATCACGGACAGACTTACGGATTCATGATACTTAGGCTATGATTCTGGTTTTACAGATATGACGAAAAATTGGTGGCGAAAGTCATACACCACTTTGATCTTGTAAGAGTTAAAAACAGTGATTGAAGAAGTACTGAGACCAGGAATTGTACTGTGTTTCAAGTAAAAATCATGCATTCACAACCTTGCTTTTAAAGCACAGAAGTATGACATCAAAATATATCAAATGTACCAAACTTATAACACCTGACAGATCTGAAAATATTGACCTTTTTTGCCTCCAAAACATGATTTCATTTCATAATTTTGTGAAACAGATAGTTGGTCTGAGCACAACTAATATCACATGAAGTGACTTTTAACATAAATATTTACTTAATGAGCAGGATAGACCTTGTACATTCAACAGAATCACACAGCTGTTTCCTAAGAATCATCACCATCAGTTCACCCAAAATCACACCTGACATTGATCACACAATGAATTTGGTTTCTCCTGTGAAGGAACCTGATTGTGTCACTGTTATTTGGAAACCAGCTCCAGTGTGAGTCTATTTTACATATTTTTGGATTTCACTTGTTTTAAGTGCGCTTTAAGTTCTACTTGGCTTCTGTTGGAAGTTCTCCTTGAGTTTCCACCTTTATTCTTTGGAATTTTAAAGGGACATTTCTGTTAATAAATTTCTAATTGTCTAGGCAAATAGTTATTGTTTCCCTTTCTATTAATCATCAATGTTTCCTCCCTCATTCCCTTGGAATGTAACAGTCTATGAATGACAATGAAATTTCATTCATTTTATGGATATTTTAATGGTCAATTTCAAACGGAACCTCTTTAATATGTCAAGTGTTGTAATTATTTTGGCCACCATTAGGCAGTGTACAAAACATGAAAATAGAAAGCGTCCACTTTAGGGCAATATTTTTTGTCATTTGAGCACAAATGCAGGTACTAAACTAGTTTGAAGACATTATAAACATGCTTATTTTTCAACCATTTCCTTATGAACAATTACTGTATTGCCGTACACATTATTGGGATTCATTTCAAAAAAGAAAAATGCATATGGTCTGATAGAAGATTTTTACTAAGATTATTGATGCAATTATGTTCATTTTTAATGCTGCAGCTACAAATGGTGGGGCTCATCTTATTTTTTTGCATATAATGTTGGGCAGTTTAATATGGGCTAATGCATACTCACTTTAGTAATATGAATCTGAAGCAAACTACTTATGATAAATATAGCCTAGTGGAGCAACAAGTACAGTATTTGGCTCTGAAATGTGGAATACTTGTGCAAAAAGCACATTAAAATGACAATATTAAGTAAAGTACAAGTATCTCAAATGTGACCTCTGCCAAATCCCATTCAGAAAGTACACAATATAAGGATTAATAGCTAACTAGAAAAGGATTATATAAATAAAAAAGTAATTTTAGATGATATTTGAAATAAGAAGTGTCACCTTCTCAATTCGGCCAAAAAAAAAAGGTAACAAATAACCACCATCTTCATTTTCCTCACTTGAATAGTAGCAGCAAGTTATAAACAGAAGTTGACAGGTAAGCCGAATTCACCTGCGATTCATACTAATTATTAATATTTGTGTAGTTGTTTTGTAGCATGTATGTGTTTTTATCAATTGGAATAAGTGTCTAATTTCAGTACATTTCTGAAAGCAGTTTGGGGAAACGCTTTTTACACCGTTAAGAGCAGCTTTCTGTTACCTGGACCGTAATGAAGCCGTCGTAGACAGTTTTCTCTTTGTTCAGGGGTAAAAACAGAGGGTTGTCTTTGATTAATAAATCCTCCATCTTTGTAAACTTTTAGCTCAGTTGTGACACAAAGTGGACGCTTCCTTAGCTGAAGTTAGCACGCATGACAGGACAGACACGGAGTCGTATTAAATAGATGACGAACCGACGTGAGCTAATGTTGAGGTAAAATAATCCGACAGTAAAATACGTCGAAGTTGTTTTTGACGTAATTTCATGTCTTGTAAATAAAACAGAAAACTTCGCGTGGCGCCAGGAAATACAAACGAACCACGTGACTGTGATGCATTCACGGACTTCATAAAAATTGCGGAATTCACACAAACACTCGATGGTGCTACATTTACATTCAATTCCTGAATCTTAATTTTTCTGTTGTATTAAAAGTTACCTGTGTTATATCTTGCGGTGAAGTTACAGATTGAAACCGACTAGAGACGCTCCTACTTTGACATAGAGTAACCGTAAAAAAAAACATCAAAGTACTTCATTAGAGGCTTAAAGACCTACAACTGTTTTTGTAGTAATTTCCAAATGTGTTCTAAACCTGTACAATGTTATTTATCCGCATGTATTATAACATTATTCTCTGCATTTTGCATCTTTTCAATAATTTCCCATCCAATAAACTATTTCTTCTATTTATAATTCAGATTTTTGGCAAAACATTATCTATATTTTCCAATATAAAATTTCTCGTGGCATGTAGATGTTCATAACACCTCTGAGTAAATTCAATGTTTATTCTGTAAAAGCTGAGAAAACAGACTTTTAAGTACAATATCAATTTCAACATATCTATATATATTATTTCAATAATCATATGTGATGCTGCTGAAAAGTTGAGAAACATTATAACAGAATTATTCAAATGTTATTCAAATTTTAGATCAGTATATGCTTTTGATCAAAGCTTAATCCACAAAGACCCAAACCATCTACTGATCTGAACTGTTTCATACCTGCTGAGCTAGTAATCCTATCAATGCATGTAAATAATTGGTGTAAAATACAGTGTCATCTTTTCATAGTCATCAGATATGACCTATTCAGAGGCTCCATAGTGAAAGTGGAAACACTGTCATCTTCTATAACATTGATTCACCGGTGAAACCTATGGAGTTGGATCAATGACAGCGGTTGTGGATATTTGTTTTTATGTTCATTTATTGATATATTTGCTGAAAAAAGTCACTTTTTCTTCAGTTTTCTGTATTTTGATATAATAACCTTTGATTTAACTCCAAATTTTCACGAACATCTAACATAAATAACAGAATATACATGGTTTACAGTGAAAAAGTCAAACTACAGAGGATACTATTATAATATATGGTGATAAACCACTTAAGAAAGGTTAACTAGTGAGAAAAATTCATTTGGGAACTACCACAAAAGTAGCACTTGGTCTTTATGGGTTAAGGAGTTAATGGTCAAACATAGTAAGTTATGGTAATGCACCTTAATGCTAATACCACACTATAAAATGTATTTTTCTTTTAAGATGGGGTGACTGCATTTCTGCGCTAACAGCATTCCTACCTACTGCTGCGACTGTAGAAGAACAGAAGAGAAATGCAGTAGAAATCAGGTATAAATATTTGAATTTTGATGCTTAGAACTGCCACATGGGACCTAACTTAAAAAAAAAAAAAAATAGGATCAGAAGTAAGTAGTGAGAGATACATTTCTATTTGATCCAGTCTGAAGTGTTCTACCATTTACACATATGATATTTTTCTATTACAATAACAATCTACAAGTCAAGAAAGTCACAGTCTGTGGTACAGATAGTAAACTAAAATCTAGTTTTCTGTGGAAACAGCTCAGTAAACTGTGTGTCTCATCGCATGCGAAAACCCAGCACTGACACCAAAACAGCCATTACCTCGACATATTTCACCTCGTTCTTCCAAAGGGAGGTGAACAAGTATTAAAAGAGGTGAAGTCTGGTCATGTTGCAGCAGCAGAGACATCTTCAGCCACTCAGAACCGACCGTGGAGGATGAAGTGTTTCTTTATGGGCTGATCTTAAAATTCTCTTAAGCAAAATAAACTCTTTCACAACCCTCCAGGATTTGCTGGGAAATACATTATCTCAAAACTGGGCTGTTTTTTTTTTCTGAGCTCATGAAACATCTTTTTAGAGACACTGCAAATATATGATGACCTAATAGAAGTACCAACAACACATACTTTAAAAATCTACAAAAATCAAATGCAACATACGCATTAATGTAGCGATGAAATGAATCCAAAAACATCACACTGGCCATTTTACTGCATAATTAATACTTACATTTTATTGGCAACCTCTACATACTCTTAATTTTTCTGGATTTTTAAAAATATATATAAATATATACTTTATTTTATTTGTTTTATCAACAGACAATACAACACAGAAACTAGGGGTCACTTGTGAACACAACATATTTCAATGACAGACCGTGGTAATTATATATTGTTTTGTTTATAGTCCAACCATTTTCTCCAGCGCTTTATGACAATATGTTCCTTGAGCTGTAAGTAATAAGTCAATGTTTCGATTGACTAGATTTCCTCTATTATAGCCACTGATCCTCACGAGGTGCATCGGTTTTTAGTCTAGTTCAGTTCCTTGTAATGGCCTTTTTTGGAAGCAATTAAAATAATTTTAAAGAGGTATTTATCTTCTTTCTCCAACACATAATTTTGCTGGATTTTTACAGAAAATATACTTGTAATTGAATATTTTGTGTGTGTTATAAGTATTTTCACTTCAATAAAGAATCTGAAGACTTCCTCCACTACTGATCTAAAAAGAAACTCAAGATAAAATAATGTAAAAAAAAAAAAAAGTCCAATATTTCAGTTTGAGATGGACTTTGAAGTATGAACAGAAGCACAAAACTGTACTCGAGCAAATCTAGTTACATTCGTTACTTTCCAACACTGCTCAGAACATTATTAACACAATAAGTCGGGGTAAAAACAAATGATTTATGCTCATTGTTCGGCTTTAATAGACTGTAAATCTATCAAACTAATGTCATTCCTTAAGCAGCGTTGGTAAAATCGCACCGCGTACGGCAAAAGGAAGAGTGGAGATTGTGTAAATTGTCATTCTAATCCAATCAAAACACGATAACTACAAAAGCACACTCCAACAATACACACTTGTCCTTCAATTTTCCCTTTTAGCCCCGTATTCACTGTGGAAGCTGTGAGGAGAGAATAGGAATGTGTGATTATACTGTATAGAGCTGGTGAGGGGAGTGTGTCAAAGCGTGCATGCCACACAATGTGCCTGGAGAGATTGATGTTTTTGTCATCCACCTGCTTCAAAGCTGTAAAAAAAGCCGGCTGATGCAAATAGAGAAACCTAGCCCAGGCAGGCTCACAAACAAAAGAAGGGGGAACCTCACTTGCTCCTCTTTTTGCACACACATCTGTTTTGGAGGAATATCTGAGGTTTTCTTGTTGTGACGCACACTGCACGGGCTCAAATGAACACTGAATCTGAGTCTGGGTAAGTGTTGAATGGACTTTTTTGTTCTCTTTAGGGGAAAGGGAACAATTTAAGGCTGTTTTTTTTTTTTTTGTCCTTTCTCTTTTTTTTTTTTTTTTTTTTTGCTGCATCGGTGAGAGAAAGAAGCAAGCAAGCAAGCAAGCAAGCAGAAGCTTCCCTCCCTCTTTCTGTCTCTCGTTCATTTCACGGAGGGAAATTCTGCAGCACGGCTCGGCTTTAATGGCATTCCAGTTGCAAAAAAGGGCGTCAAAATGTAGCATCAGAGGATAGCAGAGGGGCATATAGGCGGTGAGCTCTCTGTTGTCTCCTCTCTTTCTCTGTCTGACCGTTCTCTCTCTCTCTCTCTCTCTCTCTGTCTCTCTCTCTCTCTCTCTCTCTGCCTTCTGCTGCCTCCAGCGCCGGTTCTCCGTCTGGGAGAGGAATGATCTATGGTGCTTTGTTTATCACTGGCCATGGTCACTTCTCTGGAATGCAATTGGCTGGAACTACACCGTGTGGGTCCTGCACCCTGCGTCTCCCTCTCTCTCTCTCCCTCTCTCTCTCCCTCTCTCTCTCTCTCTTTGAAGCAAGACATGAGCAGGGGTGCCTTGTCCGACGTGCCTTTTTATCTCTCTCTCTCTCTCTCTCTCTTTTTTTTTTTTTTTTTTTGTAGTCGTGGTATTTTGCATGTATCTGAATGATAATGGGACATATTGTTCCCTGGACCGGTGATTGATTGAACAGCTTGACAGCAAAACATGTTGGGGAATAATGTAGATTATCTTGTGTTTTGTTGTTTTGTGTTTCTTTCTTTCTTTCTTTCTTTCTT
>JAPTMW010000008.1:7356423-7367059 GCA_029822955.1 Ostorhinchus angustatus
GTAATACACCATCAGAATTGATGCTTTGATTGGAAAAACCCTCATACCAGCAGAACAACAGTAAATATTCCAGCTTATTAATAATGATAACAACAACAACAACAACAACAACAACAACAACAACAATAATAATAATAATAATAATAACAATAATAATAATAAAAAATAATAGGATGTTTCATTGGTCAAACCTAAATCAAATGTAACTCTATTCAGTATAATGGAGAATGTGTTTGCAAGTTAATGACAAAAGCTGCATTCATCAAGTATAACTGACAAGAAATGTACTAATCTGTAAGACACAATATATATATATATATATAAGTTATTACAAATGCGTTCAAGAATTGTATTACAAAGTGCGATGTTATTACATAAGATTAAGATAATGCCTTTATTGTCCCACAACGGGGAAATTTGCATTTTGCAACAGCAGGACAATACAGAGTAGAATAGAAGGTAAAGTACGCACAGTATCACAGCAACAATATAAAATATATATAAATATATATGTATGTATCTATATAGAATAGGGCAATAAGTAGGATAACAATATGTACAGTCAGTCAGTTATGTACAGTTATGAGGTGATAGCTTATTCCATTATTACATATTGCACCATTATTGCATAATTTCGTATTTTATTTCTTTTATTGTCGGACTTTCTTTTTCTCTGTAGCACTTTGCGATTCCGTTGAATGAAACGCACTTTATAAATGCAATTTAGTATTTATTATTTATTTAGAATTGATTGGCACTTAACGTATTGTGTGGTGTAGGTATGAGGATCCTGGGAAACATTTCTAGACAAAGACCACATGATTCTATTCACTCCATTCACCGGTCTAAATTCAAGAGCGGACCTCTACGTCGGCTATTTATACGAACGTACGTGAAGCTTGAGTGACAGATTTTTACTACCATTAACGGCGATGCTAACTGGCTTTGTCTCAACACCTCATTCTGTCTACCAAGTCATTAAGCCTGGGTTTGCTTATATGGGCCCTCTGACATATTTGTACGTGTTATTGGGATCCATGTGGGTGAGGGTAATTTCTGTTAATTAAGTGCTTGTTATCATGACTTCAGAAAAGAAAAAAGAAAAAAAAAACATCTTGATATACACTTCTGACAGTGACAAAATAACATAAATACCATACAGCGCCATTAATATGTTGTATTACATTACTTGCTCCTCACATTATGCATGTCAGCTCTAATTAATGCTTGGCAGCTAATGCAATACGCCATACATCGTGTAATAACATGTAATTTATTGCCATCACTTTTCTTTTACTCTTAGAGTTTCGATATTATTATAATTTTTTTTTTTTTCATTTAAGGTGTTTTTTTTAAAGGAGTTGAATTTCCTCTCTCTCTCCTTTGAATGTTATATTAATTAATTCCAGGTTGCATTCATACATGATTAAAAATCTTCTCTTTGCTTACTGCTTTTAAAGAGGGTGACAGGAGTTAATTTGATTGGCCGCTGTTGAAGATCGACCTGATTTTATCCCACTCATACCGTACTTTTCTAACTATTAATCTATCCGATCGTCGTTTGCCCTACGTATGCACCCGCATTTTTAATTGTGCTTGACCCCCTTTTAAGAGAATACAGGCCTGTAATGGGACAAAAATTCTCTGCATGATCAGAAATGGCTGGTGTAATATTAAAAGAGTAATTAATTCATTATGGTAACTTATGAATTTAGTTAAGAATGTCACTTTTTTCCCCCCCTCAAAATACAGTCAATGATTAAATGATCATTAACATGAACAGCAAGGCTTCAAGGCCAAAGCGAGTGAACAAACAGGAAGTAACGGTTATCATTTGGCTTCATTTGTTGCTGATATTTTCCAGATAATATTTGAATAAATGAGTATTAAGTGATAGATGGCAGAAAAATATTATTTCCATACACAGTCAGGGTTGACAGTTACTTTATCTACTTTTTAAGACGTAAACTCAAATAGCTTCTTTTGGTATGAAGTCATATAATGTAATCCAGGGGTTCCCAAAGTGGGGCACGCGGGGAAAAAAACACAAAGAAAAAACAAATAATAGAAAATAAACAATGAGAATTAATACTGAAATATAAAACACAATAAATACAGTCATCTTATTTAAGCGTTGGTAACATTTTAAGAACATTTTTATTTCATATTATTCAAAATGAGTTTATTTGAGTAGCTAATTTTTTTTTGTTGATGAAAGGTTCATTTATTAATTAATGACTAAATTTACTTATTTTCTTGTCAATGAAAGAGGGCACTTTTCTTTTTTTTGCACACAAAATTTAGTTAAAAAAATGTGTTATTATATTTTATATATGACAGTTAAATATATATGTTGTTTGTTTACAAAATTCTGAAAATAGAAACAGACACTTTGGCACAGGAACAGATTGTTTTTCAATCCAAAATGATGAAGTGACAGTTGGGGATATTTGGATAAAAGAAGTATTTTAAGTACTTTTCAGGGGTTACTCCACTTGAAAAGTTTGAGAACCACTGATGGAACTGAACCACGTACATTTATTCCAGTACTGCATCTTTTTGTGGCTATCGACCACAAACCACAGAAATGCGATCTATAACGCATTCATTAAACGGACGATCAAATGATTGAGTTATTTACGGAAGAAACTACTTACGTTTGTGTGTTTCTTTCATTTTTCATTGCATTGCTGCACTTTTTTGCTGTGTTTACCTCCATTTTGCTGACGATTCGAACAGAATTATGGGAAATTTCTCATACACTTCTGTTTGTATGTGGTCCTGAAAATAGAGCTGGGCATATAGATTTGAATATCGATAATATCGGTATCGGATCGATACTAGTGTGATGAGATCGATACTTTTGTTGCAGTTTCACTTCTATACGTCGGCCGGAAGCACTACTGACTTTATTTTTCACAAATATCTGCACGTAATGGAAAGGATTTTTTGTTGTGTTTTGTCATTTTGCCCTAGTAACTTTTTCTTAAATAATTGTGTGTGTGTCATAAAAGGTAAAAGGGGGGTTATTTTATTATTTTTATACTGTTAAATTGTTTTATTTTGTAGTTAGTTAATAATAATTAAAAAAAAAACATTTATTTGCTTAAAATCTTTGCCCTGTGTTTTAACGTAACCATAAGCTAAACTAACTAAAGGCAAAATCACAAAGTTATTCAATGATCATGACATTTCAAGTAAAAAGTATCAGTATTGGTGACACTAGCCCTGTATTTACTTGGTATCGGATCGATTCCAAAATTTTGAGTATCGCCCACTTTTACCCAGCCAGCATGTCCATGTGGGCCCCAGAAGGGTTACATTTGGGCTGCACATAAGGCTCCCTAGTGGGTTTGTCCACAGTTTCCATGGTGACCCCACATGTATTTGCCCATATCGGACTCAGAGATCTGAATATATCATATTATTCATTTTTCACACTAGTTATCCCACGATGTTTATTTTTCATGTTATTTGCACTATTTAAATTCTATGTTTCACAAATATCTTAGGTTGCAATACTTTTTTTTAAATGTAAATAACTGTGCCTTTTACTGATATTTGTTGTTTTTTTTGCTATATTTGTTGTCTGTCTGTAAGTTCTTGCACTGAACCTGAGCCCTTCAAGGCCCAAACAGCTCTCCCCTTTAGCTCCTCCCCTCTGAATAACCGGGAAGCGAGACACCCCTACTACCCCTAGGGCTAAGGGCCTGTCCCAAAGCCCCCCCTTGGCAACGAGCACTTGTTTTGGAGTCCACTCGTTTTTGAAGCCCACTTTGGAACGGAGTCGCAAGTGGTAGGGATTTCTACGGACACAATGGGACACTGACGTCATCTATAAGTGAGGTCGCGTATATGCGGAAGCTGACAGTAAATACAGCGGTACATGAATCCACATGATGACAGCCCAAAACTACACCACGGTCGATCGAGGAGACTCAGTGTTTGGTGGCCGACGTAAAAATTCAGACGGGACAACACAAAAAGAGCGAGTTTATCAACAATTCCCTGAGCAGAAAACACGGAAGTACACACCATCCTGCTTTGACGTTCAGGTCTATCCTGGAATGGAAACGCTCTCTGGGAATACTGAGCTGAGCCGAGTCGAGTCGAGCCGGTACCAGTGGAAACGCATTTGTGCGATTCCTTTCCAGCTCCCGTTGACATGTTTACCATAAGTTTACACGGGAAAAGTGGAAGTATTCGCAAAGCATTGCGGGCGTCGCAAAGCAAATCCTTCCCCTCCGTCTGAAGCAAACGTCGAGAGTCTGCATCCAAGCTGACTGTTCGAAAGGGCAGAATGTCCACTGCCCCTCGATGCTAAAGAGAAATGGGACACCCTACCCTCCGAAACATGACTCCAAACGTAGGGATGGGGATGAAATGTAGGACCAAGGGGGGACTTTGGGACAGGCCCTAAGAGAGAGGGAGAGGGATTGGGCCTTAATGTCCAAAGTATGAGCAGTACAGGTCGACTTTAAACTTTATAGCTTAGAAGTCAAATAAAACTTTGACGTGCCGCTTAGACGTCGCACCGACAGTTCACACATGACAATTAACTGAATGAAAACTGACGTCAGCACCAGCACCAGCTCGCTCCAAACCACCGCATCTCCATATAATCCCATTCCACGCTCACACAGGCGATCATCTAACTATCTTCTACATGACTCCATTGCGACCTGTCCATTACCATCACCCCCCTCACTCCTCTCCTCTCCTCTCCTCTCCTCTCCACTCCACCCCTCCCTCTGCTGTCCTAGACATCGCCTCACCCCTTCCCCTTCCTCTTCCTCTTCCTCCTCCTCCTCACCCCTCCATTCTGGTAGCTGTCATCAATCTAGCTAAAATGACAGGCGACAGATGTTAGCCTTTGCAAAGATCAAATCTGCTGCTTCAGGGCGGCCTAGTCACACACACACACACACACACATACACACACACACATACACACATGCACACACACACACAGCCGTAAACATGTATAGGTATACACACATGCATATACAGTCACATATGCGTTCACGCACGCCGTTATAACTGCTGACAGGTCACATAGCCGGTACGGAACACACACCAGACCCCTCGCTTTCTTTATTTCTACCTCTTTTCTCCTCCCTTTTTACCTCCTTCCTCTTGTTGCTAAATCTATTCTGACATGAGACAGAGAGGGATAGAGTGGAAGGACGGTCATTGTGCAACACCACGGCACAAACACACAGCCTAATGCATCCACACACAGTTTTATAGGAGTGCATTTATTGATTTATTGCTTTATGTTACTTCTGTGTGTGTGTATTTGTGTGTGTGTGTGTGTGTGTGTGTGTGTGTGTTTGCCGTGTGGATCATCTCCTGGTTTTGCTGTGAGTCACCCAGGCCAGACGGAGGGGAGAGTGTTCCTCGTAGCCGCAAATACACAGAAACACTGCAACACCTGCTGTGTGCTGGCAGTGAAGGACACAAAACAGAAAGGGTCAGCATCCAAACATGTCTCATTACATTATCGCTACAAAATACCCACTTATATCCCGTCGTGTCCCGGGGTGAGCGGAACTGTGCGCCTGCTCACTTAAAAATGCGGTCGTAGGTATCTGTTCCGTAATTTCACCTTCGTTCTGATCAGATTTTCAACCGTTTACTATCAGTGCTGTACTGGAAATGCAATTTGTAATCCTAATTTACAGGATTTAAAAAATGACGACTCAGGATTTGAAGATCAGGATAAACTTTATTGTTCCAAAATAAACTTTAATTATGACATTTATCTGTTTGTCAGATTTTTGTTGACTGGAATGTTGATTCTCTGTTTTGATGCGCCATATTTTTCAATACAAATATTTATAAAAAAAAAACTTTATTGTCCCATAACATAATTTTTTTTTTTTGACAAAGGTGCTACACGTTGCTGCATTCATATTCGGACACATCCAATAACACTTGGGTCGGTAACCTTTCCTATCTATAGAGCAATTTAGGACAGAAATTAAAAAAAAAAAAAATGTCTGGAGCCAAAAGATGTCCTTATTTGTTTTACCACAAAGTTGTGACTGTTGAAGAAGCTCTTTAGGATTAGTTTGTGCAGAATATGACGAGAATAAATCAAAGTTTCTGTGTGTTTATAGAAAAAAATAACAGAAATGCACTCAAGAAAACAGTGGCTATTGTCATTATTTTGTTGTGCAGCAAAAATTGACTGGAATGTGAAGGCTTCTACAGATCAATACCTTCAGCGTCATAAAGCACAAAGTAATCTGCTTTTACTTTTATTCATTAGGAGTGTAGTTTACATTTTTACGACTGTTCAACATCAGAAGGACTTTATGGTTGTGATAACAATAGAAAAATGTGAAAAAAAAGTGTTTTTAATTTTCATATGTTTTTGATGAAGCCAAATGGAGCCATTTGAAAAGGGCCCGAGAGCCAAATGTGGCCCCAGAGCCCCAGTTTACCCACCTCTGCAGTCACACAGTTTAAGTCAGAATTATGTATCACACACACATAATCTGTATATTACACCTTCCCCTCCAAGGTAAAAACAAATAGAATTAATTGATACAACAAATGAATTTAAAAAGATGGGAGTAATTCCATTCCTTAAAGAGTAAAGACAGTAAAAGCATTAAAATACATAAATAGTAAAAACATGGGTAGTTTAAAAGTTAGATTTTAGGTTGAATGAACGAAGGAGGGTTAAGGCCCTTTAATGAAGCAGGCGTCTTATTTAACAGAGAAAATACAACTTTTAACGGTTGGTTTTGTACCTGCTTCCTCTATAGAGAATTTGTGACTGACGCTAATTTAATTAATCAATAAAGAAAGTGTAGATTAATAAATATTTTAAGAACACCACGTGTAACCTCAGTTCCAGAAAAAATGTTGGAAAATAAGTAGCACTGGGAAGAAATTAATTTTGGACACATTTTACTGAAATCAAACTCAAAAATGACCTTATTTAGTTCTTAAAGTACATATTTTCTCACTTAAAACATTTAATGTTTCTCTATCGTTTTCTTTTGACTTGAATATTGCTCAGTGAATTGTTTTATGTACATTTAACTCAGCTGTTTTTATTTACTAAGAAATTATCTGACTGTTTCTTAACAAGTAAACACAAAGATAACGTTAATTACAACTTATAAATTAAATCTAGGACATGTTTTATTCTGAAATACTATTGATCAGAAGTCCAACAAACACAAAATGCTCTGCTTTTACTGCTCTTTTGTTTTAACAGTAGTGAATCCCAGAATCCCATCATGTGCTACTTACATAAATGACTTCACTCTCACATAATCCATACTATGACGATGATGTCAATAATAAATACCACATTCGATAGAAAACATCCAAAAAAACACAGCAGTGTTATTGGGTCTGACATGAGCAGTTGTTTTCGGTAGCTTAGCTAAATGCTAAATGCTGTGTAAATGACATCACCAAGTTGACTATGTGGCTTTTTTATATTTGATCAAATTACATAATTACATATTAGCCTTCAACATTATCCCATAATGGCTACGGTGGCCGCTGTTAGGCTAAGAAAAAGTCACAAAGATTAGATTTGAAGATGCTATAGCGTCATCCTTGCCTTAATTGGCTAATAGACGACCATTTCATTTTGCTTTTTTTCCGGTAGCAGGGGTTACACGGACCCTAATATCCCACTAATAATCCCAGTAATAGCCCGGTCAGAACAAAAACAGCTCACGTAACCACTGAAAACAGAGGAGACTGCACGTGTAAACCTATGATTATAACAGGAAGATAATATCCACATTATTTCAATGTTTTTATCACTTCAGGTTGGAATAAATGTGTTCTCTCTTATTATACTGTATTTGGGGAAAGATTAGGTAAAGTGATGGAAATGAAGCTAGAAAAAAAAACAGTTTAGTGTTTGATGCCAGTTTATCCAGATGAAATTATCCTAAAATTGAATGTTTTGTCTTGTTATGTCTCTACATTTTCACATGGCATCAGTCAACATTTACTTTTACATTTGCTTCTTAATTGGCTAATAGACGACCATTTCGCATTTACGCAAAAACTATTGGACCAATGTCCATGAAATGTTCAGGAAAGGTGTGAAGTGGTCCAGAATAGATCCCATTCAGTTTTAATGAATGTAGGTCAAAGGTCAAGGTAATCAAAAACGTATTTTCACAATGATAAGAGTACAAATCAGGTAAAACGTTTGCGAGGGGCGGGGTTTGTTGTGCTGGGCACCACTTGTTCTGTTATTGTTTGTTTTACCCAATAGAACCAGCTCTGACTAACCTAAGTTTGGGAAAGACAGGCCTAGAAACTGACAACTGTGTTTGTGAGTCGTCAACAAACAAACAAACACGATCAGCTGAACAGAAGTCATGTGACAAACGGTGCATTCATGGACTAGAATCTATATTATATTTTCCCTGATTGTTTTGGGAAATGAATTACAAATAATCCAACAAGACTGATTTCATGTCTCAAAGTTATAATACTGTTAAAGAAATGCTGGGGTTTTTTGTCATAAAAGTACAATAAATATCTATATCTAGTCTCAAAAGATGTGAGATTTAAAGATTTAACACCAAATGATGAAAAGTCCCTGAACAGAAACTCTGAGCAAAGCCAAAAAACTGACTAAAAGTAACCACAGCTGTTATATTTGTAGTCGATTAGCCTCTTCAGATCAGGTTGAATCACTTTGCTCGTGTCAAAAAGTCATAGAAGCTGTGGTAGCGGCTTATTAACGTCATAATTTTCCTAACTGCGGAACAAAAACTCCAGCTGAAGAGTCAAGTCCTTTCTTTGAGTAGTTCTGGGTTCGTGCAGCTGCGTCTGTCGACCGTTTCCCTCGCTGCTTGTGTCAGTTTGCTCATACATCTCTCATAGGTCGACCGGTCATAAACTGGGTTGAAATCGCCTTCAGCAAAAAGAAAAAAACATCAGATCCATTTGAATCATGAAGCGAATCAGAGGGACGGGCAGCGTTTCAAGAGCTCTGGAACAAAAAATCTAACCCCGTCCGCTCATCTGCATTCCCTTTACAAAGTGATATGTAAATGCAAAAGACGTTTTCCGCTCTCTGAGAATATACCGTCGAAGTAGTGGGAAACTCTCATGCGATGCATAATTTTCCCTTAACCATTAACTGGTAGTAAGATGAATCACGGCGATGTTCCTCCAGGTGTTCTGAATCTTCCCACACAGTCCAAACACCTGCAGGTCGGTAGAAATGGAAACTAATTTAACTAAAAAAAAAAAAGAAAAAAAGAGGAACAAAAGGCCTTCAAATTACAGTCCTTCAAATAAGCACAATATACTAAAGCTGTGTTTAAATATAAATGGAGGGTCAAGCTCCGAAACGGTACTATATGCACTTTTCTGCAGACGTAACCTTGTAACCGTTCAGAGGGAATTGTGTTTTTATGAACAGAGGGAAGCATATTTATTCCACACAGACAAGAAAATGTTATTTCTTTGTCATTTAAATACACTAAATAATAACAAAGCTATGTAAACTAGTCCCACACAGCACCATTTACATCTTCATAAGCAAACATTACAGTGCAATCGCATTAAACTCACATAACATGAGATTTTTTTTTTTTTTTTTTTAATAACACAACTTTATTGCCGGCAACTCTGTGTGTGCTTTAATATTCATGTATATATTCCACACACACACACACACACACACACACACATGCAAACCCAGAGGTAACGCGTCCCAACAGGAACACAAAGCCACTTCACAGAAATAATAAATATATGTGTCGCATACTTTTGGCAGTGTATATGTGTGTGTATATACAAACTGGGGGTGTGTGAGGATACTAAAGCTGCCTTTCCCAGGAGATGACAGAGAGAGGCAGTACTGTCGTGTCTTCACACTGAGCCATAGGAAGGGAATACACACACCGACCCAAACACACTTTGCATCTGAAATGTATGTATAGTACAAGAAAAAAAGAGGAAAGAAATCATTTAAATACGCCACAGACTGTAAACACAAGAGCCTCGTAGAAAAAGTCACCTCGGACAGTAAATAAATGACATAAATACAGCATATACATGTCACACTGGAGTACTTTTGTGTAATACGTCACATATACACACCTTTATTAACATATATACAGTAATCGTCTCGGCTAATGATAGACCGATAAAGAAAGAAAAACAAGTACAATATTCTTATACATATTTTCTATAGTGTTATTCATGTGCAGTATCAGTCAACATACAATTACACTGTTTTTGTATATTCTGAACATGTGTATATATATATTTCCTTTCTCCCTGTTTTTATACCTTGTTTTTTTTATATATATTTTTATATATTTGTAATTTTACCTAGTGTGTGTGTGTCTATGAACTGCTGCTGACTGTGAATTTCCCCACTGTGGGATAAATAAAGACTAATCTAATCTCATCTATATCAGGCCGATATTTACCAGGTATTTATATATATCGGTATCGGCCTATTGTGTTGGCCGATATGCTCTTTTTTTTTCCCGAGCCATGATTTACTGACAGGCGAAGTTCCCGACGCCTCAGTGTTCTTCGAGACGCGTAAAGGATCTGAACCCTAACTGTGACCCATGAAAGGATCTGAACCCTGACCCATCTAAGGACCTGAACCCTGACCCAT
>JAPTMW010000008.1:7938630-7949106 GCA_029822955.1 Ostorhinchus angustatus
TATCTATGTCATTGTACTGATAAAACAGTGCTTTTATTCATTCCATGTTTTCTTTTCTGTCTGTTTTAGTCACATGACACACACAGGAGTTGGTACTGGATTGCATAACCGTTGTTTCTGATGATTTGATGGTCTAATAATTTTTTCCGCATCTGTATATCACTTCTTCAATGCAAAGTTGCACACTGCTTTACAGCATGAGGAATAAAAGCAAAACCAAACCCGCATAAATATACATAACAAAAAGAGAGAATAAAATAGCGATAAAACCAAAGTCAGGCCACATTAAAAATAACAATAAAACCAACATTAGGCCAGATATCACCCAACAAAGCTGCTTTTTTTTTCCTCCTGCACACAACAAAAGCAAAAACACATAACCAAACACATCAGGTACCAGAGACAAACTCATTATCATAAAATTGGATGAAAGGACGGACACAGAGCTCGCCAGCTATTTCTGCAAAAACAAACCAGACACCATGCAGGTCAAACTACGCTGCAGATGCCGCATTAGAAATAAATAAAACAATAAAAAAAAAAGAGGTATTAAGGCATGCAAGTGGAGCTGAAAGGCAGTGAAGCGAAGATTAATGTGATGTAGAGAAGTTGGCATCA
The DNA here is from genome assembly GCA_029822955.1 of Ostorhinchus angustatus. Taxonomy (NCBI): domain Eukaryota; kingdom Metazoa; phylum Chordata; class Actinopteri; order Kurtiformes; family Apogonidae; genus Ostorhinchus; species Ostorhinchus angustatus. The sequence goes on from JAPTMW010000008.1 coordinate 7,939,249, forward strand.
GTGTGTGGATGGACAGTATCTATGTTTTATATTGTTCTTTAGGTGCAAAGGTGCAAGTACATCCTTATAGTACATAAACCCTTATTTATTATCCTCATTATCAGTGCTGGGAATTAACTACGCTCATTACTCAAATAAGGTGTATTAAGTACTACTCCACTACACCTCAGAGAGAAATATTGTACTTTTTACTGCACTACAATTTGTAATTAACTGTAAAATGTGAATATGATTATTACATGATCGTATCCAGCTGTATGAAAGGTTTATACTCCAGTTAAAAATCTATAAAACGCTACCAGTCATAATTAACCAATATGCACTGATTGTTGTTAAAAGCCTGGTGCACACGAACGGATATTTTCTTCTTCATGTAAGAACACAACATGATAAAGTCCAACAAAGCGGCTACAACTGGGAGTCTTCTTTTACCAAATATGCAGATGTCAAAAGAACAACGGTCATGCTCATCTGTTTTCCGTGTCTCCATGAATACTCCATTTCTTAAAAAAATAAAATAAAAAATCTGCATGTCAGAAGGAAAAAATGTGTATCCGAGCGACCTGAGAGATCATTTGCATGCGGATGAGAGGCCAAAATGTGGAGTAAAATGTTGCTAAACATCTGTATTAGTGGGCGCAAGGCTTTAATCTTTTTGCCTGTCAAATGTCAATAAAACGTCATCATGATTTCTCTCGACCAGATAAAAAAGAAAGGCTTTGAATCCATTTCAGATGCTTCATCCTGTATTTTTACAAGGATAACAACTAAATCGTTCCATCATGTATTGAAATTACATTAATTCCAACTTGAATGATGCAGTAACGCATCAATAACTGGACAGTTCTGCTTAGAGTATGCTATATTTTTGTTATTTTAAATGGGTAATGTGTTGCTGAACCCACTTTTATTAGTCTTTAGTTCATTTATTTGTGTATTTGGACCCTAATAATTCATACAGTTTGATTTTGAACCCTCCAGGTGCTGCATAGTTATCTTTATATTAATTTTGGAAAAAATCGAGTGGATTTCTACAACCTGTTTTAATTCCCGTTTAATTTGTTACGTCTATAACTTCTTACATCATGACATTTACACATATAAGGTCAAGACTTCCAACTAACATGTCTAAGAATATGCCATAATTATTCATCAGCTGCAGCGGTTGTAGTAAAAACTGAAAACATGTCCAAACTTCGAGCCAATTACCTAAAATGTTCAGTTGTTGGTTGAATGGGACAGAGCAGCACAGCCAAAAACCTGAAGGGGGCGGGGCACGAAGTGGTTTATGTGCATTTAAAGGGCCAGCGCTCAAAATGACCTTTCTGGTGTCATTACTCAGAAATAGGGTTGAAGATGGACCTGTGGAGTTGAATTCATGAAGAATTCAGACCCAAACATAGCATTTACAGTTTATGTAGACCACAGGGAAATGATTTAAAATGCATAATTCCATTTTAAAAAAGCTAAATATCACTCCTTTAAGTATATTTTGATGTAATTTTTCTAATGTAAAGCCAGAATTGAGCTAACGGGTGAAATTTCGGTACTGTTACATTTACTTAACAGTCGAAGAAATCATCAAGTGATGTTTTTGGGATAAACAAAAAGCTGTCTCCGCAAAATCCTCCATCCTCTTCTGCTGTTCCCTCTATATGAATCTAGTGAATTTCAAAATCTCTGTGATTACATTATCTCACTGTCAGATAATCTCCCCGTAACCAGTCAAACAATAACCTGCCGCCGGTTCACAGGGGAGCAGCTGGAATCTCTTCCATCGGCAGTTAAAGAACTTCATATGCAGCTGATAAGTCAGCAGGAAGATAAACTGATGACTAAGTGTCCTCCTCCTGTGATTAGGATATCTGCAGATTAACAAGAGAAAAGGGAAAGACATGCCAGCAGACAAAGAGGAGCTTGTCCTTATCCTCTGCAACAATGTTGATCGTTAAAGGCCGACGAAATAGCCCCTTAAATGTGAGTATTTGCTGCTTTTCCTGCCATATGAGGCTGTAAAGTGAGAAATATGGCTTTTTGTGCAGTAATATAGACTGACTGAGACAATAACCTGCAGATATGTGAGGAACAGTTAAAGTATTTGTTATTCACAAGGTGTAGGCGCATAAAAAAAAAACAAAAAAAAAAACAAAACAGGACTGGACATTAAAAAATATCACTCAGAGGTCAGAGGTGAACTTTTACTGACTGACTGATTTCACTAAACACACCCGACATCAGACAAAAAAAAGAATTAAAAACAAGAGGAAACATCCCAAACAACTCCCTAGAGTAAAAAAAAATCCCTGAAAGGCCTTTTTGTTTATCTCTTACTTTGCTTATTTATTTATTATTTCTGCTCTCCTGCCACACGGCCAGGGGAGCGAGGGACCACAGGTGCTCGGGTGAATCCGATGGACATCTGCAATTTATCATTCATACGCCGGTGACGGCAGGCCAGGCCGAAATATGGCACGGTAAACACAAACCATAGATCATTCACAGACACAGATACACACAGACAGCCGCAGATAAACACACACACGCACACACACACATACATAAAATATATCTTTGAAGACAGATGCTTTTATGCGTACACGGAGCCGGACATGGGTCACATCACAACATGCTTCTTTCAGCGTAGTGTAGATATCTTTTTCTTTCTGTCTCTTTATTCCACTTTATCTTTGTCTCTGTTTTCCCGTGCATTTTTCTTCGTCTTGTGAATTTCTGGCAGACACTTTAAAACATGATGCCACCTCCTTTTAATAAAAAAAAAAGAAAAAAAAAGAAAAAAAAATCTGGATTCAGCCTTATCGTTTGTGTGTTTTTTTTTCCTCTTGGAAAATTATAGCCCTCTGTTTTTCCTGACGTACTCTTTTCAAGAAAACCACATTCATATAACCCACCTGGACTCCATCCAGCATCAGACCATGGTTCAATCTGTCTTTTTTTTTTTTGCCTTTTTTTTTTTTTTTTCTCTTTTCTCAGGTATAAATACACTGAAGAGATGACAGCTGCCCCCCAACTCCTACATAAACTCCCCTCCCCTAAACGCCCCGTGCCTCCAAACTTTTAATCCAGGCTTTAGAGGGATATATCACAGTGGGACATCACTGCTGGCCTGCATCTGCCAGAGCGAGCTGGGAGCTGATTTCTGTGTTTACATAAGATTAGAGCGCAGGGAGAAAAGAAGGTAGCCGATATGGTAGCTCCAAGCCAAGCAGCTCTCATTTTTAATGCAGCAAATTCTGCCACAAACAGCCTGTGGGAGGGGGGCTGAGGAGAGATATAGCTAAAGGTGGGAACAGTAAGTTACACCACTTACCTGCCTTAGGGGGTGCATGTGTGTGTGTCTATGTGTGTGTGAATTATGGGTGCGCTGCCCTGCTTATACAGACTTTGCAGCTCTGGTCAGGGATTCTCTGAGGAATTAGCCACTAGTATTTCTAACAATGGACACTAACAGCCTACAACTCTGTGCAGGAATGAGATGCCACATGGATGAAGTAGCATTTACCGTCATTTCGACTCAAAAACTCTGAAGGCTGACCTTTATATGCAATGATGGTGAGTGTAAATGACATGAAACGCACAAAATGAAAAGGATAGACGGCGACGATTAATTAAACAAGTACAGAAATACAGTTAAAGGTTCAATCTTGAAGTGGACTAATGTGAGGTTTGTACTGGAATCTGTTTTCATGATGGGAACTGGTTTTAATTATGGGTGCGCTGCCCTGCTTATACAGACTTTGCAGCTCTGGTCAGGGATTCTCTGAGGAATTAGCCGCTAGTATTTCTAACGATAGAGGCTAACAGCCTATAACTCAAAGCAGGAATGAGATGCCACGTCTTTTATAAAGAAGGATTAAGAAGTATTTACCTTCATTTTAACTCAAAAACACAGAGGGCTGACCCTCATTTGCAATGATGTCGGGTAGAAATTACATAGAAGGTGCAAAATGAAAAGGACAGAGGATGAAAATTAAAACATGTACAGAGAAACAGTTAAAGGTTCAATCTTGAAGTGTACTTAGGTGAGGTTTGTGTTAGGAACTGGTCTTAATTATGGGTGCACTGCCCTGCTTATACAGACTTTGCAGCTCTGGTCAGGGATTCTCTGAGGAATTAACCACTAGTATTTCTAACAATGTATACAAACAGCCTATAATTCGATGCAGGTTGCCCTTTATGAGGAAGAATAAAATAGTATTTACCTTCATTAAATCTAAAAAACACTGAGTGCAGGTACTCATTTGCAACGATGAGTAAACTGTGGATGTAAATTGCATAAATGATGCAAAGTGAGTATAGAAATACAGTTAAATACTGAAAAGTGACGTTTGTGTTGGATTTCCCAAGGAATTATCCACAAGTGTTTCTAAAAATGTACATTAACAGCCTATAACTCAATGCAGGGATGACAGAAAAGACTCAAAATGAAAAAGATACAAGATCCAAATTAATTATGAGGTCAGAAATACAGTTTAAAGGTTCAATCTGGAAGTGTATTTGAGAGTAAAATTTGTCTTGGAGTGTGTGTTATAATGGGAGCTGGTGTTTTTATTACTTTATCTCTGAGTTAACTGTAGCTTGTGTTGTTCACTGCTACAAAAGAAGAAGGAAGTGTAAAAAGTTTCATAAAAAACAGAGTTCTCTACAGTGGTTATTATCACTAATGCAGGCACTAGAGACTGTAGTAATCTTAGTAATGAGTTAGCTGAGGTCTGAAAATGACACACTCCAACACAAACTTCCCCCAAACACACAACCTTGTGTGAGTCTTCCATATTGAACCTTTAATAAAAGATGCAACATACAGGGTGTAAAATTCAGTTAAAGCAGGTACAAACGTGAGACGAGTGAAGATGACTAGAGTGTTAATTTTAGGGTGCTTTGAGAAAGTTGAAGTTATACTAGAAACCAAAAGCAGATCTTCCAAGTTCAGTCAAAAAAACCAAATAAACAAAAACACAAGGGATCTGCAGTGAAAGTCAGCCAAAGAGGGCAAGGTCCAGATGGGGTCAGTCCAAATTCTGAGCAACAGATTTGAGTTTGAGTTTTTGCTTCTTTCAGTGTTCTTCATTTTTGATAATGATTGTGATGATAGAAAGAAGGGATGAAATTCAGCTCAAAGGTCCAGTTCATGGGTATGTTTGTCAACCCAAAAATTCCTTTCCAAGTAACATAATGTTTACCTTGAAGGAGTTTTGAGGTGAAAAAAAAAGGGAGAGCAACTGTAAGGCAGACATATAGACAAACCGAAGCAAGTTTAATATTTCAAGTGAACATATCTTTAATGTAAGTGATCAGTTAGCCTGCATGAGTAATTGAATCTATATTAAAATGTTTTTAATGGGTGATGTAACATGTAAAGTGAATGATGATAATAGTGAGAAACTCAAAAGCAATGTTATGGGAAAAAATGTAATCAAATTTAGAAATCATGAATACTTCATTGAGATGCGTCAAAATCCAGTTCTAGGAAATATCTTAAATTTCACAACAACCAATGAATCTCTCCAATGAACACATAAAGACACAGGCCATATTACTTTAACGCTGCTGTGTTTTGCATCTTTTTGCTAATTATTTAAGGTTCTCTCACCAGTGTTCTTATGCTTTTTTGTCATGCAGTAGCTGTTCTGAGTGAAAAAAGTCCATATAAACCAACTGTACTTTACTTTAACAGCATAAATAAAACACATAACACTGGTGTCTATAGTGAACATGGTGGAGCATGCCGCAGAAAAGAGCCAGATACTTTCCTCAGTAGAGTTCAAACAAAGTGCAAGTAAATTGATCTCATTTCTGCTGAAGGTGTAAATAAGATAACACTGCTGCTTCAACCTAAAAGAGGTGAAATGTGTCCGTGTTCGGTTTAAAGCTGCTTCTTCTGCCGTCCACAAATGGCCAAAAGGTCAGTCGGTGCAGCTTTACAGTGTAAACATATGTCCACATGTTATATAAGTAGTGCGCTGTCCTGTTCATGCTGGCTGTACTTTTAGGTGCAGGTCATAGTGTCCAGTTCACAGTTCATGTTGCACGTACCGTAAGGGCTTACACAGCAAAGATGAACTCCACACACCACCTGTCCTATCATATAGCTTACATACATACAGTACATATAGTGCTATACACCCACTGACCCTTGGTAAATGACATAACCATATGACTGTAATAAAACAGCTCAGCAAAGCTACTGTGCGTCAGCGCTCTCATATGCACATGCTTACAAATGTGTGCACATACACTAGAGTGAGACAACAATGCGATTTATTCAGTATGTCGGGGTATTTTTTTGTGACTTTGTGGTGAAATTCTTATCAAAACTCAGATTTTTGTTTGCACTGGCCCAAAGGGTCAACATGGAGGCTAATGCAATACTGTCACAAATATGTCCACAGACACATTCAGGCCACAGTACATTTCCATCACTAGAAACATCAGGACATATCACAGTGTTTCAGTCCACATGTCATGTTCGAAGTCACCGTGACCCGATACTTCTACACCGTAGTAATACATCTGACAAGTTCAAGCAGAAGAAGTAACTACATACATTTTACCAAAAGGCTGATAATATAATAATAATTGAAATTTCTGGATGTTTATTATGGTATTCCGAAATGAAATGCTGCTACTTTTTACTGAAAGGAAAGAATGTGCTACAACTACGTAGGCTTGAAACAGACAAAGATTTTTATGTTATGTTAACCATATCACAGTTTCATAGTATCTACAAAGGTTTTATTATGAGTGAAACTTTTATCGGTTTTCAATGGGAGTATGTGTAAAAAGTATCCATTGTATAATAAAATAAAAAGAAAGCTATACATCTCCCATTTTGAACAAAGAAGCAAGAAAAACTGAGCGGAGCCTTTCTGATCTGTTAAGAAATAAATGAATCAAACTCCATTTCCTTTTGAGCGATATGAATGAAAGCAAATATGAACACACAAACAGGTGAGATTCTCCATGTGTTTTTTTTTTTTTTTTATGTTTTTTTAAGCAAACATATGTCGTATGATAACACTATGACAGAATATGGATCAAAACATCACGCATAATAACCATCGCACTTTGCATGTTCAGAAAAGTTACAAAATATAAGATGCATTCAGTTGTTAAAGTACAGCTCTACAGTCTAATACATGGGTGGGAAACCTTTCCTGTCTAAAGAGCCACTTTAGGACAGAAATAAAAAAAGAAAAAACAAAAAACAAGTGTCTGGAGCCAAAAGATATCCTTATATGCTTTGCCTCAAAATGGTGACTGTTTAAGAAGCTCTTTAGGATTAGTTTGTGCGGAGTATGTCGAGAATAAATCAAAGTTTCTGTGTGTTTATAGAAAAAAATAACAGAAATGCACTAAAGAAAACAGTGGCTATTGTCATTATTTTGTTGTGCAGCTAAAATCGACTGGAATGTGAAGGCTTATACAGATGAATACCTTCAGTTTTATAAAGTACAAAGTAGTCTACTTTTACAACTACTACCTCTATTTGTTGATTCATTTGGAGTGTAGTCTACATTTTTACAACTGCACAATATCAGAATGACTTTATGGTTGTGATAACACTAGAAAAATGTGTTAAAAAAAAAAAGTGTTATTCATTTTCATATGTTATTTGATGAAGCCAAATGAAGGTCCAAGAGCCAAATGTGGCCCCAGGGCCAGAGGTTACCCACCCCTGGTCTAATATGTTCAAAAACAGTGCGTTCTGTCAGTAACAGGTTCCAAACTGCATATAACTCCTATCCATTCTGGTTCCATTCACATCGTTGCGTCCCATTCATGATTGGCCTCTTTGCTATACCTCCCTCCTCTTATAGCCAGACAGCCTATATGTGTGACCTCAAAACTCTTGCAACTGTCGGCTTCACGGCTTCTGTTTGTATGTTTACAGTCATATTGAAGTCATGCACCTCTCCCTCTCCATGAGTCACCTTTGAGCCTTGTCACAAATGAACAGGACAGTGCGTTTTGCACAACATAATAGAGATGAAAAGCACAGCATTTATCAAAGGGCAGGAAAACTCAAAGGTGAGCGTGGTGTGCGTTTGTGGCACCGGCAAAGTCTAGCAATATGACATGAAAAAGAAAGACATGGAGCATTTGTGCAGGGGAAAAAAACAACTATCAGCCACACAATAATAATTGAAAAAAGATGACAAAAGAGCCCTTAGGCCCGGGTTTTGCAGAGTGTGACTGCCTCTAGGGGGTACATCAGACAGAACATTACAAAGGTAAAAACTAAAAATAATCAACTGTTTTCAGTTTGCATGCATATGAAAATGTCTGGAGTCTGAAGGTACTTTTCAAGCCTTTAAGCTTCTGTTTTTCCTCGCCTCAAACATACATTTATTGTTTCTTTGTTCCATGGTCCACGCCGTGCACTATTTTGTTGCAGCACTGCCAAATGTCAAGTGCATTTTGTTGGATTCCGTCTTAATCGAATGTGTTAGACTTGAAGTGTTCTAATCATTATAAATAACAATGGAGTATTTTGTGTTTTATCAAAATCAACAGAAATTACTGGACAAATATGTCTGCATTCCTCACTCACACTTCAAATACACAGTATGTTATTTCTGTTACTAGGGGGTCTCAATTAAGCAGCAACAAAAGAGTCACAGTGAAGAAGCAAGGGATCATGGGAGTTGTTCACACCACAACTGCTGATGTAAATGCATCTGCGGTAACGCATTAAAGTTTTACTCACATTTCATTAATAAAAACTGAGACAACTAGATGACATGGGCTGTAACTGTGAATAAAATCTGCAGTCAACAAAATATATAAAAGAAAACGTTATTTTTAGATACTTCAATGTTGAAATGTTGCTTATTGCAGCTTTAAATGCTTATGCTGGTGTGTACTTTCATTGAAATGCGTTTAAATGTTGATTTATTATATTTATGGGTGCATGACCTAAAAAAAAAGTCGGAAACTGCTGCCTTAAGTCCTTTGTTGGGCTTGTGTAGCTGCTCTCTGGACAACGTCAGAGAAACAGGAGCAGAACACGGAGCGCTTTAACACCTCCTCAAAGCACAAGTCCATGAAAAATACCAACGAGCAAGGCAGTAATCCCATCAATCAGCGGCAAAACAACGTTATGACAGCTATACATCCACACTCAACCGCATTCCCACCGTGCGTTCCAGCACAGAAAGAGAAGCTGACACAATAAGTGCCCTTAAGCAAGGCACGGAACCCACTGAACCTGCTGGGCAGTGTAAATTTACAGAAAGTGTTAAACCCTCCCTCCTTCAGCTGCGCCTTCTGACCCCGGCTGCTGCTGCTGTAAATATACATGTGCTCCTCCTGCACTGTCAGCTCGCTCTCAGTTACACAAGCGCTGCTCCACAAAGGTTAAAAATATGTATATTTTACTTCCTCCTGCTCGGCTCTGTCTGTCTATCAGTTTTCTCTATCTCGCTGTGTCTCTGTCTTTCTGCCTCTTGAAGTGGAGGGCTCTACAGGTCAGGGGCGTTAGTGGAAATCTGCTGTAATTTATTTTTTCTTTCTTTTTTTTTTATTATTTTTTTTCCTTGCGTGTTTAAACTTTTTTGTGTTGCTTTTTCTACTTTCCTTTTCTCTAACCCTCCGTGGCACTGTTTCCATGCCAGCAAACCGGTCTGAACTGGTCCCGTCGAACATGTGTGTGTGTGTGTTTGAGGGAGGGAGAGGTGTGTATGCAGGTAGATAAAAATGGGAATGAAAACGAGGCTAAGAGTGGGTTAATACACGGGGCCGGAGCGAGAAAGATAGTGTGATGAAACTCACCGGTTTTACGTGTTTCAGTCACGATTACGTTCAATAGCAGAAACGCGATGTTTCATTGGTTCCTGC
>JAPTMW010000008.1:8985122-8995332 GCA_029822955.1 Ostorhinchus angustatus
AAAAACAGTGCTTTTATTCATTCCATGTTTTCTTTTCTGTCGGTTTTAGTCACATGATACACACAGGAGTTAGGACTTGATTGCATAACTATTGTTTCTGATGACTTTTGATGGTGTAATAATTTTTTCTGCGACTCTATATTCTAAATATCATCAGTGCCAGTGTGTGGAGTATGTACAGCTTTAATACATTTCTACTATAATAACCAAAAAACTCCAAATATCAGTACACAAATCAAGTTTTATGCTTTAAATTGAATGTAGAAAAATGCAAATAAGTTAAAAAAAAAAAAAAAAAAAAGAATAAAAAATTGTAGTGTAATGTGTACTGAAATGTACTTTATGTTAAAATTGGAAAGTAGCACCAGAAAAAGTAACTGGTATTGTCAACGGTGAAGAATACCCAATTGTTCTCTAATTGCTATTTTTGGAATTTGCTCAGAGTTACAGTTATTAAAACGGATGTTATGTTTCTATTCAGCTTGCAAGAATATATTAAATGTCTGTGATTTTCCCAGCAGAGGGCGTTACTGGATCACAAATGACCTACACTAAATCGAAACACTTAAGCAGCAGAAGATGGCGCTGTTATTTGTTTATATAATGTCCTGAATGAAACAGGGACCAGAGTATCAAGTTAATGAAAAATCACTTGTGTATTTTTGTCCTGGATTAGCCTGCAATAACTATTACCAAGAATAAACATGATTTACATGACTCAAGCAGCAAAGGAGAACCAAGTGACTGTCATGTTGTTATTACTATTATTATAATTATTATTATTGTGTTATACTACCATTGAAGTTGTGCTTTCATTTCTGCTTTTCCTGTCATGGGTTCATGTTGCAGAGCTGAACACTGAGCCAACTGGACAAGAGCAGTGAGAGCCAGCACAACAAATTACAAGTTTTTTTGGAGATTGCCACATGGAGGTCAGCCCCCTAGTGTGGTGCAATGATAATATATGTAAATGGACTGCCTTGCCCCGACCAGACAGAACAAGATTTAACCAGTCTACCAGGCTGACTGTGGTTGCTTACCTCCAAACTTCACACATGTGTAACAATAAATTCCAGCACTGCACTAAGACAGAAGCTCAGTTGTGTTGACAGTGAGCGCCTGCAGGCAGCTGAATATTGTGAGCTAAATAACTCAATGTAAATCTGCTTTACAGGGGGGAAAAAAGGTACCTGCCAATCTATAGTATTACTTTTATTTCAATTCCAGTGATTAGAAACAATTGCTTTTGTTAATTGTTTCGGAAAAAGTGCTACTTATTCTGCACATTTGCCACGCAGAATTCTAGGAAACATCCTGCATGCTTACTTGTTTACAAATCTGATTATCACAATCTAAATCAAGCGAACAACAGAGTGGTTGTAAATGATAAACCACAGCAGGTAGAAAGGCCAACAGTCACGAGACGGATTGCATATGAAGACCTCTGTTCATGTATACAATAAGTTGAACATCAGACTCCTCTAAGAACTATTGTTTTCCTCAAAAGTGGGTTGACCTGTTTGGGTCTAAAAATGTGTGCAGTCTCTTTTCTTTTGAGTGTAAGGACTCTAGGAATGTGACAGCACGCAGGGCAAACCAAAGGGTGCTCGTGAATCAACACATAGATAATAGGCTTTGAAATCTTGTTTGTTAATAACAAAGGCTCGGATATAGGCCAACTGTCTGGGGTGTGAGGCTGATCCAAGGACACTGACACACTAGCAGCGGTCAGATAAATACCTGATCTACAGTAGCAGATAACTATATTAAACTCTGCAGGCCTAAAGACATGTGCATCTTACTTTAGGCTGCAATTTATTTGAAGGATGCTGCGAATCCCTTATAAGTGTGTATAAACTTGATACCTATGTTATTATTAGAAATCCACCTGCCATGTAAAACATTATGACATATTGCATTTGCAGTATGCTCAATTATTTATGGTGCACCTGTGTTCATAGAAAGAGTACGGTTATCTTAAGTTACAAAAAGACACATGCAATATATAAATCCAAACAACATCAACTTAAAAATGACTTTGAAATATAAATAGACTACACCTATGTTACGGGAATGTAATGACACAAATGTGTTTTAAATCTAATTGTAATATAAGCTGAAAACATGGAAGATCATTTTAGCATGAGGCTACTTCAGATAAAAACATGCTACTAATGTTTACATGTCACTAAAAACATGATACCTGGGTTATATAGTTAGAAATCCACATGCTAGGTGATGTTTAAGGCTTATAAGATGTAAAACAATATTGGTGCTGGGATATTTTGTATAAAATTAAGACCACATGTTTCAAAGCGTCACTGAAATACAAGTTGCAAACCTGTCATGTGTACATTACAATTAGAAATCCACCTGCTGTGTAAATGCATTGTGATGTACTGTGGACCTGTAAGCCAGTTTATATTAAAACTAAGGGGTCGCCAAAGAAATTTCACACAGTGCAAGCATTTAAAACATAGCTTTATACAAACTGAATTTCACCACCATGCTACCTGTTCCTAAAAGTCCCAGAGACAAAAATAGCACACTTTGATACCTATATTATCCACCTCCTGTGTAAAGTACCTACCTATGACTTATGTGGGTTGATTTATTCTATATATTTTAACTTAATGTAATGACAAAAAAGTCAATATTCAAATGAAATATGGACTTAAAACATAGTTTAAAAAGAGACTTTGCCCAAACAGAATTGCAAACCAAGCTATTTCAAACACGTCTCCATGTTTCTATGGGTCACTGAGACGTAAATAACAAACTTGATACTAGTTAAATGTAGAAATCCACCTGTCCTGCAAAGTGGTATACTGTGGGATTATACACTGATTTTAAGATTAAGATGCATCCATTAAAATTTCACATTAATTTGTTGAAATGGGACATGTTTTCATTCTAAATGCAACGTGAACTTGAAAAAAAAAACTGTGTAAAACATGACTTTGCAGTTTGCACACATACTATTTCAACCTCAGACCACTTCTAATAACCTGTGTGTGTTCCTGATGGTCGCTGAGACATAAAGAAATGAGTGCTAGTCAGTGTTGCTGGGTAAAGACTCAAACGCCCTTCGAAAAATCCTCCCTGAATGACTTTACTGGGTTGTGTACTGTCTCCACTACACACCAAATCCAGTATTTTTCCATCAAGTAGCGCGTGGACCACGTGACCACAGAGGAGGAAAAAAAAAAAAAAAAAAAAAAAAAAAACGCTGTCATGTTTGCATCCTCAATTGACAGCAGTGCATACCCGATACGGCTCCCAATTAACAAAATACACACTAATGGACTGCATTTCCCCCTCTTCGCTGATGTTGTCACTTCATATTTATAAAGTCCAGCCTTCACTTTGATACTGTTGCCCCCGTTCGAGAAACAAAATCTTCTCCAGGTCGTTTTTCTAACCCCGTGCGTTCATGATCATGTAACCACTCCCACTCGTGGCTGGTGGAAAATTACCAGCTTACAAGCAACAGGCAAATGAATGGTACTTGCGGTGTGTCACATCATTCAAGCCGACAGTGTACCTGCTAGAAACACTCACTGTCCTTTACGGATATATTAAAGTAGCAGAACCTGGAAAAAGAACAGTCTGGAGCAAAGTAGGAAGCCTTTATAATGTCGCGTGCCGTTTTTTTATCCACGTGCAGCGACGTTTAAAAGGCATTTATGTCAATAAAGATAACACATCACATAACCCTGAGGAGTAATTATAAGACAGTGCTGGCTAAGTTATTCGTTAATTCTGATAAGCGGAGTCATCGAGAAGTCCATTCTGCAAAGGGAGTCTGCCCTCTTTTTCTCTCCGGGCGGAGTAGTCGCGTGGGCGCTTGAGCGAATTGAAATAGACCGACAGGCGAATCCACCAATGGCACCCAAACTACGAAGTCTCCGCCAACGCCGCAGCCAATCCCATCACGACGTGGGCGTTACCTCGGTCCAAACTTTACGCGGCGCCATCGGCTGAAAACTAAACCGAGATGGAATCTCCCAGTCTGAACCGGTTTCAACCGGTTGCGAGTTAGTTGCTTGAGAGAGGAGAGGAGGCGCAGGCACACAACCTCTATACCGCCCCGCTGGAAATTATCAGAGTAACGAATTAAATAGTAAATTAATGTTTGCTTTGTTTCGTAAGATGTACCGGAGTGACATATTCCTGAGTTTGCCGTAATAGTAGTTTTGGAATCCACAACACCGGTTCTTACTAGCCAGACATCACTCACTGCTGGAGCTGGAGATAGAGTCAACGCTGCAAAAAATACGAATTATTTTCTTATCAAGTGATACTGAAGTGCTGACTGTATCTTGTAGTTTCTTGGGCAAACGCCACTCTTTTCAGTCAGAGCCTTGGACTTTAGGTAGGTACTGTAACTGGGGATAAGTGCAATCCTGCCATGCTGTGATTACCATGTCTTGGATTTACCTGTATAGGCTGTAAAATGCATTTTCGTGTGGGTGCTAACTTCTTTTACCTTATAGTTGACGTTGTCTGTCATTAGGGCTTGTTAAAAAGACAGTAATTTGTTAAGTTCTCTGAATGGCTTTCGATTTCCTGCAGGCTAGTATTGACTACTTCACAAGGATTAGCTCCTGGTGACTGTTAAAGTGCTGTAACTTCACCTAGCTAACTAATGCACAACTAACGGGACTTGGGATTGTATGAATAAGTAACCAGCCTCTGTATGATTAAATCCGTGCCTCTCCCACCACAGCAGCATCACTCGTGTGCTGTGATGGGAGCGGATGTCAACCTGATGTTGCTAGGTTTTTAGCGGTAGCCGACGTTAACTTTAAGCTTCTGTTAAGCGAAAATACAACACCAAGCTGCCTTGTCAAACTCTGCCATCAGTAAAGGTAGCAAAGGCATAAAGCGATAACTTGCAATGCCATAAATGTGTGATATAATAAGTGAAATGAATGTGCTCTGCCCCTGGTATCCTTGGTGGGAGTGGTTGGAGTTACCAATGAAGAACCACATGTCAAGTGTTTGTGCGACACCCTTGTTAGCATGCTAGGGGGAGTAGTTAGTTAGCTTTAAGGCCAGCTAACGTTAGCACTTTGACTGAGTGGTGTTTACATTATCTACGTTACACGCAACGATAGGCACTGTCAACATGATTGTAGGCTGCATTCATTATTCACATTTTTTGAAACCACAACTGCCTGCTACTCGAGTTACGTTCAGTGTTTATTTGAGTGAGATCCATCACTTACAGATGTAAACAAATTGACGTAGACTAGTACATCCGGCACGTGGCCCAGTTAACCTTCTTAATATGGTCATGCAAACATTATTTAACAACTTTTTTTTTTAATCCCACCAGTGTTAAGGAAGTTATGAAAGCTGACAGTGTTTTTATAGTGGAATAAGAACAATAGCAAAGCCAGGCGAGAGAAAAATCTAGTTTGACTAATGAAATTTAATTAGAAAAAGTAATGATTAAATTGACAATAAAATTATAATTGAAATAGTCCTAAAGAGTAACATGGCAGAAAAATAAATCACTCGTCTTTTTGCATCATATTATTTAAAAGATAATCCAGGTTAAGTTTTCACATTTATTGATTTCACTCAATCAGTGACTGCATTAGAGTAAGTGGCCAGAAATGTATTATGCAATGTAGATTCTCTGATTTCTTTTTACATATAAAACCGCTTCTCTACAACAACAACAACAAAAAAAGATACTGTTGAGAAAACAGCTGCAATATTATGCTTACACATTATTTATTTTGAAGTTGGCCAACTAACTAAAGATTTTTGTTGTATCAAAGAAGTTGATAAAGAGTTGTAATCCCATGTTCTTGTAGGCAATAAGTATTCAACCACAAGAATTACATGTCTCAGAAATATCACAGGAGTTCCTGGACAGTCAGGCACATCATGACCAAGAACTCCCTAAAGATCTCAAGGACAAAATTATTATCCTTCATAAAGTTGGCCAAGGATACAAGAAAATCAGTACATCTTTGAAAATAAATTGCAACACTGTGGCCAAGGTCATTCATAGGTTCATTGAGAATGAGACAACATTGAATCATACAGTTACAGAAGGAGAGTTGGATGTCTAATTGCTTGTATTGCTTAAGAAATTTCCATAGCATTTAGTTAGACTGAGTGTGCAAGCCACATGTTCACACTCCCACAGGTAAGTTTATTGCATGGGCGTGGTTCAAGGATTACTGAATATTCTGGGGGGGGTGGTTATATAATGTTTGCTAACATTCTGTGATTTTTTTTTTTTTTTGGATTCCTTAAAACAGTGACAACAAAAGTGTATATATAGTAGATTAACTGAGAATCTAAGTTCACCAGAGTTGCACAGGTCAGGGATGTTCTTCCGCTCTGATGACACCTGATGTTGGACACCCAGCATTCCTTCACCTTGCATTTCAAGATGCAAGTGCATGATTGGGTTCAGATTAGGAAATATGCAAGGCCTCTCCGACACTTTGACTTAGAACCCCCTCAGTCGAGAGCAGTGGTCTACTCTGAGTGGTCATTGTCATTCCAAAATACAACCCTTTCACCATGTTTTATCAAGTTTTTGTACTCACTTTTGTGAGCAGCTATATTAGAATCTTTAAATTTGGCAATAAATTTGCTAGCACTCAAGCAGCCCCGCACCATGATGCAACCACCACTGTGTTTGACATTAGGTAAGATACTTTTCTTGGCGGTGTTGATCAGCTCTTCAGTTTGGGTTAAGGAGGTTCAGCAAATTGTGAGCTTTCTAGTGGACTTCAGTTATGTTTTATGCTTATAATGCTTATGTAAAGTGACTAGTGGAGTGTGCAGTGCGGTGTGCACACTTGCAGTCTGATCAGATTTTGTGGAAATCTCTTCAGTGCTACTGGTGGCAGTTTTATCTTTATCCTGTTGTGCTAACTTACAGTTATTGATCAGTTTGTTTAGTCATTTTTCTAAGCCTGCTTTTTTGACTCTGATTTACTGTTGTATGGTTCATAGAGAAACTCTGAATGACCTTGGCCACAGTTTTGCAGCTTATTTTCAAAGATGTACTGATCTTCTTGTATCCTTGCTCAACTTTATGAAAAGCAATAATTTCGTCCCAGAGATCTTGGAGTTCTTTGCCATGAGGTGCCATACTGACTTGCTGAACTACTCCATAACTTCTCGTGTGATATTTAGTGAGACATGTAATTCTTCTGGTTGAATATTTAGAGTTTACCAGTACATAAGATTACAACTCTTTAACAACTACATTTTATACAACAACTATCTTTGGCCAACTTGAGTAAAAACAAATGTAATGAACTTTTTGGCCGTTTTTAAGAAGGTCAGTAATTTTATTCTCAAGATCTTTAGAGAGTTCTCAGCCATGAGGTACTGTGCTGATTTCTAAATGCTTTATGCATGTTGGAAATTCTAGAGAAATATATTTCACTCAGTTGGAAATTGGATAGCTGTTGAAATGAACTTCCAAATCTAAGTAACAAATAACCACATAAATATGTCTGAATCACTGAACATTAAAGTCAGAGTCATTAATCAGGAAATATGAAACTGAACATCAGACCAACTGTAAAAAAAAAAAAAAAAAAATTAGACTGGAGGGATTTTTATCTTTTTAATCATTACTCTCCCTCAAAAGTCAGAATCTCAGTTTAGAGGACTGTTAGTAACTACTGTTCCCTGTTGATGATGGCTTCTGCTGATACAGATAGTATGTAAAACGTCTCATTTCTACCTTTGTGAGATCCTGTAGAAGGGACATGGCAGTCTGTAAAGGAGTGTTTGAATGCATTTGTTTAAGCTAATGGAAGTCTGTAGAGTGTATCACGTGGCAGAAAGTGAAACTGTTGATTTAAACAATGTGAACAATCAGACATGATGTTTTGTGTTTTCTGATATAACTAGCTGTTGTGCGCATTCTTCAGTTTTCTTTGCTGTGCCAGACAGATATTTTTGTGTTTGATCCAAAGAGAATAATAACAGCAGATGAAAGGGAAAGTGTGCAAAATCACTACAACTAAAACCAGCAGAGGAAAAAAAAATCTAATGGGTCTGTTGTCTTACTTAACAGTTTTGTGACAGACTGCAACTTGCACCTTTTTAAACAGGTCAAGGTCAAGTGAGTAGCAGCTGCTTGATGGTCAGATGAAAAGGGTGGGGCTCATTTGCAGCGATTCAATTACAGTAGAGAATGCAAAGGTAAAAATGAAAATCCATTGATTTTCTTTTGTGGCCTGTAATTATTTTTACGTTCACTCAATGAAATGAAGTTTAGATGCAGGCAAGTTACAGCAGACTGTGTTAAATTCTTCTGTAACCCTTGACTAGTTGAAATTTGTTTGGAGCACGCTGTTGTACACAAAACACAGTCCCACACAATCAAATAAAAGCTAAAACTGATTCTAGAAATCCAGAAAATATGTAATCAAACTATATTTCTAGGCCAGATAAACTTCATAAAGAGATAAGAAAGATCAGCTCACAGTGAAAATGTAAAATGCTGAACAGTTGCTGATAGTGAATTGATTGTGAAATAAGTATCTTTAAGTTGAATGTAAACCAAGGAGGTGTGTTGAATTTGACCTATTTTTGGACAGGATACTGTGCTACCATTGGAGTACTTCCTCACCAGCTGTGGTGTAGGAAGTTCTCTGTTTTACTTGAGCATAAGTAATATTACCACAGTGTAAAAATACTGTTACATGTAAAAGCCATGGTTAAATGCAGAAGAACTGGCATCAAAATATACTTAAAATACCAAAAGAAAATTTCAGAATGACCCATTTCAGAATAAACTTGAATGTGGGATAATTTTTGATGAATAAACGTGTTTGTTTTGTGCAGCTACTGATTGCAGGGCTCATTGCAATTACTCTGTGTACTGCGATTTAACTTAATCTGTTGAAATACATCATTTAGGAGTTTATTTTACTTTTACTCATAGTTGTAGAAGTAGAGGTGCAAAGTAGGAAATGAATACCACAGAAACAACTGTCCCAGTTTAACCTCTGTACAAGTAAAAGTACACCACTGTATCGAGAGCTCTCCCATCACCCATAAAAATAAAGTTATGTTAAGTTTAGAGACATTTTTACAGTAACATTAAGTATTACCAACCACCAGACTGTAATTATTCAGTCCTCCTTCTCCCTATAAATTCTGATTTCTGGGGTAACCATGTACCCATCACCTATGTTTTGTTACTCAGTCTAATGGAAGAAAAAAATGAAAAGCTTTCATTCACTTTATGTGCTTTTGAAGCGCTGACAGCCTTGTGCCGCTAAGAGCTAAACTACTTAAAGTGACGGCTCACTGGTGGGTCCAGGGATGTTTGTTCCAGGGTCAGCTGTTTGAAATTGTTTCTAAACACACAGTTCACATGACTTTGCCCGTTGAATGTGTTCTGAGCTTTCACGACCCTCCCTCTGTTGTCCTTGTTACAGAGCTCTATGCCAGCAATTATGACAATGTTAGCAGACCATGCAGCTCAGCAGCTGCTGGACTTCAACCAGAAACTGGATATCAACCTGCTGGATAATGTGGTGAACTGTCTATATCATGGAGTTGGACCACAGGTAAGTTTGAAACAAATAGAAATGTTTTTAAGTGTTGCAATAAGCAGACACACCTGGCCAAAAATCTATGACCAGCTGAGACAAACCTATCTAGCACAGACCGTGTTTACAATGCCTCAGTCATTATTTGTCATATGCATCGAAGGTGTCCAGCGGACCACTTGGGTTAAAATTTTGTAACAACCCACGTTACTTTCACTATACAGTTATAGTGAGCACCATAATTTGCACTATAGAAACTCAAATATTACAAGATATTTATAATTTTACAGCATATAGCACCATCCATTTGTAACCCAGTCACCCAAGACACACTTTTAAACTAAATGTAAATAGTGTATATTCACTAACCTTTTATTGATACTTAACCAGTTGCAGAAAAAATTATTAGACCATCAAAAACAACGGTTATGCAATCACGTAGTAACTCCTGTGTGTGTCATGTGACTAAAACAGACAGAAAAGAAAACAGGGAATGCCTAAAGCACTGTTTTTGTCAGTACAATGCCATAGCTATTGATGTAATAACTGAAGTGATTTTGGTTATTCTCAAGGAGAACAAGGAAAATGGATAGATATCAGCTCTGAAATTAAACTCTTATGAGCTATTTTTGTTGTTATCGTTATATTTGTCCAAACAA
>JAPTMW010000008.1:9006879-9017992 GCA_029822955.1 Ostorhinchus angustatus
CATCAATATCTATGGCATTGTACTGACAAAAACAGTGCTTTTAGGCATTCTGTTTTCTTTTCAGTCTGTTTTAGTCACATGATACACAGGAGTTAGTACTTGATTGCTTAACCGTTGTTTTTGATGACATAATTTTTTCCGCGACTGTATATATTTGATAAGTTAAAAAGTTGTTTTCATTTTGGGCCAAGTGCACATGTTTTGTGCTTTAAGCATTCTTTTAGTATTCTGATAAATAAATGGAAAGCAAATATATATAAGTCTCCTTTCCACATCCTCTGATCTGAATAGTGGTCTGATCTGTGACTTGCAGTATTGACCACCCTTCTGCCATAGATACAGTACAACTTTGTGATAAAACACTGTGTCAAAGTGCTTTGGAGATGAGATGCAGGAAAACATGAAAAAACAAAATAAAAAATTATAGATGCTTGGGTATTTCAGAAAACAATGCATTTTCTTTATAATTTATTTAGTCATGTAGACATACAAAACATTCATTTACACTGCACAGTTTTAATTATTTCTTATGAAGCTAGATCTTTACTTTTATTTCAGCTAATTAAACTTTTTTAAACTAGTTTTCTGTCTCATCTTAAACAGTACATACAAACATGAGTAAATCAGCATAACCTTTGGTCAGATCTTAAAAAGCAGGTTGTTCTCAAGTATCCAGATGCTGGTTTAAGTTAGACTTCTCTCTTCTTATGTAATGATATTTTCCAGCCTGAAGATGTCACTCTTAATTGGTTCTTTTGACTCTGAATCTCAGCTGTCATGTGACTTAATCATTATTGATATTTTCCAACCAGTAAAGTGGCTTTCAACAACTAGTCATAATATTAAATAAATAGTATTGTGATAATTGCAGTCCCAAGAAGACAAGACATTGAAGAGCTGTTGAAATTAGCTGGTGGCTGCCTTCTTCTGTCTCATCCGCAAATTAGTGCTGACCAGATTGAGGGACTTATTGGGATGTTTATCAGAAAGGCGTTGAGACCCTGACAGAATCTGGCGTAGACTGGAACAATAGCAGCCTCAGTGCCTGTCACAGAGTTAGACCGGGTTGAAGTGGTTTGTTTTTTTTAAGCACAGACAAATTGGACCAGAGCGACTTATTCAGTGTGCACTTTTTAATTTCTGCCCCTTGATCTAAAGCTATTTGAGACCACACCACCTCCTCATGTGTGTGTTTGATGTACATTCCCTAAAGTGAGAAGGAGCGATTGGCTCACTGGCTACACAAGTGACTTTGCATTAATGTCAGTGAGTGAGTCACTGCTTACGTCAGCTGAGCTAACATTGTTTTGGCCTTCAGGGCTGTGGAGCTCCAGATTCTACGCTCGTGCTTGGGAGGTTGTGTTTAAAACCTCTTCTCATATACAGACAAATTAAAAGAAAAAACAACTTGAAGTGCCTTAGTACAGTGTTAGGCTGCCACGTGCCTCCAGACCAGCCTCAGTGTGTCTTGGCATTGACTCTACATTTTTAACTCTCTTGGAGGGATAAACACCATTCTTGTAAAAGTGTTATTTTCTTATTTGATGCTTTGATTATGGTGGCAGACTGCTTTCTAGAAAATCCCCAGTGGGTGTCTAGTTGGGGGTAGGGCTTCCACAATATTAAAATTTAAGAGTAATTGTAATGCAAATAACAATTTAATGCTACTACTATATGTAAGCTTGATAATAATAATAATAATAATAATAATAATAATAATAGCAGATATGACACTTATCACAATGTAAATAGATTACTGAAATAAGGGCAGCACCGTTACAGGAGTAGATAATAAGCAGACCGCACACGCAGAATACGATGTCATGTTCTTACATGTGCATTTTTAATCAGTGAATATATAATTCCAGAGATTGATGACAAAATAGCAAAGAAATTATGGCCAAAGAGTAGAAGATAAGCACCGCAAGATCAACAAATGATGGCGCCAATTCTCTTTTCCACTCTAATTAAATTCAGCTGGATAAGGGATAGAATGACATGACATTGACAAAAGAGCACCAGTGTATTGAAATAATGATGGGAATATGAGATTTTGTTTTGAACAAATGGTAAACTGGAACGCTTCATGGACCTCCAGGCAGTCATGAAAAATAGTAAATTTGGTGAAGGGCCGGTCAGTGCACAAAAAATACAAAAACCAAGGCATTCTCATGTAATTTTAAAATGCCTTTATTAATTACTGTATGTCTCAGTGGAGCTCATTGAGTCCCAACGCATTTGAATCTTGTTTGTCCCCCAGTTGAAGGCCAGCAGGCTGAAACACGTTGGGGTTCAGTGAGGTCCGTTGGAACATACAGTAATTAATAAAGGCATTTTAAACTTAAGACATTTTGTTTGTTTGAACTGTTTTTTATACAAGTCAATGGAAACAATGGCCTAAAATAACTGAAATCAACTAATGGTGTAACTAGAAGAACACTCAGGCAGTGCAGATGTTATCTCCCTTTTACTGAGCTGCTTGAAAATTTAAGGAGGCCGTCCTTGGCCCATGCCCTACCCTTCCACTGAGTATCATGAAAACTGTTGCAGTGGAATTTACATGAGCCCTCTGACAATGTGGAGTGATGACATAACCTCTTGGGTCGAGATAATAATTGTGACAGGCCTGATCAGGTTGTAGTCTGGTAGCTGTGAAAGTCATAGAATGTAATTTGCATAATTTTCATACTCGTCAAACCATTCAGTGATCCACCTATTCTACGGATGGAGGCAATATCATTCTGAAAAGGACCCCTCCATCAGTTTTTTTCATCAGTCACTGAGCTAAAATATAAAAATGCCTTGAATTTACAGAGCACAAATATGGTGTGGAAACATCCCATTATAAAAAGGGATGTTATTTTTAGCAAGAGTCCCAGATTAATCCTCTTTTTTTGTTCCCTGTCAGAACAACTTTTTATTGAGAAAATGTCTTAACAGCTTTGTGTTGTGTTTGTGTGTAGATCTTGAAGCAGGAGTGGCCCAAACACTGGCCCACCTTTATCAGTGACATTGTGGGGGCAAGTCGTACCAGCGAGAGCCTTTGTCAGAACAACATGGTCATCCTGAAGCTGCTCAGTGAAGAGGTTTTTGACTTCTCCAGTGGTCAGATGACGCAAGTGAAGGCCAAGCATCTAAAAGACAGGTCAGCATGTGGTGTCGTGTTGTTTTCATTCAGCTTCAGGGAATATGTTTCCATTGTAAACCTACAGTGAAGTCTGTCTAACTCTGTCCGTAAATACTTTTAAACATTCCCTTAATGAACCTTTTTCAGCCCAAATTTTGTATGACTTAATAACATGAGTTGTAGTAACTTTAATTATGCACATTATTCCATAACTTCAGGGCACTAGAAAATATGATCTCACTTTGCTGACATCTGAAAATTATGAGGCAGGCAGTGAATCCAGTGATGTAATGTTGTGATATATATCAAGCACTGCTCGTTTCCTTATTAATTCTGATGTTTTTATTGCAACAAAGCAAGATTTAAAAGCCCAGTCAGTGAAATAACCAATGTACAGTTAGCATTCTCTGTGTTATCTAAATCAAAGTCAGTTTCTTGGATTTAGTACAACACAGTACAGGATACCTAAACTATTCTGGTGCCTGTTAAGCTTCGCAGCTTAGGAAACATGTAAACAGATACAAATACATAAGTGGTTTGAGACTAGATGGCAAAATTGAATAAACATTGCATCTATTATGCCCTTCGTACCCTGGCACAGTCATTGATATTAAAGGACTTTTGTAGTTTCAATACTTCATCCATTTGTTCAGGTATAGTGACAATGTGTTGGTAAAATCTCGTTTTGTGCATTTCTAAGTTTACGTAGTACTGACAGTGCTTGTCTGTTATATCCATTTAAAGCTGTGAGCAATGGAAAGTGTCTGTTGAATATAGTCAAATTTCAACCATCTTTTACTCCCACTGATCCTCATGCAACATCACATAGTTTGAGCCGTGTACTTTATCCTGCTTTACATGTTGAATACAGAGCAAGGCAGTAAAGATACTACCTTCCTACGGTTTTAAAGTAAACCTGTCTGAAATAAAAACAGTAAATGAAAAAAATCACAAGAAATAAAATATGACTCTGCACTGATTGTTTGTTCCTTTGTCCCTTTCAGCATGTGCAATGAATTCTCTCAGATATTCCAGCTTTGCCAGTTTGTTATGGTATGTGAATACATATTTTGCTTACTTCAAAGTATCATTTTGTATTCTTTTATAGTCCGAGTTGCATACATACCAGGATTTGTCCATCAGCTGTTTTCTTCTTATTGGTCCTACACTAGGAGAACTCCCAGAATGCTCCCCTGGTCCACGCCACTCTGGAGACACTTCTACGTTTCCTAAACTGGATTCCTCTGGGTTACATATTTGAAACCAAACTGATTAGCACATTAGTGTATAAGGTAAGCATATACAAACATGCACAAGTCACCTAAACAATTTTACTTCCATTTAAATGGTATAAAAGCCTCTCTACATGAGGTGGCAGTTCATGGTTACCTGTAAAATAGGACTTCTGAATTAATTGTTTGCAAAAATAAAGCATTGCACATGGATTTGGTAACAACTGTCAGAAAGCCACAAGGTTATAGAAGTTCTAAAAGACCTGGTTTGAGGAAGAATTAATCAAACAGAGTATTTTATATTAAGTTTCACCTTGTGTCCTTTTCAGTTCTTGAACGTGCCCATGTTCCGCAATGTGACACTGAAGTGCCTGACAGAGATCGCTGGTGTAAGTGTTAGTCAGTATGAGGAGCAATTCGTCACACTCTTCACCCTGACCATGTGTCAGCTCAAACAGGTGAGATGAACAGCAGTTAGAAATTCAACCACACCTCTGTGCTTGTTGATGTCTGACCTGATCGGTTTGTACCCAGATGCTGCCCCTGAACACCAACATACGGTTGGCCTATGCCAATGGGAAGGATGACGAGCAGAACTTCATCCAAAACCTCAGTCTGTTCCTCTGCACATTCCTCAAAGAGCACGGTCAACTCATCGAGAAGAGACTAAACCTCAGAGAGACGTTGATGGAGGTGAGAAAGAAAACAACAACTCAACAAAACGCAGTGTTCTGTCCTTTCAGGTGGTAATTTACTTCACAAAAGCTACTTGAGGAAAAATGTTACAATACATGAGGCAATGTTACAGCAACAAATATTCATCATAAAACCCAAACAAATGATGGTTCCACTTAACAACCTTCTTTTACAGCTCCATTTAGTTTTTACACCAAACCTAGAATGAACCAAAACTTCAGTCTAAAACGCATTTGACTTTGAAGTTATTGATTTTAACTTGTAAAATGGCTGCCTTTTTAAGACGGATTGAGTGCAGTAGTTGAGAAGAAAGATACAGACTGAACCTGAAAGTGTTTAGCTGTACTGAATTTCTCTCAGGACACCAGTTGAACACAAAAAGAGCTGTTGGTTAACTTTATTGCTGTTCTTAGTGTATACTTTTAAATTATTTCATATTTTCTTTTATTTTGGGCAAGTAAGCACCTCTATATTGAACTCAGATGCGATTTGAGTCTACTTTCTCAGATGAAAAATACACACATTCCGGATTTTGATATGTGTATTTTTTTCCAGCTCAAACATACAATCATGCTTCTGTAATTTCACAGGTTGACACTTTAGCTCTACTAAACAGATTTGTTTGTAATTGTGCAACGGAACACTGCTGAATTTTAAATCTGGATGCACTCATTTTAAACCTAGGATTGCTAAATTCTGATGAGAATTAATACTGGATGACAGAGTTTTTTGCAATCCAGTCTGTTTACAAACAGAAACAGAAGGTGTCACTGCATGGATTTATCACTCTCTCGCTCTTCTTCAGGCTCTCCACTACATGCTGTTGGTGTCAGAGGTGGAAGAGACTGAGATCTTCAAAATCTGCCTGGAGTATTGGAACCACTTGGCTGCTGAACTCTACAGAGAGAGCCCATTCTCAACGTCCACCTCCCCTCTACTCTCTGGCAACCAGCATTTTGACGTGCCGCCGCGCAGACAGCTCTATCTGCCTGTGCTGTCCAAGGTACAGCACAGAAATGCTTCACCAAAATCCAGAAACCAAAATTTCTGTTATAGTCTATCAGTGCAGTGATTAAAATTCGCAATATGTTTTAGTTTCTAGGTAAATGTGTTAGGGCAGATTGATGATAAGGGCTGTTTTCAGTTTAAGGAGCCTATGATGTATTATATCACAGACATGCTAGAATCAGCTGGCACCAGTTTAGCAACAGGTGGTTGCTAAACTGCTGCCACAAGAGTTGCTGGTTACATTGATACTGAAATTTAGCAGCTGGCAAACCAACGTAACAACAGATTAGGTTGTTTCTCTTGGTTAACCAACTAAAGGGTGCAATGTGGTTCCATAGCCATAAAACAAACATCTCATTGTAGAGGATACTTTAACATTGATGTTCACATATGCGTTATAGTGATGTATGAGAGTGCAAGTGTGAGACCAGTGAGTTTGTTAATGTGTGAATGTGCTGACTGGAGTTTATGTCTTGTGACAGGTGCGTCTGCTGATGGTAAGTCGGATGGCCAAGCCAGAGGAGGTGTTGGTGGTGGAGAATGACCAGGGAGAGGTGGTCAGAGAGTTCATGAAGGACACCGATTCCATCAACCTCTACAAGAACATGAGAGAAACGCTTGGTATGAATTGGAAATGAATGTGCACATCTAATGTAATCAGCTGCATTTACCTGGACCCTAGTGTTCCACTAACAATGAAGAAAAATAGCACAGTTGGAAGAAACACTTGAGCCTTGATGGTTGAAAGTCTCGAAAAAAATAACTTGTCAAAGATGTATGAAGCCAGAATTCACTGAACCATTGACTAAATCAAAAACTACTGAGGAAGTTTGAGAAAAAAGCAAATATTATCCATGTAAATGCAGCAGTTTTCTTGAGAATGCTTTGTTATTTATAATTTGACACCATTTTCAACAGTTATAATTTGTGCATCCATTCAGTAATGATTTTAATTGATAGCAGAGCTGCTTATATACACACACAGATCACACATATCAAACAAAAAACAGCTGCTATATTCAATTATTGTTAGAATATCAGGTGGCATGGTCCTTCTGTGGTTAGCGCGGTCACCTCACAGCAGGAACATCCTGGCCGGGGTTGAGTCTGGAATTCACCCAACGCCTGCCGTGGGTTTCCTCTAGGGGCTTTCTTCTCTTCAATAGCCCAGAAACCTGCAGGTTAGATGAATTGTTAACAGATAACTGATGATCTCTCTGGGGTTTAACTACTGGGCTCAAACCCAACTCCCTAAGTAGTGAGCTGCTTATGCAATGGATAGATGTACTCTTTAGTATCGGCTGCTGGTAATGATGGCTATTTCCAGTTTATTGATGTTGATCACTGCTTGCTAAACTGACTGCAAGGTCATTAGGTACTGTAATAGTGTTAAGAGGACATATTGATCAGTGTTAGCTACCATGTTCTCTGTCATGTGCCCATTGTTCCTTTAAGTTTTAGGTCACTGGCTATTACTACAGATCAGGGGTAGACAACGTTTCCCTCCAGAGGACCACACATTGTTGGACTGAATCATGAAACTGACATGACAGATAGGCTGTTTTTCACTTCGGAAAGTCTAAGTCCTTGTCTCTGAAAGGAACTTACGGCTGATAAATGCTGACATGAGCAATGTTTTTTAGAACTGTATGTGTCAGTGTGCTGCACTCTGAAGATTACGTTGAAAAGACTAACCTGCTTAAATACACTTTCAGCTTTTAAATGGATCTACATCTTGGCACTTGTGAGATCACTTGTGATCGCTTGTGTGGCACTTGTGAGGACCACTATATATGTATGTCAGGGTGCTTACGCAGGTCTTGAAAGTCTTAAAGTATGCTCAAAGGCACATAATCTTGTAAGATAAGAAATACATGAGGAAACATTAAAAACAGGATATGATTTCACTAACCAGTCGGTACTGGAATGACTCTAGGGAAACTTATTTGTATGATATTCATGCACCCTAGTGGTTTTCATACGTTTTGAAAACCGTTCTGTCAGTAAAACCTAATTAACTGTGAATTATGCATTCATTCATTTATTAAAATGAACTTTACTACTAAACACAACAGGTACAATCCCAACCAAAATGGTAGGAATAAAAGTATAGAAGTACATAAAGTCAAGGTGTTGGGGGGGAAATTACAGTTTTGAAAAAGTCTTGAATTTTTATTTGGTTAAAGAACAAGCACCCTGGTATGTTTTGTGTTATACAGCTTTTAAGAGTTCACCATCAGAGACAGGCTTGCTCTCTTTTTCAGCTGCGTTGACAACATGCAGCTGACTTGGATGGTCGACTGCTCTGTAGTTGGATGTTAATTTCATAGCCTTTTCTCATCTTTCTGGTCATGACAACTTTGTGGTATAGTACGCCAAAAATCGGCACTTGGCCAACAATTTACCCATGTGTGCTATAAATGAACATTTGCACTTCTTTGTCCTGCAGTGTACCTGACTCACTTGGACTATGCAGACACAGAACGTATTATGACAGAGAAGCTTCACAATCAGGTGAACGGCACTGAGTGGTCCTGGAAGAACCTGAACACACTGTGCTGGGCCATCGGGTCCATCAGTGGAGCCATGCACGAGGAGGATGAGAAGAGGTTCCTGGTCACGGTCATCAAGGTATTATTAAGTCCTGAACAGCCACACGAGCACTAGTGTGAATAGTACCCTAACACATACCTGTATGTAGGTGAAAATAAGGCTGAACTTAGATTGCATATCTGCTTGTTTGTTTCAGGATCTGCTGGGTCTGTGTGAGCAGAAGAGGGGAAAGGACAACAAGGCCATCATAGCTTCCAACATCATGTACATTGTAGGACAGTATCCTCGCTTTCTCAGAGCCCACTGGAAGTTCCTGAAAACTGTAGTCAACAAGCTCTTTGAGTTTATGCACGGTAAGAAGTGGTAATTTATTTTGGGTTCTTCAGAGTAGAAATAAAATGTGAAATATCAGTGACGTGCGACCACATCGTTCTATATTCAGATGATGATGTGGCTTGTGATAATTAAACTGACCCTACAGTTGCCACACAATTTACACCACTTAGTCAGAGGTAAGTAAATGGCTAGGTGATTGGAAAAGGCATTAGACCATGTGTCTATGCTCCATTTGATAGGTCAAATGTTTGCATGCGCGTGGGAGCAACAACAACAAAAAAAACAAACACTAGAACTGATGATTTTCTGTCAATCTTATCAATTTTTCTTCCTTCCCTCTTTCTGGCTTTCTTTGCCCCAAAACAAATAACTCTTGCCAATGATAGCACCATACTAATTAAATCAAAATGTGTGTTATTCAAACCTCGTTTTTGAGGTTTCTGACGTAGGCCTGTGTCATTTTGGCAGCAGTGGTGCTGTTTTAATGACTTGTTAGTTTTAATGAGGAGGTATCATTGGAGAGTATTGGAGTAGGAGGGCATCACATAGAGCAGCACAAATGTCACCCCAGAAAGTTTCTCATCCTTGTTTTGATTATTCAGATGTCTTTCTATTTTGAGATGATCATCTATGCGCCCTCTCAACCCTCAGAGACCCATGATGGTGTCCAGGACATGGCATGTGACACTTTCATCAAGATTGCCCAGAAGTGCCGGCGCCACTTCATCCAGGTTCAGGTGGGAGAAGTGATGCCCTTCATCGATGAGATCCTCAACAACATTAACACCATCATCTGTGACCTCCAGCCACAGCAGGTCAGCCAACAAAGACTTAATGGAAACTTCAAGTTTCACATATAAATGCAGGGAGATTTGTTTTCCAGAATTCTATTAGTCTCCACATATGCTTTTGTCAAGTCTGAATGCTGACATGTTTCTCTGTTTGCATCCAGGTGCACACGTTCTATGAGGCAGTAGGTTATATGATCGGAGCCCAGACAGACCAGGCTGTTCAGGAGCATCTGATAGAGAAATATATGCTGTTACCCAATCAGGTGTGGGACAGCATCATCCAGCAGGCTACCAAGGTAAGACTCCATGTAGATTAAAACAGACTTAACTAGTGTATTAGTCTCCTCCTAAAGATATAAAGTTTTTCTTGAAATGAAATGACACTGCAATTATCATGCTTTTGTGCTGGCTTAATCTGTACTTGACAGAAAGGACATATTAATACTAAAAGAGGTGTCACAATGTACTAATACAGTACATATTCAAGTTAGTGTTTTATACTGAAATATTTTGAAGAAGATGAGTAATATGTTTGTGAATGTACTAATGCTGTAATGTGTGTTTAACAGAACAATATTTGAATGGTTTTTCTGCTTCATCTCTCCTGCTGCGTCTTTCGTGGCCACGTCAGAATGTTGACATCTTGAAGGACCCAGAGACTGTAAAACAGCTGGGTAGCATCCTCAAGACCAATGTCAGAGCCTGTAAAGCTGTGGGGCATCCCTTTGTCATCCAGCTGGGACGGATTTACCTTGACATGCTCAACGTCTACAAGTGCCTCAGCGAGAATATCTCTGCTGCCATTCAGACGAACGGTAAGGGCAGTGTGTTGATGGCCTGTAAAAAATCAGTATCCCCATAATAGAATTTATATTTCCGTATTTCAAAAGCCGAAGTAAAATTAAGACTTTGAAAATTTTTATTAAATTGATCAATGAAATCAGTGGCAATAACCAGCTTAAAAAGAAGATGAGGATTGGGTTCATACTCAATAAAGCTAATAACAATTAAAGAAAAAAATGCCGTGACATGCTCTGATCCTAAAGTTTGATTGAGACACCCCTAATGATGTTTGAGATCACATGATACACACTTAACAGCTTTTGGAAACATTATTTAGGTGACTGATTGCGTATGTCATCAGCTGGACAAGGATGCCTGGATGGTAGCATGAACAGCTGATATAAGCTTTCTTTGGATGAATTATAGAAATAGTGGCTTTGGAATCAACATGCATTTTGCTGAAATCATAATTTCATCTATGCTTTTTGCAGGATGACGTTCATATTTATTTATTTTATTTCTGTTTGCAGCTTTTTGTTGTCTGATATTTGGCCAGCAGGTCTTTTTTTCATGCACTTGCAGTATTT
>JAPTMW010000008.1:9353322-9364890 GCA_029822955.1 Ostorhinchus angustatus
TTATTATTAGAAATAGGAATTATTTACTGAGGCAATAAAGTAGTAGTAGTTAACTGAAAAAACAGACCAAATGGAGTTTCATACATGAATTGTAATCTGACAGTTATTCTTTTACATCCCAAACCTCATCCCTAAGTGAAATTTCCATGAAAACCACGGATATAAGACCTGAGATTGCATTAGTGTCAAATTATGAAAAACCAATAAAATTGTCTTTTCAATAAAACAGGGCATTAAAACATGTAGCATCTCTGAACAGAAATGCAGTCATTACCTCAGGGTCTCTGCTAATAAGGAAGTACTTTGGAAGGCATTGACTCAAATCAGAGAAGCTACGAAATACAACTGAATTCAATATCAACATAATTGCATTCCTAAACCCAAAATAGTCACATGTGAGCAATACTGTATAGTATTTCCAAGTACAGCATTAGTAGGCGGATTACCATGAAACTGAGAGAACTAATAGATTTCCCATGAGGCACCATGTACCTCAAAACAAAAGACATGCATTTCCTAAGAGACCAACCTGGACTGAAATGTGAAAATAATAAAGTCAAAACATACTGAAAAGAAACGTAAGAAATGTAAAGGAAATCAGGCACATAATTGCAATGAATGGAAGAAGTGAAGTGACACGAGCCCAATAATGCTTGGTAATAACTTTCTCTCTCCATATTTTTCACTCCACTCTCACTCCCTTTCTCTCAGTCTCCAATATTACGCTGATATGACAGCAAACAGCTAATTAACATTATGTGATTTCCCTCTTACTAATTAGTAAAACAAGCTCCTTGTTCAGTGGCACAAAAGCCTCCATCAATTTGGAAACACTTTAATTCATTTCAGAATCTCCCACTTACTTTAGGTCTTGCTCTGACTATAAAGCAGGTGTATGAATGGTTTTAGTGCAACACATTTGAGAGCTAATGATGCATTTTGGTCCTGAGGGGACATGTAGACTAATGTCCTTGTAGGATCAACTGTCAATCTCAGCGATCCAATTTATAAATGTGTGCCATGTGTGTGAGTGTGTCAAGTATATGGCTGTCAGTGCGGTGTATATTTACTTGGAAGAATATGGGCTGTTATGCTTGCAGGCATCCCTATAATATGCCAGAGGTGAGAAACAATTTATTTCTGCACCATTTAAAGAGGTGTGCAACTCGGTGTGAGAGTGTGTCCAACACTTTCTTTTATAAGGTGTGGGTGAAAGCCGACATTTAACCTTGACTGCTGCCGCTGTGTGAAATAATGATGTAGGTCAAGGTCACAGTTAATGCAAGGCTAATGCAATTGCGTAAATCACTGTAAAGGACAAGCCCTGTGTAAAGGACAGTTCACGCTGGGCTGGATATTCCTCCTGATTTCCATGATATCTAGTATGTCAACCTACGCTCTTTTCATTAATTGCGTGTTTTTACAGACAGAATCCACGTGGGATTTTAGGTTTGTGTTTGGCCCCTAAGTAAGATAGTGCCTCTGGAAAACTGGAACTAAAATAAGAGTCATACATTCAGTCAGTCGGAAATCTCAAGTTATGGTCCAAAATAGGAGTGTAAGAAAATATTCGTTGTGCAATATATCGCGATACTGTATCAATATTAAAAGGTACAGTATTGATATTTTTAGGTATTCATTCAAATGCACACACGGCGGAGGTTCACCTTTTGTGTTTTGTTTTTCTTTTATGTTTATTTAGCTCTTTTATTTATAGAGCAGGATCTTAAACTGTAATCTCTGTAAAAAAAATATATTTCTGTGTGTGTGTGTTTTTTTTGTACTGGTAAAGCTGCATGTTATAACTTTATCCAAATCCTGCACTTTAAGTTTTTACAGAAGTTTTGTGATAAAGCATTGGATCCTGTTCTGATCGAATAAAAATGTGTTTAGTATTTGTGGTGTAATTAAATATTTCCAGGAAATAATCTTAAAAAAAAATATAATAATCGCCTTGTTGACAGTATTGTGACATATTGCGACATATCGTGATCCTAGAATTGTGATTTATATTGTATCGCCAGATTGTTGCCAATACACACCCCTAGTCAAAAATGAGAGCGACAGTGTTTAGTTTGTCAGCTCTGAATTGTTTTTTTTATTCTAAGGAGATAACTCTGGTCCCACAAATACACAGTGTAACAGAATTGGACTAAAATTCTGGAACCATCTGCACTAAAGCAGAAAGAAGTCATGGCATGGCAGTGCAACATGGCAGATATAAAGGTGACTCACTTCCATTAAAGATACAAAAGATCTGCAGGCATCCTGAAGGACATGCCTGTTTCTATGTCAGAAAGTTATTGATTTGAAGTCAACTGGTAACAATACTTGTACTTGTAAACACAGTTATTAAAATTTGGCTTGTCCTTGAGCGGTGGTCAAGAAATCAATAGATGGAATGGTAAGAGCAAGTGATGTAGCAAGAAAAGAAGCTGTGAAATAGAAAAATGGGACATTTCTTAATCCTGTCAAAGCCCTTATATACTAACAACACATATAAACACACACACACCTTTGTTAAACTCTAAAGGAACACTCTAGAGGCAACATACAGCCTAACCACAAGCTTACCATTTTCTGTTGTGTACTAACTGTGTACTAATACTGCTTATTGATCCAGCAATTTAATGTTTAGTTTTTTAATCAGTCCTTTATGTTAGGTTAGGATGCAAAAAATATGAACAGAATTAAGGTTCTTCTATTTTGTCAAATGCACCGTGTGTTTTTGACACATTTCTTGAGAAGCAAATGCAACAGCACAGTTTTTTTATTTTATTTTATTTTTTATCAAAACAGTATTAAGCGATTATTGAAATGTATAATAAACAATATGTTAATAAAAGAAACCACAATGTTTGGAGCAAATTACTTTTTTGTGATATAATGAGAATGTAAAACAAATGTAGGATACAATATTTACAGCAAAAGAAAGTCAGTGGTATCTGTGTGGCTTAATGGAGTTGAGTTCTATAGGTCACATATGTTTTAGCATTTCTTCTGGAGAGGGATCAACATTTCTGGATTTTCCAGTTAAACTAGGAGGATGCATATAGTGGGTTATAATTAGGACTGGGTAAAAAAACTGATTTTGGATCGATTTTATTTTAGTTTTGCGTTATCAAGTAAAAGTGGATGAGATCAACTTTTCAGAGCAGGGTGGCGAGTACCTGACCCCTGGCCCCTGGGGGAGATGGGGTGTCTTGATCTCACTCGCGACGGTTCTGGCGCACAAGGGGCATGGAGCTCCTCCCAGCCTCAAACTCGAACCCGCAGTGTGGAGGAACTGGCTGCCTGGATCGTCTGGTCAGTGGAGACTCTTGAGGTGGGTTTCGGAAGCCGGTTGTTCTAGGAATATTAACTGGGATCCACACTCAGCCACCGGTGATAGTAATGCGCCTTAATGGTAGAAGCCACCAGCCATAAAACAAAAATAAAGATGATGAAGAAGTCCCTTCTGAGCCACTGTAGAAACATGACAATGTTTCTGTCCCGTTTGTTATTTAAGAGCAGATTCAGTTATTTACTGCTGAAGTTTCAGATTTTTTTTCCTTTCTAATGTCAATATTGATACCAGTACTGATATGTTGCATGGCTGCGGTAGTCAAATAATCAGATTACAGCTCAAAAGTGTACTTTGGTATCACTAAATGAATTTGAATCAATAAATACTGAATTGAATCGATATCGGATCAAATCATGATTAATCGATTCAGAGCCTTATGAATCAAAATCGATTGGCCATGATACCCAGCCCTACTTATAATGTTCCATGCAGTTGAAAATACTCTATTACTAGGGGTAGAGCTTGTGCACAGAGGTAACCTGTCAATGAGGGTATTTCTTTTGTCCTACATCACAGGATCATGACCATGGAGGTCTTTGTAGAGTTCAACCTCTACTTCAAAACACTCACTGATGGTGATGGACAGGGACTTCTGTTAGATCTTAATCCACAACCCTCTGTCTTCCTCTGAGATCAACTCCTCCAAGACACTCCTTTTTGTGCCTGGAAGGGTCTGTCTTCTCCGTTTCCTCTCCTTCAGACACCTCCTTCTGCTGCTGCTCCAGCTCCCTGACGGTCCTGGTGCTTCTTCTGTCACATTGGCCTCTATCGTTGCCTTCCACAGCCTCGTCCCTGTGGCATCTGGTACTGTGGCCTCATGCCGGACCACTTGGAGAGGTCTTTCCACATCTTCTCTTTGATGCTTACCACAAATGTAGCATCTGGATCCACCACAGTGAAGTGCTCCAGTCCTTGCAGGATGGATTCTGATAAGCTGAACAAAGGTCTCTGCTTTGTGGGAGTCCTCACTCTTCAGATGTTTCATGTTATTCCTGCTCATTGGGCTTTCCTTTCATGGATCTAAAGCTTCTGGTGGGATCATTGGATACTACTCTGAAAATCTTTCCCATTTATATATGGTGGGGAAATTCCATGCAATCAGCATTGTTAGGATCACCTCTTGTGAAATGTAACCCACACCTTAGAATGTTTAACTTGCTCTACTATTGTCTCTAGCAGCTTTCATGTCTATGCTACTTGATGTAGTGAGGTTCCCCTACTACTCAGACGAAGGTTAAAAAAAAACGTGTCTTTTCTGAATTGGAAGTAGCAAAAATGCATTGGACAATCGTTTTAATCACTGATAGTGTTTTGTGAATGTAATTTTTATACAACCAATAACAGAACAACTGCATTGTAGCGCAGTCATACTCTGGTCTTTAATAATTTAGGCCCGTCGCCCATTTAATACCCGATTTCAATGTCCATTCGTAGACAGAACTGAGCAGTAACTGAGAGAAGCAGAAAGAGAAGAGAGCCAGAAAGGATAATTACAAAGGATCTATATTTTAAAAGCCAAGTGGCCTCTGTGTGCGTGTATGTGTGCATGTTTTATAAGGTCTAGTCTTTGCCTTTTGGAGTACGTACTGTATGTACTTTGGGTCAAGGATCAGACAGGCAAAAACAGGTTCTTGATATGACCAATACTTTTTGAGTTATTACTTGTTTGGTAGTCCACAGACGAGTCCATTCACAGTCGGAAACAGTGCGTGGAGGAAGGGGTGGCTGGATCCAGCTCAACAGAAACACCGGGACACGACAGGAGAACCAGGTCCAGCTGTGACCACACACTAACAAGGTCAGTCTGGTTCTTACTGTGGCCTGGTTTCATTCCGTCAGTCCCCAGTCAGACCCAGCCTGTTAAGCCCACCCCCCCACCGTAACACAGTGACAGACCGGTCTACGCAGACTCCGATCACATGGACCGGAGTTCAGCGTATCGGGATACAGAATGACAGTGAGTGGCAATAAACCGTCATGTTCAGTCCTGTGTAAAGTCTTATGCTACCTTCATGTGCTATCAGGAATAGTAAAATTCACAAACCGTCATGTTCAGTCCAGTGTAAAAGTGCTGCCTTAACAGACCGTTCTGTGCAGACTCAGATCACACGGACCACAGTTCAGCAGATCCGGACATAGGATGCCAGTAGGTCGCAATAAACCGTCAAGTTCAGTCCTGTGTAAAACTCTATGATCCAAGTCGATGTCAATACAAAACAAAACGAGGGCTGTTGTATTTCTTCTTAATCTGTGCGTTACACCAGTAAACTGAGTCAAGTCATTAAGTAATGTGAATGTGAAAAAGTCATACAGTAATGATGTAAAGCCCTTTTACAGAAATATATAAGGTAACTATGAATGCATTCATTCCTATACAAAACAAAATGAGGGCTGTTATATTTTTTTCCCTAATCTGTGTGTTACACCAGTAAGCTTAGCTCGGCTCCCCATTTAATCAGCTCTACTGCTTCTAGAACCTGTGGATTCCCACGGGTCAACGTGCTAGTTATTATTTTAAAATCCTCTATGGTGTTTTTCTTTAAAAAAAAAAAAAACAGTTACATGTTTGCTTTTAAGCTTATTCTACCGTGTTTTATGCTTCTCTTTTTTCATTTCATTATGTGCGTGGTACCTTAGTAGAGAGGCCTTGACTCCGTGAATGGAAAGCTCTTTTGTGCTGAAGGTGATTTTCTTGTGTTGGCACAGAGAATGAATGAGAGGATGCACTGTTTGCTGTTCAGACTAAAACTCATCTTAACGAAAAAAAAAAAAAATCAACAGCTTCATTATTTCAATTACGACTGAATCATCACTTGCCGCTGTATAACTGAATAAAAAAGTGCATATCCAAATTCTATAAATGGGCAACATCTAACCAGAGAAGTTGAATATTTGATTCCAACTAAACTTTTTTTTTTTTTTTAGAGTTTTCTCTTTTCAGATTTTTAATTTAGTTTCTCATGTAGACAAAAAAAATGAAATCTCTGTGGTTCTCACTAGATTAATCAATAATTAGAATAAATATAAACCGTAGTTTCAGCCTCAACTAAATTTAACAAAACTGATCCTACAAACTATTGCCTGTTTCAGTCGTGTGCTGTGACTCTTGGCTTTTGATTCGCACAATGTCCAATGACAACAGCAGAACTGTTACATAAGGAAATGAACTAATAGTTTATTTTTTCCACAAGCGGCCTGTGTACATAAAACACAGATTCTATGTTGAGGTATTTGACATAAGCCATTTCCCATATGTAAACACTAAACTACATTTATTTAAAATAGCCTGAAAGCGTACTAAACATTAAACATGAAACTGCTGTGTTCCAGCCAAACACTCAAATGAATATGCTACTGATATGCTGATGATGAATGACCTACTCTGTGTGTGTGAGCTCAGACTACATGCTGTGATTGTGCTTCACATACGTGTTCTAAATAGAGCATGACCTTGGAGCACCTACGAAGCTCTTATCAAGCGTTTATGCTTTTGAGCTCTTCAGTGACTGTGTGAGTATCATTTTCTATTAGACTTCTGAAGTTTATTTAAAGATAAAAACAATGAATTCTACATCTGATAAGCATATTTTTCACTTTTCACTCACTATTGTATGTAGAACAGCAGCAATATTTGGCTACCCTCTTCTCTTTTTGTCCCTATCTGGCACAAGGCCAGTTTCCAACCATGGTGATGGAGCAAAAGAAAATTGATTTCTAAAGAGCTCTGTCTGCTATGCCCGGATATGAAATGTGCAACCAGTTATTAGTACAACACTGATATTAACATAACACGACAGCCGTGTCAAGATATGTGGAAAAGATGTCTCTTCAGTTCTTTCTAAGAGATGAAACGGGGCTAAAAAATAAACTGCCACTTGTTCAAAGCCTGCGACATCACTATTGATGCACAATTGCGATGATAACCTGCTTTGTCTGAGAAGAAAACGGAGCTCAGGAAGCTCTTTGAGAAGGTTGGCATCACACGGATGCAGCCATGAAACAGACTGACTCAATATCTTGATCGCACAGCAGGTGGTTCCATACTAGTTATTACGCTACGAATAATGAATGTACACTAAGAAAGGTCAAACAGGTCACAGACTGATGCACATGGACACACACACACCCACATCAACACAGATCCACTCATGTACATGATCAGCAGAAAGGTCACATACAGTTTGTGAGAACAAAGATATGCAGCCTGTTGCTATGGAGCAGTCCTGGAGGAAAATGTACACGTACAAGACACACACCTACACACAATGCTCTATCACTCCTAAAGAAACTAGAGCAATGTGAAGACGAGCGCACACACATTCACGCGATCGCTCAATCAATCCTTGTCGTATTAAAGAAAGCACAGAAGTAGCAGGCACTTTTCCAAAGCATCACTGCCTCGATCATCGCTCTGGAACTGTGTGAGCTCCAGAGTTTACATCCTCTTTTGTGCGTGAGTGCTCGTATGTATGTATAGAAGGAAATTGTGCCACTTTGCAAGAACAACACCACTTCCCTCGCCTATTCCTCCAGGACGGGATAAATTATGCCAGTCGGTTAATCACATTCTCCCCCCTCAGCACCCTGAGAGTCAGAACAGAAAGCAGGGGAAAGAAAAGACGACTTCTAGAAGGCTTTAAAGCTGGCAACTACCCCTGAATATGTTACTCATTGTCGACCTCCTAATTAACTTGTTTTTGTTTTCATTTCTTTGTATGATAAACCCACATACCAGTTTTAACGGTTTCAACTATGCTGTCTACAGTGATTCTCATTTGATACAAAACGAAAATAGCCACCTCTAAAGCAACAACTTCATTTAATCAGTGATAAGTAAATCCCTTTTAGTCTTTTTTTGTTTTGTTTCAGAAAAACTTGCGTCAGAATCAATAACACTTCCTTTTCCATGTCCTGTTTAGTGTTGAAGTGTTCTTTTTGCTATTCTCCTGCACTATGCCATGCAGAGTATTTATCAGTTGTATCAATTTTAACCCATAAAGACCCAGACATCCACCATCAACCAAAACCATCTACTGATCTAAAATGTAATACCTGTTGATCTACTAATCCTATCAATACATGTAAATAATTGGTGTAAAATACAGCTCGTCATCTGTTCATGGTCAACAAATATGACCCATAGTGAATGTGGAAAAACTGTCATTTTCTCGAACACTGATTTACCAGTAAAACCCATGGAGTTGAATCAATGACAGTGGATGGATGCACTTGGTTTTTGCTGAAAAAGTCACTTTTTCTTTAGTTTTCTCTGATTTTGATTTCATAACCCTCAACTTCATTCTGAGCTTTAATGAGCATGTACATGATTAGTGAATTAAATATAGGATGATACGTGATTTCCACTAAGAAAACACAAAATACAGAAGATAACATTACAATAAATGGTGATAAATCACTTAAGGAAAGTTAAATATGGAGAAAAATTATTTTGGGAACTGCCACAAAAGTAACGCTGGGTCCTTATGGGTTAAGTAAAACAGTAATAATGTCCACTCTTTGTTTCTCTATTCCATTATTGCTCAAGGACACACTGCCACTGTGTCTGCTGCAGTGACCTGAAGTACAGCAGAAGTCAGTCTGAGCAAAATCGATCACCGCACAGGACTAAAACTCTACCGTGCTGATTTCTGATCAATAACTATATGTAAACAGAGAATGAAGTCTCAGCTCTGGCTACATGTAGAACAGGCTTGGTGCATCTTAGTGTTGTGGATTGCTGTGTGTAGCGCCTTAACCCATAACCCTTCTTCTATGGAAGTTCCCAAATGACATTTTCTATCTATTTAATCCTTCTTAACTAATTTAACACCATTTATCATAATATTATCCTCTGTATTTTGTGTTTTTTCAGTAAAAATCATGCATTTTCCTCTATGTATTCACTGATCATGTAGATGTTCATAAAAGCTCAGATTAAAGTTATGTTTTATTATATCAGAAACAGGGAAAACGGAAGAAAAAGCGACTTTTTCAACCAAATATATCATTAATTGAACATAAAACAAGCATCTCCATTTACAGTCATTGATCCAACTCTGTGGGTTTTACTGGTAAATCAATGATGTAGGAGATGACGATGTTTCCATGTTCACTACGAAGCCACTGAACATCCAAATGGGTTATATCTGATGACCATGAAAAGATGATAAAATGTATTTATTTACATGTATCGATAGGATTAGTGGATCAACAGGTATTAAACAGTTTAGATCAGTAGATGGTTTTGGTCACCAGTGGCTCTTTGGGTCTTTATGGGTTTAAAAAAACAAAAAACAAAGGGCATTTTCTGAGAACTGAAAAGATGGCACCATGTGAGGACAGTGAATGGTTGACTTTTTGACACTTCACAATGAGTGATATTTAAGGAGCGTCTGTGTCTGTGAGGGTCTGCTCTAGTGACAGACATACGAGTGCTGTGTGCAAAGACCATAAGCTGGTATCATCCTTCCACAGACGCCCAGTATAAGGCCGACTGAACATTCTCCTCAAAGTGACAAATGCTTGCAGAGAGGGCTTTCAATGTGATGGATGTCATGGGTGTCACATCTAATCCGTATTACGCACAGCATTCATCTCATTTTACTACACTACATGGTCATTACTGAAGACTTAAAATGTGCAATGCATTACAACTTTTTTTTTTTTTTTGCTAAATCAGACTGAAAATGCACGCAGCTGCTGCATTGTGCTTGGTGTTTCCCTTTCAGAAACACTTCACTTGCCAATAAAATAAAAGTTGCAGTGAATTCATGCAACACCTCCACACAAGCATCAGTTGATGTGATTAATAAGCTGCTTTATGATTATAGATCCTGTAAGAAAATAATATGCATACAAAGGGAAAACGAGGTAAAATGTTAATAATAACATACAGTGAAGGGGTCGTATGCGTCAATTTGCTTAGAAATGACGCAAAGTTTGAAGTGAAAGCTGCAAACTCTACTGACGCTCACTGTCCCGTATAGAATTATTTAAGAAATGCGAGTTATTTCTGACAGAAAATCAACGTTTTGACCCATAAGTGAAAGGATACAGGCTATGGGGGGAAAAAAGCTAGGTGTTTCATCTGTTGAACTACTAATATTTGGAGTCCATCACTCACCTTGCGCAGAGGCAGTGACTCCTCTCCGCCAAACCGACAACCATCCGCAAAATCCTCAAACGCACCTGTTCGGTAAAATCCGCTCAAACTCAGC
Source organism: Ostorhinchus angustatus (assembly GCA_029822955.1). Lineage (NCBI taxonomy): Eukaryota > Metazoa > Chordata > Actinopteri > Kurtiformes > Apogonidae > Ostorhinchus > Ostorhinchus angustatus. The sequence goes on from JAPTMW010000008.1 coordinate 9,363,886, forward strand.
CGGATACTTTATTTCTCCGAGCTGGGGCTGGTATTCGGTTCAGATTTTTATTTCTATTTTTTTTTTTTATCTTTCCTTTTTTTTTCTTTTCTTTCCTCCCTCTCCTCGTGCCGCCTCTTCCTTCAGAAAAAAAAAAAAAAAAAAAAAAAAAAAACTCCCTCGTGCTGCTCTGTCGTGATGCGCGTGTCCTCTAGCGGCTCCCCTCTCCGTACAACCGCGGAGGTAAAAGACGCAGATATCATCCACTACTACTGCGAGTTCAGAGAAACAAACACACACAAAGTATCCCGGAGTGTCAAGAGGAGAAGTGTGAGCAGCCTTTTAACGGGATGAATGGAAGACACAAAGCGCTCTCGGCTTTCACGCGCTGTGATAGTGTACAGCGCTCCACTCGCGCACTGACTGAGTGAGTGAGTGAGTGTGGGAGCATTGGTCGAGTGAGTAGGTTTCCGCACAGTGCACCAACATGAATATCATCTTACATAAATTACACTGACACACACAGCTACAACATTTCCTTCATCGGCTGCGATCATTGCAGTTTTAATCCCATTTGAAGTTGCACACCTTATTTTCTGACATTTTTTCCATATTGTGGTTCAATTATTATAAGTATAGATTATCACTGGGGAACAATTTTTAAAAAAAAATCTGAGTTAGATTTTTATGCGGATTAAAACAAAAATTGGCATGCTGATTTCAAAATTGCAGTTGTTTTTTTTTCTAGCACGTCAAGTTTTTTCTCCACAGCTTACCCTCCAGATAAATTCCACTGATTATCTGTAGTCAGACTTTCCAGCTGATTCCGATTGGACTCATCTACAGCTACGTGGACACTTGTTTATGCAGTCACAACTGAGACAGTGCAGTGAGAGGTGTGTGCAGCTCCAATAGGTCAGAACTAATACAGTACTACTGGAATTACAGTAGACATATCCTTTGTAAAAACAGAATAGTGTTAAATAAACATTACAGTCATGCCTGTTTCTTTCATATTTCATTGTA
>JAPTMW010000008.1:9534382-9544514 GCA_029822955.1 Ostorhinchus angustatus
TTACAAAGGCTTACACATTGATTTTTGTAATTCACAACATCTCTATAACCACCTCCGCCACACAACATCCACCTCCATGACAAACCCAGATGAAAACATAACCTGCTTGGCGGATGTAAAAACAAATAGAAAGATAACGTTTTGATAAACTTGACAGAGGTTACACAGAGATAAAAAATCATTTGGGAACTGCCACTAAAACAGCACTGGGTCTTTATGGGCTAATGTCCCTGTGTCCTGTTCGGCTTCTGTAGACAAACAGATTAAATGAAAACATCAGGAGGACAAACTGACGAACACCACAGTAGACGTAGAAGAATTGAGGAGTCAGTTACTGCAGCGGCAGATTATTGTGTAAGAATGACCAGAAGAGTGAAGGAGGGGGAACGGGGACTAGAAGTGACAGAATGAGGTGTGTGTTCTCCCTCCTTCGCACTCGTCTTTCTGTGTGTATCTGCCTGGTTCTGCTGTTGTGGATCAATACCTGCCAGTCTGCTCTGCTCACTGTACCAAAGGCTGGGTAATAGGCCGTAACAAAGTCTGTGTGTGTGTGTGTGTGTGTGTGTGTGTGTGTGCTGGATGTGTAAGTATAGCCCAGGCTGTCACTGCTCACCTTTGTCTCAGCTGCACAGTAAGAAGGTGCCATTCTTCCTCCTAACAAGAGGAACCTTTCATTAGCCAGAAAAAGCTTGAGTGATGCCCGTGTATTTTTTTATTTTTTTTTTTAAAGAACAGCTTTTATTGCAGCACAACTGAACTGAGCTGTAAAAGGAGTAAGTGGAGCGTCATTAACTGGGAGGACATTATTTATAAGTCAAAAGAGGACTATAGTATGACCATCATCTTCATCATCATCAGTACACACAGCTGCAACTCGTGTTTACAGTAGATTAGATTAGATTAGATTAGATTAGATTAGATTACATTAGATTTGATTTGATTCGATTCGATTATCTTAGCTTTATTATCATTTGGCATGTCACAGCAGAACAAAATTTACGATGCACACACTAGGGCTGCACGATATTGGAAAAAAACTGACATTGCGATTTTTTTAACCCTGCGATATATATTGCAATATGAAAAAATACTCAGGAGGATATAACAGCTGTGGGGCACCGATGTAAATGGTCAAACTAATTAGTTGTGTTTCCTCTGGTTGTGTCGACAGGTGGAAGACACTGTCGACACAGAACAGGTGTTTCAGTTTCATCCTTCTTGTAGCTGAAATAATTCCAGATAACTGACGTTGCTTTTCTTTGTGGCACCAAGTCTTCGTTTTCGGTGATTTTCTCTTGTTCGTTCCTCATTTTTCAACGTTGTTACCAGCGACTCACTCCATGTGAAGGGGGTGTGGTCTGCTTCGGGAAACTGATTAAGAACGATTGTGATTGGTGGATCACTGAGCGCAGTGTGTGTCAGGTACCCAGGTGGAAATTAGATGAAAGCATGTGGAGTTTGTTTGCCTCCTACATTGCAGGACCTGCAATGTGACTATTCCACTGGAAAAAATCCAAATCTTTTTCTCATTTTAGTCAAAATATCTCACCCCCCTTAAAATAAGACATAATCACCTAAAGAGTAACTTTTCAGTGAGATATAAAAACATAGATAGATAGATAGATAGATAGATAGATAGATATTAAGCATTAATAATGTTTGAATTAAGCAAAATAAATCTGCCAATGGAACAAGTGAAATTTATCTTGGTAAGATTTGTTGAAATAAGATTTTCCAGATCTATTGTCTAAAAGTAAAGTCTTATATCTCACTGAAAACTTACTCCTTAGGTGATTATGTCTTATTTTAAGTGTGATGAGATATTTGGACTAGAAATGGGTAAGAATTAGATTTTTTCCAGTGTGTGCACACGTACATTGTGATGACGATGCTCAAACGATAAACCGTATACTGCAGCTTTAGGACACGGGTACCATTTCTCTTTGTCATCAGAGTCATATTGAAAATCCAAACCCTTTCACTGAAACTAGTTCAGAGGCAGTAAAATCATCTGCATCCAGAGAATCTTCCCGTAGTTGTTCAGATATGTGAAAAAAGAGATTTATTACTCCTGTTGTTAAGGTCGTCTGTGTGAATATTTTTACAACACAGAAGTAGTCAGCCCTCATGATGTATTGTACATTTCTGTTCCTGTTAATTAAAAATACAAACACAGTACATTACTAAGGATTCTCATATTCTTAAAAATACATTAGGATGTGTCACTTTGATATATGAGTGTAGGAGCAAAATACTGAATTCAAACAATTCAACAATGAGCGTAGGTCAGTCATATACTAAATATTCATGAAGTCTATAAAAAACAGAACTAATGCCCTAAACTGAAATGTATGCACACGCAGGTATAATTGGCCTACTTCGGATATAAAAACTTTTACAACAAAAGTGAAACTAGAAACAGGCCTCGGCAGCTGAAGTTCTCACTACGACACACCATCTCCAGCACGTCTGCACACATTTGTGCATATGCATGTTTTATTTTATTCTGAATTCTGCTGACACAGTTGTTAGAAGATGCTTGAATAAAAATCTGAAATGTCTTGAGATATATATATATTTTTTTTTTAACCAAACTGTCTAATCAACCTTTGACCTTTCAGGGTCAAACGTTTTGTGACCCTAGGTCTTAACATTATTAATCATTATACATGTAGTAAATTACAAACAAACTCGGTAACTTTTAACTAAGATCAAATTTTTTTTAAACAACTGAGAGTTTGTGGATTTATTTATTTATTTATTTATTTATTTTTACCTGCAATAGCCAAATCATCTGTAGTCAATGTCTTCTGGAACACAGGCACCAAAAATCATAATCATAATAACTTGTCCCAAACTGCGGATGCTAGACAGATAAAAACAGAACTTCCATAACCACCTCCTTTTTGAAGTAACTGGATTTCCAACCCTGGAAGTATTCAAGTCCACCCCATAAATACTCAGACCAATAAAGCTGTGGATGCGTGGATCAATGAGAGCCTCTAATGTTACACTTAGTTAATTTAATGTTTCTTCTTTGAGCTTTAGAGCTCATAAAAGAAAAGCACAAACAGCGACTGTTACGGTTCCATGTGGACGTCAGAGGTCAAGGTTGAACATTATTACCTCTGCCTTATGCATTCACTGCCTCTCTGTTTTTACTCCTCTGTAACTTGTATTTAGTGACACACTGCTCTTATATGTGTGTGTCTCTTATATGTGTCTCATATTTACACTACTGGTATTATTTTCCACTCCAGAACTGCTGCACTTACCACTCCGTTAACTGTTTCTGTTCTGGTAGGTACTGTACTACTCGGCCTCTGTGACCTTGTCATTCCAACAGTCATTCCCAGGTTGTACATCATCACTGCTGTCTTCTTTTTTTTTTTTTTTATGCTCATATTCAGTCATTTATTCACATACTGGTTAGGACCGTTTAAGTTTAGCATTTTCTACATTATGTTCACTATTATCCACCTCTTGTTTTTCTTTTTTTCTTACCCACACATCTGATCCAAATGTTTCTTTATTTTTCTCTTTTTCCTTTTTTTTTATTGCTTATACAATAATAATGAAGGAATGCTCAATGTCAGACCAGCTGACAAAATGTCAGACATCTAGAAAATGTCTTAGATCTTGTCTTGTCTGAACTAAATCATCTTTGACATCTGAGTCATATTGCTCTCAGTTCTGTTGTGAATTATAAATGTCCTTTAAAACCACTTGTTTATGTCATGTGGGAGCTGCAGCTATCAACCTCTTCTACATTATCTGGAGGCCAAATGCAAGTTCTGTCTTAAATCCAGTGTGATTTACACGCATCTGTTCTGGTGTGAAAACACCTCATTGCAAACACCACAGAAACAACAAGTGGACATTAAATCTACAGGGTATAATATTATCCCCAGATATGGTTCAATCTTCATTTGAATTGCCAATCAGTACTTATTAAACCTCAAAACCCATTTGCAGCCTTTTAAGGAAATCAGCTCAGGAGGAAGTCTGTCTTGTTAAGCTCATAATTCTCTGTTTCAATCTAATATGCAGATGGATCCCTTTGCAATATTCATTACTTTCAGCCTTGAATCCTCTTTTAATTAAATGCCATTTTGAGGTTTCCTTTGGACACTGGTCTTGGTCTTACTCAAAATAGATTGCTCCTAAATGATACAAGTGGTCAAGGTTCAGTCAAATGGGTCCAGTTTCAGTTTCTGGATTGGTTCATGGTAAATAGGAGGTGACTGTAATGCTCCATAATACAGGATGAAATCCACTAAGAAACTGAGAGTGGAGGAGGAAGCATTTGTGGTTACTGGAGTATTTGTCTGACCAGAATACAGGCGTTTTCACACAGCGTACTCGAGTCCATATCCGAGTACGCTGGTCCCCAAAGTCTGCTTAATGCTGTCCATGTGAATGCAACCGTCCTGTGTTCAAGTCCCGTACCCGAGTCCAGTTGAGAAGGTAGTCCTGGGTATGGACTGTGTGGACTCCAGTACGGTACGATGACGTGTGAACGCGATCTGTGCCCGAGACCAGAAGTGACCTAATCACCATTCCGACAGTGGAAGTAAATTAATCACCACAAGACCATAGACGGCGCTCCTGTTATCTCCTGAAAAATCTTCGGATCCACGTAGCACGGGCTCACCTTATCGACCAAACCACTCGGTGATATATCAGGGATAACGAAGGTCACTCTTCTTCACTTTGCCTCAAACACATTAACAGATAGAAGAGTATTATGAACAGAACAGTCGCTCAGTTGATGACGTAATGGGTTTGTCTTCTTCTGACTTCCGCATTTGTTGGATAGCGACAGAATTCCTTCCACACCGCCACCTACTGTTTCAGTCCTGTATCACCCATTCGTACTCGGGCACGGGCCGCGGTACGTGCTGTGAACGCAACATCTGCGGGAAAGGTGTGAACGTATCCAAGTACGGTACAGACTCGAGTACGCTGAGTGAAAACACCCCAAGAGGAAGTATTTCTGTAGCACTGAGGCTGCGGTGACATTCTCCTACTTTCCTTCCACCAAAGATCCTCTATGTAGAAAGGCAGCGTAGCGGACACTTCACCAATGATACGCAACAGTTCACTGCTAAAGTGGCTGTTGAGAACGTGGGGTGGATGGATAAAAGTAGATTAAAAAGCTCTGCATAAATTACATGCATTAACCCATTTTTATGGGCAAGTCGTATTTTATCGTAATTATCGTTCACTCTTTTTCCAACTCAATTTTTCAATTCAGACAAGATTTACATGAGTTTGTCGCTGAGACAGAGAAAGACCGTCTAGTCCATTTTCTCCTGATCTGTGTCTGAGAAATGTCATTTTAAATAATGTCCAGAAGATTATGAGGCTTGTGAAAAATGGACCCAATATTTACTTGGGTGACGTTGTAAATCTCATTCTCTTCTCCCACAAACGAGACATCATCTTCTTCTAATCTCCTAAAGGGACAGTGGAAAAACCCACATGACAGAGGAAATAACTCTGCTTCCCTGATCTGCGTTTGCTTCAACTACCTGCATGTTACTGTTTGGAAAGTTGCCCTCACTATGTGAACGAACAATAACTTCTCAGCTGCAATTACAAGGAGGGCTTTGTTTGCCGTTTTCTTATGTAGCGATTTGATCATTTTAATACCACAGTGTGTTTCTTTGTGTAAAGAGTTAGAACAGGGGTGTCAAACTCCGCATTCAACCCAATTGGATCTCCAGTGGGCCGGACCAGTAAAGTAATAACATCATAACCTATAAATAATGACAGCTTTTTCTCTTTGTTTTAGTGCAATAAAAGTATTAAATTATGAATATATTCACATTTACAAACTATCCTTTAACAAAAAACATGTGAATAACCTGGAAAAAACTGAAATTTGTAAGAAAAATAAGTGCCATTTTAACAGTATTATGCCTCCACTTATCATTTATACATGTGTATTACACACAATGTTACACAAACGTGGTAGCAAGCATAACATTGTTAACATTTTGGAGTTTGGAACTAAAATAAGAACAAGGTTCATTGTTCTTCTTGATAGTTCTTTGAGGTTCTACTGGACTAGTTTTGCTATTTTGAAGCAAAACTAGTCCAGTAGAACCTAGAAAAATGGAGTTGTCACTATTTATAGGTTATTGTGCTATTATTTTGCTTTAGATCATCTTGGTCTGTATGAACTAACTGAACTAAAATAAGTTTGACACCCTTGATTGTTAATATCTTTAGTATAATTTCTGCACTTTGCAAATTCGTCCCACGGGCCACATTGGACCTTTTGGTGGGCTGGTTTTGGCCCAGGCCGCATGTTTGAGATCCCTGAATTAGAATTAGAACTATAGGGGGAAGGTGCCAGACTTTACTCCATTGCTGGCCTAAGGTTGATAAACTGACTACAGTCATGCAGTTCTCCTTTAATGAAGACCTAATGAATATTATATTCCATTTGTGCAGTTAGGTTCCTCTGAATCTGATGCACTGGACCTTTAACTGTTAAATCATATTCAGAGTGAATAGCTCACAGAATCTGCTGCATTTACATTCAAAGTCTGGTCATACTCAACACCATGACACAGGCCATAAATCTCTCATTATGTCATCTTTTTATCTGCCTTTTAGATAAAAAAAAATACATTTGCTTATATTTTGGGTTTTCCTCACATTTCGTAATTCACTGCGATGGATTGAAAAATGCAGTTTGTTACGACAGACAGTTCATCCTCTTACATATATTAATGGGATTCTAAGAACAGGGTTTCTGCGGGTCACTAAAAAGCATTAAAATTTATTAAATAGATTTTGGGAAAATTAAGGCCTGAATGGCATTAAAAAGCATTAAATTCGATGTGCGGAGGCATTAAAAAAATTAAATACACTTGATGGAAAAAAAGCATTGTTAGTCACAATTTATTCTGATTATATGAACATTTAATAATTTGGATTGGAAGTACAGTGTATAGTGTGATGATTGACAGGTGGTGTTGTTTATGGCTGCTACACAAAGTCACAACACCGGATGTTTGGAATGCAACGTGCTGTGAGCGTGTTCATGCTGTGGTGAAAGAGCAGAGCGAATATTAGCAAATGTCAGAAAAATGGGAAAATGCAAGTTTCAGCAGAAGTGATTAGAGGAGGAATTATCCAGAACCTGGTTAAAGCCTGTCAACGGTAAACGGCCATGTATATTTGAAACTATATATAAAACTGGATCTGTAGTAGGACATGGACATTAAATTGGTTTAAAGTGGCATTAAAAAGGGCATTAAAAAGATTTGCTGATACCTGCAGAAACCCTGAAGGTGACTATGCTGATGCTGCCGTCACCTTTGTCCTGTGGCCAAATGGACGCGTCCTTATACGTTGTGGTATACAGATATATTCAGGTCATGTTCCCTGCCAATGAATTTATACATAAAGTGTATATTAAAAGACCACCATGATCTCCTCTTATGGTTTAATTAACTCCTGTTTCAAATATCTGTTGTATTCAGGGACATAATCAGATCTCATCCATCCCCATAGATGGTACTTTTACTGCATAACTGTCTGTCATAGACCTAATATAATATCCATGCATGAAAGTACATGTACAGTATGCATCGTCCATTTTCCCACAGTCCCATAGGAACCATAGGAACACTGTTATACTTTTAGTACCTTTTAAAATAAAGATGACGGTTTGTATGAATGTTCTTATCAGTTTTAAGTTTGTTTTTATTACTGACTTTCATTGTGTTAATGTATATTTTTAGTGTGGATGTATGGCTGGGATTTCCAATTTGTGTAACTGCTCCTGCTACTGCTGCTGTCTTGGTCTGGACACTCTTGAAAAACAAATTTTTAATCTCAGTGAGCTCTTTTTTCCTGGTCGAATAAAGGTAATAATAATAATAATAATAATAATAACTAGAAAAGCACTCGGAGAGCACAGACCTCCTCCAAGGCAGATCAGTCCCACCCCGTGCCATGATTAATTTACTCCTAAAATGAATTCCTGGACCTTAAAAACCTACACATAGCATTGGATTCACATTAATAGTATCTATATTGTGGAGTTATATATGCATATGTTGAAACTGGCCTTATTCTGCAATGATAAAGAACCCTTCAAAAAAAATTCCTGGATCCAGACAGGGATCTGGATCAACACCAAAATTTTATCATTTGTTCCTTGTGCCAGTATCAACATTTCCTGAAAAGTTCATCCTGAAAATCCTTCCACAACCTTTTGAGTTATCTTGGTAACAACCAGACAAACCCCGATGAAAACCTAACCTCCTTGGCGGAGGTAATAATAGTAATAATAATCATCATCACCATCACTATGGTGAAGTTTTCTTTGTCACTTTCTCTATATTTTTTCCAACTGTAAAAGGACCAAACGTACAATTACAGCATGTCCATCTGAAGCCTGGTGTTACTTCTTTCTTCCAACAACTACCAAGTGAAAACACTGAGTCACCTGTAACTTAATAGAGCAGGGAACACAGAGACAATTGAAAGAAAATGAAGAGGCATGGAGGTAAAAAAAAAAAAAAAAAAAATCCCTCCCTCTCTGTTTATAGGCTGACTGGGTGATAGGAGGGGTTGAGTTTGTCAGCTGAAAGTTAATCAGAGGAAAATTCGATCAGTCTTTCATCCAGGAGCAGCAGCAGGTGGCTGTGGTGTCGGCCATGCAGAGATAGCAGATCCTTTTGGTTGCCCTACTCGTCTCTGTGCATGTCATATTGAGTGGGCACATGGACTTCCTTTGTCCTTGCAAACCAATAAGTGTCTGGGTTTCCTGAGTTCACCGGTGAATGATTACATTAAAGGGGGAGACAGAGGAGGAGGGAGGAACCAGAGGGAGGAGGAAGCAAAGTGAAGGACAAGATGAGGAGTGGGCAGACCTCTGTCACCCCTTCTTGGTCTTTAAACACCACAGGGAGTTTCTGACATTGACAGTTTGATAATATGCCTGGCACACATACACCGCACACACATCTGACTCAGTTATGCGACCCTGAGAACCCAGCGCGAGACAACAATCACAATGTCTTTATTCTCTTACATGGAGATAGGATTGTAAAGCTCTTTTGTGTTTGACTTTTAAGTTGTCACAGAAAACACTCGATGATGCTTAACTCCTCTGTGTGTGTGTGTGTGTGTGTGTGTGCGTGTGTGTGCGTGTGTGTGCTCACAAGTCATCATTGATACATTTGTTGAACCACAGATCAATTGGGGAACACTCAGTGGTTGGATCAGGGCCTTTTGGGTGGGGTTTGCTTGTGCTTTCCATGTCCCAGGGGTATAGTCCGGTTTCCCCGCCGTGAAAGACATGTATGCTAGGTTAATTCTCCTACCGGTGTCCTTGACCAAGGTATTGGTTTGGATCTGATGTTTTTCCCAGGTTGCTGCTCAGTACCAGCCCACTGCTGCTAATGGATTAGAATAGGTTCAATGCAGAGAATAAATGTCCTTATGGGGACAGTAAAGGTGAACCCTCCTTTACTTTAGTCCAGGTTGCTCCACTCGTGGCCTTCAGCTCCTCTGTATTATTCACAGTGATATCTCCCCTTTTCCTCTTGACAGTACCAAATAGACTCTCTGTGGACTTCAGGTCAGGTGTGTTGGCTTGTCAATCAATCACAGTAACACTATGGTCAACAAACCAGCTGTGAGGAGTTTTATCGGTGTGTTCAGGTGCCAAGTCCTAATGGAAAAAAAACAGCATCTCCATAAAAATTGTCATGAGACAGACCAGCGTGATATGACTCTCGTGAATACAAATGCCACTTTTAATTGGTGTGTTATCTGTACAAATTCCAATCTTTCCACATGTGTGTTCATGCCGTTTTTAGACCCCTGTCCAACCTGAATCGATGCGTCGAATACCACGCACTGAAGGTTAGGGTTATGTGAACTGGAGATCTTGGTGTAAATTGACACGTGATCAGATTGAGTTGAATAACACGCAAAACGCCGAAAATGCATACATATAGCACCCCAAATGCCATAAGAATGGGTGGCTGTGGCTCAGTTGGTAGAGCAGGTCGGTGGTTTGAATCATCGCTTTGACTCTCCACATGTCAAAGTGTCCTTGGGTAAAACACTGAACCCTAAATTGAGTGTGTGTGAATGGGTG
>JAPTMW010000008.1:9643651-9659323 GCA_029822955.1 Ostorhinchus angustatus
GGCAAAAAAAAAAGTTTCCACCCCCCCCCCCCCCCCGAAATAAATGCGATTCGTCCAGTGGATAATTACAAGCATCAGTTTGTAGAGAGCATAAAGACTGGACTGTGTTTCAGTGGAAAACAGTCATGTGGTCTGATGAGTCCAGATTGACCCTGGTCCAGAGTGGGCGCACCAGGGTAAGAAGAGAGGCAGATGGAGTGATTACCCATCATGCCTAGCGCCTACAGTACAAGCCTGTGGGTGCAGTGTTAGGATCTGGGGTTGCTTCAGTTGGTCAGCTCTAGATTCTGCAATATTATATATATATATCCAAAAAGTTGGTGGAAGTTAAAGTTGAGACATTGCATAAGTTTATCGAAATGATGCTACGGCGAACGTGTACCAGAATCAAAGCTAAAGGCTGCTCTTCTAGTTCTTTACCCTTTGCTTTTTTTTTTTTTTTTTTTTATGTGTTTGATTTCATGCTCAGAGTGAGTACATTTGATTTTCTGTGTGGATGAGCTCTGAACCTGTGCAGTGACACCACTCTGCTCCACTTCAGCCTCCTGGGTGTGAGCACATGTGTTACGACATGCATTAATCTGACTGCACTTGTGCCTCCTTGCCCACACATGGACCCACATCTACACACACACATAGTTGGATATAGGTTTTGCCAACAGGGTCCTTCATAGATCAGCTTCCCCTGACAGCTCTCTTAAATGTCCTTGGCAGCCCCCCAACCCCCAGCCCTCGTTCTCTCTCTGTTCCTCCACCTTTTCCACTCTGGCCAAGCTTCTGATGGATGTTGCCATATTTCTCTGCCTCTCTCCTCTGGAATGCTCCCATAACCACTGGGCCCTGTAATGCATGACACAATCTGTATATATCCCATTAAGTGTCACTTTGTGAATGAACCTGTTTCTCCACACTCAGTGCACTTTGCAGGATGACGTACAGAGGATAGTGACTGGAAGTTGACCAGCTCCTTTAAAGTCAGAATAAATGCCTCTTGGACATGATCCCTTTAGTCACTGTTGCAGCAGGTGTTTCTATTGTGGAAAAAACAAACCCACCTGTGAGCAATAAATCTATAAGCTTAAACACGTATTTATATGATCTGCATCTTTGACTACAGTGTCACTTCTCCAGACTTGGATGTCCTCACAAGACCGTGAAGGATTACACTTTTAAAATCATTTTTGTTTTCTCTTCACCCTCTGCAGTTCCCAACTAATATTTGTTTTTTTTTACATCATGAGGTTTTGTGTACACACACTCTGCGATGCTATCAATCACATTTTTAATTTAATGTATGAATATGTGATTTATGTTGCAGAAGCAGAAGATATAAATCTATTTTGCGGAGAGGGGGGCTAAGAGCGCTGATGTTCCCTTATTGATTGGTTGGCTTAATAGTGTTTGTTCTTTATAGCTGATCTCAGGAAATAAAGCAAATAAATAGTTGAGAATGAGTTCAGTCACTGAGAAGCTCACGAGGATGAGAGAGAGATAGTGTGAGGAGGAAAGAGAAAGAGACCAGGTACGAATCAGTAGGAAAATGCCATCGTATAATCATAAAAGACACATGTATTACTAAATTAAAGGTAATGCAGACAGGTAAATGACTTCTTCTACAGGTAATGGATTAATTTTTGAACTTCAGGTTTCCATCGTGTATTTTTTAACTGAAACCAGGACATTAGTCACATGATGTTTTCAGATAAAGCTGGGTCACAGCTGAAGGCTCACACAGTCCTGGTTTAACTATACTACACTTTGCTCCCAGATATCAATGTCCTTTGCGTGTTCAAAATGCTAAACTTTATTGACATGTTGGCAGAGTGTCATGAGTGACAGAACGTAATGTTTCTTTGCAAACCCAGGAGCTGTAGCCCACGTGCTTCCATGTCAGTCTTGAGTCATGTCTTATCTGCTAATACAGCGTGTCAGGCCATTATTTGCTCTAAGACTGTGTTGTAATTCTTAGAGGAATTGTCAGATTGATTTTGGAACCAAACTCTGGTAACGAGAGCGATGACCAAAATTTATCTTGACATATCAAGTTGGGAAAAAGGAAAGGCATGACTGTAAGTAAAGTCGTTCAACATCTTCTATAAATTGACTAAAGCAACGGCAACAATTTATTTGCTTATATCTAAGGTAGCTGTATATCCTAACAAGAACGTCTGAAAAGCTTCTGTTTTAAACCTTAATCATGAGATGAAGAACCAGACAGACATCAGATCTGTGACTCCAGCTTCTTCCAACTAGGTCCACACAAAGAGGCGGAGAGAGGAGCATAAATCCAACACATTAGCCCTCAGGTCTCCCGGTGACAGGTCCCGCCCCGTGGCTGATGTAAACCAAACTTCCTGTACGGAGATGAAGAAGCCTGTCAGGCAGTTCCAGCCACCTCAGCCCCTGTCACCCTGCCTCCTTGATGCACAAACGCATTAATAGTAAATCAATTCTAAATGAGGGACAAGGGAAACAAGAGAAAAACAAAAGGACGCGTCTATCTCCGGTGAAGGGAAGCGCAGAGGGGAAGTGGCAGGGAATATGCCAGAAGTCCAGCAGTTTTTTGTTTAGTTTTTTTTTTTTTTTTTTTTTTGAGAGCATGTGGATATTTCAGGCATCCTTCTGATCCGTCTTCATAACGTTATATCATCTGCTTAGAACCAAGACTAATAGCTATTACTTGCAGTACAATAGAGGGATCCTTCAAAAACAAAAAAAATCAGCAACTATTAAACTATGTAAGATGTGAAACTGGTTATAACTATTCATTGCACAACTTTAATGCTCTCTTTTCCTTTCTATGGTCCTCCTTCTCTAAATGACCTGATGATAGGAGTAATGAGCACTGTTTCATCTCATCATGCCTAATAGTGTATTGATTTCAACCGGGCAGAAATGACTACATCATCTCCCTAGTTGTACTGTGTCACAGTCCATGACCCGGGCTTATTACACTACATTTAAGCTGTTTAATACAGGATACAATGCATAACTTTTTAAGCGTGTAATACTAAGAAATATTGGCAGATTATATCAATAAACAGATTGTTCTTCTAACTCTTTTTCCTCAGGAGTTAAAAGTTGTGATTGAAGAATTGGTAAAAACCCAGTGTTGTTGCATGTGCCATATGTTCTGCGGTGTGTAGCTGTAAAGAAGCGTTCAAACTGTCATTGCTTGACTGTGCATCAGTTGCCTCACAACACTCCCAGCCTCAGCTTCTGTGTTTCTGTCTCTGTCTCCTCAGTGGGGTAATCAGCCATTCTCCTGCAAGGTAATTCCTGCTCAGGAGTGCATATGGCCGACACTGCGGAAATTCATTTTTTCGTTTAATTTCAGGCCTATTGATCGTGGAGCGCTTTGCGGCTGCATGACATCCATAATCACAACAATGGTATGACAGTGCAGATAAATAATGTGGCAAAGGCACAGAGAGAAGGAGGGATATAGGGATGAAAGGAAAGCAGAATTGAAAAAGCCAGAGCCAGGTTCCATCTCTTACTGCATTCTGTATTAATTACTGAACTCCACCCTATTACATCCTCCAAACCTGAACCCCTTCACCTGATTGATCTCCCATCACAGACCATAAATTAGTTTTCTTCCCAAACTTATCTGAAATCTGTTTGTTTAAGCATCCATTAAAAGATAGGAGCCACTGCTCTACAGTAATTACCAAGGCTACTGTAATATCTATAATTATTATGATTAGTGGAGCAGAATTAAGTTACTGCTTAAACCCACAAGGGGCAAAAGCCGCAGCATGATTATAAGGTTTTACATATACTAATGCTGTAGTAGAGAGTAAGCCGGAGCAATCTACAAAATGAATACAACTTGATCCAGGCAGCAGTAGATGCATACTGAAAAGCAGAAACTACTGGACCAAACGGTAAATTTAGAAGCATGAAATGAATTTGTCCTGCTGGTGCACATTGACCAATACACAACATGACACCGGTTATTCTTAGTTTCAAATCGGATGTTTTCACTTTATTTGGAATCTTTTATTAGTTATTCGTGGACATACAGTATGTGCACATTCCTGCATTCTGTTATGTGATTTTTTTTTCCCCCCGCAGTTAGCATAAACACCTATTTTAGAAACAGCCAGGGCTGTGCGGTCCACTGTCTGTGTGGTCAGAAAATTTAAGAGAACCCAGAGGGCTGAGTTGGTTTAGGCCCACAGAGGTCTCAGTGGGTCTTCTGCCCACACTAGGTGTGTACACAGACCATAACTTGACAACAACCAATTTTACCAACACAAGCTACACTATATATATCATATAATGAGATGTGACAAATTGAAGCTGAAAATGTGACCTTTCACAGTGTACATGCAGTTAAATAATAATGGTTTCGAGTAAACGGCGATGCGGCAGTGCATAAAGCGTGCCTCTTCTTATTGTTGGAGACTGAGGGGGCTGACAGCTCCCACTCATAAAATGTCTCAAGTCAGAAAGGCGATAAGGATGCAGGGTTAATGCGGCTTGGCACACAGTTTTATTTGTGCAGAGGCGGAGAAGTTGAACTCTTCTCCCCCCTCTGGAGTGGTGTGGAGCTGAGTGGATACTGTTGCAGGACAGTAAGAAGTGGGGCCATGGATGAGGCTGAGCTGAGACAGAACAAGTAGGTGTGAATAGTTTATTTTTATCCAGCCAAAAGGCAAAGTGATATAAGTCTGTATGAGTCAATGTAGAACTTAGCTGGTGAGTGATTTAAATGTATGTAAGTATGTTTTCCAATGATATGACACTGTGTTCACATTATGAGCAAATGGTACATAAACCACTGTGTTCACCTTAACAATGTTCAGGAGTTTCTCTGCAGATCCTGTGATACATGTTCTATCTAGTGACAAGACATTCTTTAACCTTAATGATATCATCAGGGATCATTTGGACTCAAGACTGTTGTTTTCAAACACATCATCCAACCCTGAACTAAATGAACATGTCAATGTCTGAACTTAAGGCCAGTTATGAGCTGAAATCTTAAAATCTTATCAGTTAGTTTCATCAACTTGTGCAGCTGTGAAGTTCTGTTGCCATATTAATATATATTAAGATGAGGTTTGGTAACAAAACAGTTTGCTTGTTGGTGTTAGGGATGAGCGCCACTGAGAGTAAATTGTATTACAAGGCTCCACATCACTGATCAGCTATAGCTATTTGTATGTGAGTCAACACCCAACCTGCTGTCTTTTTAGGGAGGGCCAGTGACCCTATCATGGACACGACCTGTTAAGAGAAGCAGCCTTTTCTTATCTGCATGCCCTTGGAGTATGCACCCATTGATATGCCACCTTGACTCTATCTTCATGCCAAGATGCTTTCAATTATGCGAGCCGCTGGAGTGAGGCGGAGCGTGGGTTTCTGTACGATGAAAACTCGTCCATGGTTAATGTGATCCTGCTGCTTTTCTTCCCACAGGGATGGTTTCCACACATGGAAAGGGAATTAGAAGAACAGCCATTTCTCTACTGAACACTTCTCAGTTCACCACTTTGCCCACATTCTCATGACCCCATAAGGTAGACTGATCTGGTGACTAAATGGCTCATCACTGGATCCTGAGCTCTGCAGCATCTCGCATCCATTATCACCAGCAGTTCCATATATCATACATGGGAATTTTTGCTGTGACATCAGTTCTCATGTTATTAATCTTTTTTTCTTTGGACCTATGATGCCTCTTTTTTTAGACAGTTTGATGCCGACATGCAGCCAGGCTGAAGCCAGGATTATGACTGACAGGAAGCTGTCAATCAGCTGAAGTGACAGGCTCAGTGTTGGACAGCCACCGGGAAAAGGGGAGATGGATAGAGATGGGTTTTAGAGACAGAATGGTTATAGCCCATGAAAACGTTTCAACCACCAGCATGTTAGTGTCAAACATGATTCTCTTCCTCATGCCTCTCTCTTCCAGTCACATCTGTCACCACTTTGGTCTTTATTTCTTTTCATCACCACAGCTTTTAGAAAGTCATCTACAAACTGACAGTACACCTTGAATCTTATGTAATTCTGGTGAATTGAGAACAAAATGTTATCCTGTTCACTTTTCTGTTTTTTTGTAAAGTTCTCAAAGATTTCCCTCATTTCCAGAAGAGGGCAGCACTTCTTTAGCCAATGTTACTGTAACTTCACAGACATTTATCTTACACATGGAGCTCTGCTCTGTTATTAAAGGGAAACAGACAAAGGTCATCATTCTGCCTTTTCCACATCCAGAGGATGCTGGTCATTACCCATACACATGCCACCCCTTTAATCTTGTCCAAGTTCACAGTGTTTACAAAAGGAATGTAGTCAGACAAACTGAAGCCTGTTGTATACTTTGTACATGAAAAATGTGAACAATACAATTTACAGCAGACTCAGACTCTGGCTTCTTGTATTGCCCGTCGTATTGCTCTCTCCCCTTCTCACTCAACTCGCCTCACTTTTCGTTTCCCCCCTCTCCCTCTTTGCTTCTGCTCCACCCTATAATCACGCTGGTTCATGGCTCTCATTTGGAGTGGTATATATAGCAGTAATTGTCAGGGTGCAGTACAGAGACTGGGCAGAGCGTGTGTACTCTCTCACAGGGCTGTTTTGCAGTAAATCTCGTAAGGGGAGAGGAAAAGATTGAGGTGGGGGGTGGGGGTGTAGGGTTATGTACGTGCACAATCACATGCACATACCTACGATACATTCACTCATATACTCTTTATTGCAAACAATATAGTTAGCACATAAAGAAGCTGATAACATTTTACAAGGCACTGTACTAATTTGCAAATGTTCCCTTTGCTTCTGTAAGTCAAATCATTTATCTCACTGTCTATTCATTTACTCTCTCAATGGGCCTCATAATGTGTTTTTCTCTCAACACAGTTGTGCAATTATGCAAATGCATTCATTATTCAGGAGAGCATCTCCTTATCAGTAAATATTAATAATACCAGGTGATGAGTTAAGGGCCTGATTTATTGTATGTCACTAGTCTGCTTATGATCCATGAGCACACGGGAGCAAACTCACATACTGCACACATACCAACGAAATGAAAACAGGTAAATCATTTATAATGGGAAGTAAACAATAATGAGCATCCTCATCAGCTTTTCAGACTACGCAGCACCAACTCATCACCCTGAACTGGTGATAAAAAGTGAATTATCATGAGAGCACCACAAAACCCGACAGCAGCCTGTTATCAAAGCCGCTGCGTGGCTTTGGCTGAAGACATTCCTGCTCAATAATCTGAAGTCTGATCACAAAAATCTCTGCCCATGTCTGTCTACCTTATAAACCACGGAACACTGCCTCCAAAAGAGATGACGGCAAAACCTGTTATGCAGTCCAGTTGTTTGCATGTGTGTGTGTGTAACAGGGTGGGGGTTCCTTGTAGCTTGTATGGACAGGTCTGTCATTCAGAGAGGGCACACAGTCTCCATTGTAGAGCTGTCTGTGGTCCCCATCGGGTCAGGGTGGGGTGGCAAGGGGCCTCTCAAATAAAAACATGCGCTGCAAACAGGAAGCGGGCCTCTAAGGATAAAATGAGAACATCAAGACCGGGAGTGTTTACAAATGCCGTTTGCTCATTTTCGGCGACTCTTTTCCTCCAATTGCTTTCTTTCTCTTGGTCTGATGCATCTTGATAGATTTTGCTTGGGTTTCATTTTGGGTGTAAGTCCGCACATGTCCGCAAGAACGAGTCAACCTGCTGATGAGATGGAATCAATTTCTTATTTACCTAAGATTGTATTCCAATCTCATCTTGTGTTTGCCTGCGGAATTTCTTTTACTGTATCTGTTTCATTTCTAAAGAACCGTGTGCATCATATTTATCATCTGATGCATTGTGCTGTAGTTTAACCATGGGCTAACTTTCCTCTGCAGTCCAACAGCAGAGACGTCCACACAGATCGGCATGAGTCAAACTAGTCAAACAAGACATCACACATGCACACGTTGAAGGTTTTCATACATTTAATTGTCTTCCATTCATTTCACAAGGGTTCCATAACCACAACATGGCTAAACTTAACACTTACCCAAATTTTAGGCTTAACCTAACCTTAAAACAAGCCCTCAAGTGTAATGATTTACACAGTGGGGTTCAGTTTTATGTCCCATCCCACAATGCAAGCTGTTTTCCCACAATGTAGCGTGAAGTCAGGTTTACACCCTCATAATGTAGGATAAACATGGACACAAATACACACACAAACACTATTTTGGCACCATAATTATGTTAAAACAAGACTATCTGAATACCAAAGTGAATGTGATCGAATCAAACAGAAGGCATTGAATATGAAGTATTGGAATACAGACCGCCTTTCGTAGATATAACAGCTGCTGAACGACAGCTCTATATGTCATCTGGAAGAGAGTATTTCAGCTATTTCACTGGCACTGACGCGTTTCTAAAGAACAAATACAACTGAAATGATGGAAAATGAGCTTATCCCTGGATTTTTTTTTCTCCACAGGTTAAAAAAAAATCATTTTAAGACTTACTGTAACATGAGTCAAGATAAACTGCAAGGTCTTCTTGACTGTGTGTTGACAGGATTACAGCATGCTGAAAGAGCATGAAAGGAACCTGAATGTGTGCGAATACACCCCCGTGAACCCAGGTGCTCTGCTTTCAAGTATCCCTTTCCTGTTTGCCCAGCAGCTGTTTCATCCCAGCGAGTGACCACTTCACAGCACCCGTGTTTTCTTTCTGGGTGGACTTGTCAGCTGTGATCAAATCAGACTTTTGTTAAAGAGTAAATTTCCTCTCCAGACATAGCTGATTACTCCACCCACCTACCAGATTTGATATGTTTGAGTTTATCCATTAATTTCTGGACAGCTTGGTGTATTTTTGTTTGCTCAAATGGCTTGTCAGTTCCTCAGTTTCCCATGAGAGGCGATGTTTGCAAAGGACTAAGTCACAGAATATGTACTGGCATCAAAAGGTTTGGGCAGTGTAGTCACTTTAGGGGAAACGTGATTAAAGACAGTTCCAGAAAACCCCTGAACCCACAGATCAGACTGGGGCTTACCACAGAACGACTCCTCTTGTCCATTAGAGCAGGTGGAAATACAACAACAACAAAAAAAAAAAGAGTACAACGTATGATATAGTATCTACGGACTTCTTGAAGCAGAAAACACA
Organism: Ostorhinchus angustatus; assembly: GCA_029822955.1. Lineage (NCBI taxonomy): Eukaryota > Metazoa > Chordata > Actinopteri > Kurtiformes > Apogonidae > Ostorhinchus > Ostorhinchus angustatus. The sequence continues at coordinate 9,652,806 of JAPTMW010000008.1, forward strand.
TACGATTCAAACCACTTTATCATCAACAAATATTCTGCAGGGTTATGCAGAATAAAAAGGATGCAGGAAGCAGAGGACAGCTTTGTATGTGATGAAGTTTTATTGATTCACAGTAATGATGAATGAATGGATTGTGATTTGTTCTTAAACTGAAACTTGCCTCTGACTCAGCCAGTGTCTATCCACAGTTATCCTAACTTTTCTCGAGGAAAAGGGTAGCAAAAGCTTATCACTTCATTCCAAAATGTTTCTGCCAGCAAGGAAAAAAAAACAAAAAACAAAAACAAAAAATAAAACATGTGGGTACAGATTTACTTTAGTCATTATGTATGCACCACAGCTGAAAGAAACCGAAATCACATCACATATAAAATGTTCTTTTTACTCTTGATGAGGTCAAAGTCCCTGAGAGCACAGCTTTCTATGAATATGATTGTAGATAAGCACCATGTAGCTCACACTCTCAGCTTTAAAGACAAAATAAGAAAAGCATAACTGGCCATGGAAAATAATATCCCAATACTATGCATTTAGCATGGGTACAATACAGTAATATGATGAATCTGGTGATTATAAACCAAGATATGGATTGGCATAAAATATTAAATAACACATAGAAAAATCCATGGTAATATGTAAATACCAACTGTACAAAACCACAAAACAACAGAAAAGTGTCAGCAAACACTTATGTTACACTACTAATTTGTTCTTTTAATATGGAAGGCTGTTTTTAGGTAGGTTTGCAATGCAGCGTAATAAAAGGTAATTCTAGAAAAAAAAAAAAAAAAAAAAAAAAAGCTACAGTTTTTTCCAAGTCTCATTTGTGGAGTATAAATCATCAAGGCCCAGTAAGGAAGAAGACAATCTGCTGAAGGAATTAATTAAGTCTACAGTCGTCTTTATGAGTGACGTGTCCTTTCCACTTTGTGTCCCAGAAACCGTCCATTAGAGGACTTAACAGGTCTAACCACTAAGGACAATAAGCCAAACACATCAAACACATTAATGGGCTTAAAAAACACTGGATTAACACAAGTTCCATGTTGTAAAGCAAATGAAGTTGCATCATTGTTCGGTAAAGAGAAGAGAAGTGACTTATTCAGCAAAGATGTAGAAAAGATAGGGTATGTTTTAGCAGGCCCGGGGTTTCACTTTAAATACGGCCACTGTTTACTGAAAGAAGCCTGAATGGAGTTTATTTTTTTCTCTCAGACAAACATGTTGTTCTCTTTGGAGAGCTGAAAATGCCAGCTTGTGGTCTCTGTACGGCCTCATAAGGCAGCTCTGGTAGTAAAAACTGTATGTCTGCATAAGTCTTTCTCCAAACTTCATCTTTTTCCATCTTTCTGTCTTACTTTTGTATATTTCTTTCAGTGCTTGTCTCTCTGGTCTCGATCTGTCGCAACAAACTCAGAGTGTTTCTGAGCTTGAGTAGAAATGTAAATCCAGATTCTTTCTCCCTTTATGTCTGTGATTCCATAAGTAACAACTCCATAGTGTTTCTTTATAAAGCACATGCTATAGCCTAACCTAAACCGTAACCTTAAGTCTAACCCAAACAGACGTAATTAAAAGGCTTTTTATATGGTCTCAGAACCCAGCCTGCCTGCCTACCACAATACTGTGGTTTTGTCAGGCTTTTTCTCTCCCATCAGAGAGGCTGGAAGAGAACAACTCTACAGTTACAGTTGTTTTAATAACTAAAATAAAATAAATCTTCAAATATTCAACTGCATCATTGGAAAGTTAATATGTACTGTACCTATGAGATATTTTTTTCCTCTCTGGTTAATTTACATTAAAAAACAAAAACAAAAACAAAAAAACAGAGTATTGTAAATTAAAAGCTAACAAAATCTTACTGAGCATGCCATGTATGTGTAAAATCCATGAATAAATAATGTTACAGCATAAATAGTACATTGCAAATGAAAACTAAAGACAAACTTTATAGTTCACTTACTGAAATGTTAAAACAAACTAAAGTATCATTTCAATAAAAACCCTGAAATATCAATTTGTATAATTTAAGATTAAAAGTGTATTGGGCCAAGATTAAAAAATACTGATGTTTTAAAGATAAAGTGCTTTGTTCCATTAAAATAATTTGACCTCTTTAGATCTATTCTAGATGAGAAGCAAAACCTGTATTTTTTTTCCTTATAAAATAATGATCGTGTTTAAACCAAAGAGAGAGTAAAACGCCTAGTTGAAAATACAACCCAAAATGCATAGTACAACACTGTTCACCTGAAACATAGTGAGGTTAATATAATGACATACAGTATTGTTAAGGAGCACCAGTATTAATATAAAGCACAATAATTCCAAATGATCCAATAAGAATAGTAACAGTAATTTAGGTAAAATAATCCCAACAGAGCCAATCATAGTACTTCATACTATTTGTGCAGCTCTCAGTCTTTCGCAACAGAAATTACGCAAACTTTTTTTGTGTGTGTGTGTGTTTTTTTTCTGTTTTTCTAATCTTTTCATCTTGAGATTTCCCAACAGAGCAACAAAACAACAAAACCGCTGTAATGACAAACAGTAAAGTTTTCGTTTTCTTAGCATTTTGATTAACTAATTAAAGTCATTAGTAGTCCACATTCACAAAACTAAATACTTTGAATCAATACCCAATATTTTCTTAATTAACTAGAATTTTAAAAAATGGCACCTGCTCTTCTCTTGTTGTCAGTGGCTGTTCAAGCTGAGAATGGAGTCTCTGCGTTGGTCACTTCTGTGTTGTTTTTGAGTATTGAGCTACATCTGCCAAAGAAATGGACAGGCGCCATTTTGTGTCTTGCTGTGGGTCCTAAGGTCCCAAAGACTTGGGGCCATTGACATCAGCCCACCCTGAGTAGTCTCTGGACCCCAGAGGAGGGTCACCGCACTGGTCTGAGGGACGGGATGAGCTACACAAAGTTGTTGGTGATTTGCCTCTGGTGCTCGAACAGGTCTTCGGTCTCTGCGCTATATGCATCTCCTATATCGGGAAAAAAAAACAAAAAAAACACAGTGAGTGACAGATAAAGAAAGACAGTGGAGAGTGAAAGACATAACAAAGGGCTTCTCATCCTTACCCGCGTGACATCCATACATGTAAGCTCTGTGCCCGTCGTATTTGCACCGACATCTCATAACATTGTTCATGAAGTCAGACTCCGCCATGTCCATTGAGGGATTGACTTCCACCTGCAAACAGACACAGTCATGCACACTTTATCAGCACTGATCCAATGAGTCCACAGCAGACGAGCAAACAGGTTCTCCATCATGAACCCATGAAGACCCATACAACAACCAAAAGCCCAAAGCATCATCTGATCCAAACTGTTTAATCCCTGTTAGACCAATAATCTAATCAATACATGTAAATAATTGGTGTAAAATGCAGTTTGTCATTTTTTCATGGCCATCAGATATGAGCCATTTGGATGTTCAGAGGCTCCATTGTTACCATGGAAACTCTGTCATCTTCTACAACATTGATTCACCAGTAAATCCCATGGAGATGGATCAATGACACTGGATGGAGACACATGTTTTATGTGCATATCTTTTCTTCAATTTTCTCTGTTTTGATAATAATAACCTTTCAATCTACTGTAAATTTTCATGAAGATTTAAATTAAATACAGTAAAATGCATGATTTACAGCAAAAAAATGCAAAATACATAGGATAATATTACAATAAATGCTGATAAATCACTTAAATAGAGAGAAAAATTCATTTGGGAACTGATACAATAATAGCACTGGGTCTTTATGGGTTAAAACAAACGCACACACACACACACACACACATATATATATATATATATATATATATATATATATGAACATTCATCACTTCAATCCAATGCAGTAACTCCTGCTCCAACTCCACTTACACACTGACAAAGCCTTTGGAAATACAGAGTGGTCGGATGTAAACTTGTAAGAGAGCTTGTTATTAAACAGTGCTCTTGGCTGGTATTGCTTTATAGTCAATCCCTTTCTCATCTATAAAAAGCTGGATGACTTTTCCATACACTATTTCTATTCTAACACATAAATACATTAGCCAGAACTCAGTCATAGACTTAACATTGGAATGATGTGCACTCCGACGTCTACATCTGAGCATATGGACTGAATAACGTCCCAATAAAACACTTTTACCATGTGTTATGCAAAGCATGAAACGCACTGGTGGATCTTTAAGGAAAACCCATAGTAAAATATTTTATTACTTGTATGAAAACATGTTAAAAAAGACAGTGTTGCCCACACAAAACATGAAAACTGACAGCATGACAACTTATGCAACTTTAAAGCCTGAGAATGCGGTCACACCACACTAGAGCCCCCGACTTCTACCATGAGAAACCTACTCTCCCCTTTTTAGCAGCGGTAAGGACTCGATTAGCTTGTAAGTGAAGACTTTTGCAACAGAGCGGTTTATGCATAGGCATGTTTATGCGTCTGAAATCTTATTCTGAGTGCTGCCATACACTGTACTAATAGTGTGTTATTTGGAGAGCAGCTTCATAACTGCTGATACAACCATTCTCTTAATCTGGTCTGGTGATAATACTGAGAAGCCATTTACTCTAATAGCTGCTCTGTAAACTGCTACACCCACTTTAAGTACAGGTTGCAAACAGCTACAGGGAGAAGGAAGGCAACCTACACTAAAAAAAGGAGAAAACTTTAAAAACTTTGTGAATGCACAAAAACTGTCTCTTAATTTTTCAGGGTAAATTACAGTGTTGGAGTTGGGTGTACGAGGCCTGTGCAGGGGGGCCGGTTCACAGGCAGAATGCGTTGCTCAGTGAGAAAGTGCCTATAAAAATAAAAACAGGCCAGGAGGAATTCCTTGGTGGCAAATTAGCCGTTCCTAATGGAAGGGGGACTAGGTGCTGTTTGACTACAGGGAGTCAATAGTTAATTTGGGTAATTGGTGTGTTTCATTAGTGCTGGGTGGTTCAAGGGTAGGCTTGCCGAGTCTTTCTGTAATTCCTGGGATCAGAAAAGTCAGGCATCATCCGCACTTTACTAGATAAATGAAAGAACCCAGCAAAGGCAGAAAGAGCTGTTGTAAAAGCTGCTTGTATTTTTCCAATTCTGCAGCCTTGGTGAATCACTAACTCCCTGTGTGTCTTAAGTTTGTGCGTTTTCCTTTTTTGTTCTTCTGTTAAATTTGGCTTGTGCTAGTCTCCTTAAATGACCCTGATCTTTTAACCTTCCAATTTCTCTCTCATTCACTGCAACTATTTAAGTCCCGATCCATCATTCGTTCCTTCTTTCCGCCTCCACATTGCGCATAACTTTGAAACGTGCTTCTTATAATTACATCAAACTATACATAGTTGAACTACATCCAGTCAGCAGATGCATTTATATGTGTCAGTCACATCTATTATGAGTGAATTAAATAAGTTCATCTCCACTCAACTGAGTACAGTGTATGAATGTAATTACAGGAGTGCATCCTCTCAGACCACTGAGTGAGACAGCGAGTTACACTAACCAGTCTCCCACAGCCGCGAGGTAATTGGCAGTATGTTGAGATCAGAGGAGCGTTGCATACTGTAGTGGGATCGGTAGTCTGAACTAGAGATGGTAGATAATAGGAGACAGTCTCCTTGATGTGTTGAACTTTACACGCCACAATGACTCGACGACTGACTGGGTAAGTAATGACAGGCAGTCGGATGATTGTAGTGGGCTGTGAGAGGTTCAGAGGTAATAGGTTAAGAGGAAATTCATGTGTGGAGTATCTTGTCCTCTTCATTCAAAACATCTCCGGTTACCTCCACCAAAGACGTTACGTCATCTCTCGCATTTATCCTTTTAAAGCTGTTGGAACGGTCAAAACTGCTGAAACTTGGAGGAAGTTATCGGAATTTGTTTCACTTTCTTTAAGATTGGAAAATTTAGAATGCTGACAATTAATGCTGCAGTGCTTTATGGGTTTTTTAGCATCACCAGGCAAAAAAAATTCATAATTACCTTCAGGTATATTGTAATTTTAAGTAATCTGACTCCTTGCTTTACCAGATTTTAATCTATCAAATGAGTAGAAGTAGCGTTGGGTAATATATTGAAGTAATTCAATTAATAGAGGTTTTGTTTTCTGAAACTCATGAAAGATACCTAAATTGAAAATCAGGATTATTCCTCTGAAGACCTTTCCTGCTCATTCAAAATGCAACCTGTTTCTTTCTTGGCATGCTGTATATGGACTGTGAATAAGGCTTTCCAATCATATATGGCATCTAGTTTTAGCAATAAAGTGAATTTAGTTTTGTCTTCAGTTCATGCAGACACAAAAAAAATCGATCAAGATTAATTTTTTTGGCCATACCATCCAGCTGTACATATGAGAATTAAATATGTGAAATATGTTAAATTACCAATCAGTGATCAGATTCACTCAGATGTCACGTGGACACAATTCTACTGCTCTACTCTGTGTCTGACAGGAAAACTTGTACGAGTGGCCTCACTGTTCTGTAACAACACG
>JAPTMW010000008.1:9669144-9679565 GCA_029822955.1 Ostorhinchus angustatus
ATTTTTAGTCATTTTTACCCGCTTCAACACATTAAGTCAAATTTCAAAGCAGTGACTCATTCCTAACAAAATTTATGAAACATAAAAAAAGTCTCCTTATTACCTTGTTGAAGGATCAGCAACCTTTGTATCCCATATTTTCCTGTAAAACAACCAAAGATTAGATTAATGTTAGTTATATGTGAGGTTTTTACAGCAAAAGAAGGTTTATGCCAATTTGTGGAGAATCTTAAGGCAAATTAAAGTAAAACTAGTGTCCACAGTTTAATGTGATATAGAATTGTTCCTTTACAGAGCTACGTTATCTAGTAAAGCTAGTTAGTTTACATTATATGAGGATAAAATGAGTTATTTAATGTGACTTAATCGCAAAACCTTGGTACTGTATAACTGTACATAAGTGGATAATGTGTTTTTCTACAGTTTCTTTTTTCTTATTTTACTTTCCTTGCATTTTTTAAAAAATTATATCTTTTATTCAAAATTTACTAGAGGCCACATGTACCGGCAAAGAATTCCTCATATGTGTAAAAGTGATTCTGTGTTCATAAGCGACGTGATTTAAAAAATACTATAAAATACAATTGAGTGCATTGTTTGCTACCATAATATGTGTCTTAGCATTTTATTACAGGAAGAAGACCATGTTTAGTCTTCTTCTGCGTCTTCTATGCGCACAAGTTTATGAAATTCAGTTGAATGTATTTCAACTATAGACTTCTGACAGTACAGTAAGTACAATGGAAGTGCAGTTTTGCCAGTTTTATTTCAGAAATGTGTTCAAGGAAATGGGACCGAAAGAATGTGAAAAAACATAACTTGAAATGTTCTTTGATTGCTTCCGCCTAGACAGCACGTACATCCTGTGAAACCTGAGGGAAAACCCCAGTGTATCAGGTCTGTACTGTGTATTTACTGAGGTTAAACGTACATATTATCCTGTGACGTGACCCTGGAGACCTGTTTCGAAAAGGTAGTAACTGTAACATATACGGTAGCGTCTGCTGTTTGTTTTATAAGTAACCTGACCACACAGGAGGGATTTTTGTCACATACACACGCATACGCCTAGACTTGCTTATTACGAGAACGGTGGTCTTAATCGGGGGCGACTTCAAATAGACACAGACTTTATCGAAGAGGTGAATCACACGGCCCTAAATATACCTTCTGCATATAAAACCGGGATGACTTGCCTGTGTGGCTTTGTGGGGAGTATAAATTTGGGTGCATTTGATGGCAATGACTTGCATAGTGTAAGGAAAAATCCCCTGTCTGTGTTGTCTTTTAATCAAGTCTACTTTCCGTTTCTTTTCCTTGCTTTATAGGTCCGGTAGCCTGTATTTCTAGCTGGAATTTTTATTCACTGTTTTTATTGTGCTTATGTTTAGAGTATATAGCAAGTGTATCTCACATTCCTCCACTATAAGGAAACAGAACTTCCTGCCAACCAATATACACACTGAAACATGCTATTGAGTCGTTAAAAAAAAAAAATCATCCATTATTATTTAGTCTTTTTGTAGTGCATCACTCGTAACATAATACAGATTTGTACGTAGCTACAGGAAGTAAGCGATATAAAAGGACAACAAACATAAGATATTTTTGAAGCGCATTGTTAACCTCCGAAGCCACATGCCAAGCCAAAAAAAAAAAGAGGCAAAAGAAAACATGACATTCAACATCAATGATATACTGGTCACATTTCTGGGAAAACAAGGTTTGACCAAGCACAATGTACAAACAAAACCTCGGCACTATGCTGCACTGCATGTCTGAGAAATACATGAACCAAGCAGAGATTTATGCACCAAGAAGGCTGGATGGTTCGGAAGAGCAGTGGAGAGGAAAGCCTTCTATTCTCTTGGCAGACACGCAAGATAGACATGCCATACACACCATGCCAGGACGTCCTCAAAGCAGACGTTCACATCAATTACAGGAAAACACTCAGTAACACACACGCCACTGCCTGACTCATATTTTGATGTCTAATGCAGATCGTGCGATACCAGCATATACAGTCGAGGAAAAAAATATTAGACCACCCCTTGTTTTCTTCAATTTCTTGTTCATCTTATTCATATTGTTTGGACAAATATAATGATAACAACCAAAATAGCTCATAAGAGTTGAATTTCAGAGCTGATATCTATCCATTTTACATGCTTTTCTTGGTAATAACCAAAATCACTTCAGTTCTTACATCAATAGCTATGGTATTGTAATGACAAAAACAGTGCTTTTAGACATTTTTTGTTTTCCTTTCTCTGTTTTAGTCACATGATGCACACAGGAGTTAGTACTTGATTGCATAACCACTGTTTTTGATGACTTTTGATGGTCTAAAAATTTTTTCCGCGACTGCATAAAGTGAATAATGGACAAACTGTAGGTCCTAATGCAGTAAAAACATGTTTGGTAATTAACATACTAACGTATTTGCTTGGAATATATACAACACTGTGATATATTGCATTAAGTATCACTCTTAAGTCATAGTTTCAAGTATTGTTTCATTCTCCAAACCCACATGCTCGCTTCTGCACATGCTCTGTTCTGTCGAGGTAAAAACCGTATGTTTCAGCAAGATAATAAAACACATCCAGGACATGACATATTGAAACTGCCAAGACTTTAGTGTTGCTATTTTTTTCTTGCTAACAATAAAAAAAACACATCTTTTGAAACACAATAAAGATTTTTTTCCATTAAAATTTCATAATAATATTTGAGACTGTGTAAAATTTTAAGGGTATCTGAAAACTTTTTTTCCATTACTTTAGGTTAAGGCATTTTTACAGCTCATATGCACTGCCTGGCCACAAAAAAATTCATTGGACTGCCTTTAGCTTTGATTACAGGACACATTCGCCTTGGCATTGTTTATGCCACGTGATAGAAAAATACTGAGTTAACTGTGCGCCGTGATGGAAAACTACTGAATGGTATAACCTTATGAACCTGATAACTGTGTTTATCTGTTCTCAAATGAGTAACTGCACTTAATCAGTATGAGGTACACTCAGATGCAGACAGCTCCATCCATTCCTTTTATATCTTGTTCTGTGGTTAGAATATAGTGTCCTTGACTGATAAATGTATGTGCACAGACAGGAGGGATAAAAGGAAGTGTCACTGGACTCTGTGGTGGTCAATCCATGTGTAAAAATGAAGTCTAATGTTTCCTGAGCCACTCTTTCACAAGCCCAATACACCTGAAGAATCCTGGTGTTGTCCAATTCTTATACAAATTAAACGTTATTTAACTCTAGAACTAGTTTTGTGGCGATTTCCAAATCTCTATCATCATGTTTTTCATATTATTCTGTGCATTTTTAAGTACAAATTATGTGTTTTCTTGCATTTAACGTAGTGACCATGAAGGTATCCATGAAAGCTCTGAGTAAATTTCAAAGAAAACCAACGAAAAAATGACTTTTTCAGCAAAATGGATCACTAACTGAACATAAAAACATGCGTCTACAATCAAACTCCATGGGTTTTACTGGGGAATCAGTGTTGCAGACGATGGCGGAATGTTCAAATAGGTCATATCTGATGACGATGAAAAGCTAAGAAACGGCATTTTACCTGAATTATTTAACTGTATTGATAGGATTACTGGTTTAGAAGTCATTAAACATTTTAGATTTTGATTCCCTGGGTCTTTGAGGGCTAAGAAATGGGAAAATACTGCATCAGTTAGGGTTAAATAACCTGCTCTTACCTATATACTTTGTTGAATCCAATGTGGACTTTAACCAGGCAGTGCAAATTAGAGCTTTAATCAAAATAAATATTAGTTGATGTGTACTTTCCGTATCTACAGGTACCACATACACATAATTTTAATCCCTGCAGAGCTATATATCAGCCTGCCGTCATATACTTAGTAAAATCATTCACTAAACACATTTCAAAGCTGAATCTCGTGGTATTCCCTTTAAAAGAAACAAACACGCCCAAGGAAGCACAGGTAGGTAAATATTTGTGACATGAAACTGCAGACATTCCCGTAAAGTTAGGGCATACACTTTGAAAACAAATCGAGGATGCCAGAATCAAGAGAAGCATTGTCACCGGTATGATGTTATGTCGATGGTTCCCTGAAGTCACGTGCTGCTGACTGTACATTTTCCAAAATCACAAAATAACTTGTTTCCTGCTGCTGTGCGTCGACAAGAGGCGAGAAATGACCCTGCTGCTCTGTACTTAGAAATACAAACAATCTCTCATTGAAATATATTAGCTCCTCTTAGGGAAATGTACTAAAATAAATGTTGTTCCATTTCAGCGATCATTTAGCAAAGAGCAATTTGGCTATTTTGAATAAAACTCTTGAAATAGACTTGTTTTTCAGGCCCATTTGAAGTACAAATGCTGACCTCAGTGCCCAGCGTAAATTATAAACACGTGCGAATGAAATCTCAGTTAATCTTAGCTAAATGATCTTGTATGTTCCGTAGTTATACCAAACATTTGACCTCAGCGAGAAAAATCTTACGAAGACATAATATTAAATCCCGCTCATTGCACTAAATAAAGCTTCATATGTGAGACCAGCTGCGAATTGCGACTGACACACGTATAGAATTTAGCACTTATCCTTTACAGTGTCTTGAATTGCACTTGTAAAGTATCTTAGATGTGTCTACCATGTGGCTGTGCAGGAGCATGCCCTCTGCGAGCAGACATAGAAGACCGTGAACACACAAACACACACATTTCCCCATGAGGCAAACATGTCTGTGACTTGTTTGTGACCTCACCACAGACCAATCAGCTCACCATTTTCCCTCCTCAGAAACCAAAAGGACTACTATACAGGCTATAAATGATACCTTCAGTTCTTTCATTTGACTGAATTACACCACTGTTTAATAATGTTGAATTTCATACCAGGATAATAAACAAAATAAAAACACATGCATCTTTAATATGGATAAATTCAAGTAAACACTGAAGGTTATCACCAGTCAGTTACATGTATGTTATTGAAATGGGATCGTATTGGTGCACCCATTTGAGCTCCTGGGGTAAACAGACAGCCTCAGTATTCGTTTTCCACCTCCCTTCATCAGCCTCCTTATCCAAACTGTGTGTTTCAGCACTTGCTGTGGAGCCAAAAGAACAGAAGCTCATGACAGGGAGTCCCTCCCGCCTGTTAAAAGACGAGCATTACACCACTGTTTGGGTTTAATCACCCTGACTGCTGTTTTTTTTTTTTTTTTTTCTGGCAAATTTCTAGGGCTTATTGTTTTCAGACATTCATCGGCACACTCTACGTTTACATGTTTTACGATGTTAATGTGTTCTTTTATTGGAAGCTCCAGGAAAGAGTCTGGATTCGTCTCAGTATCAAAGTTGACAAAGTTTATTCTGACCCCAAATAAGATGGATACTCAGCGCTGATGACTCAAAGAACAATGGCATAAGATGAACTGTACGTTTATTTCCCTGTGGGCGGACTCACCTGCACAAATGGGTTGGTCTTTAACTTAGCTTTATCTAACTAGATCAAACAGAGATGGGGCCTCAACTGTAAGTAAACTTACACCAACATTAACTTTACTTCTTATCACCTATGTCTGACAATATTATGTGTGTGAATGTGTGTGTTTAGACGTGTATTTAAAGGAAGAACAGAAGATAATTAACTCCTATATTAAATATCCTAACAGACTGACCAATTATTTAAACTAGAACAGGATAAAACATAAATCTGGTCACAAAGAACTTATGACTAACAATATTAAACTAAAACAAATTACACAAATGAATCCTATGTTAAAACCTTAACTACTAACTAATAAAATAATTCATCCTAATACTTCAATATTTGAATTAAAATAATATTTCAACCCTATACCTCTTTTCACCCTTTAGTAGAAATGTGCAAACGAATGATGCATGTGACTGTGCGCACTCTTCTTTTTTTCCAATTTATTTGCACTTTTTACCATTGTACCATCTGCCACATGAATGAACTAGTGCACTGTTGAACGCACAGTATGCCATTTTTGCTGCAATGAAACTGGTATGAAACATAATTTGATTAAACTAGTGGTGGCTCATGGGAGTTGTTATTCATTACAATTGCTGATGAAAATCTACTGGGCATAAATCAGGCAGTGTAATGCATTTAAGTTTTATCTACATTATATTGTATGGTGTGTATTCATGCCTTTTCAATTTAATGAAACAATATGGTATTTACCCTGATGCCTGAAAGGATTAAATATGACATTGTTTAAAACATTTGATAAAACTTGGCATACTTGTAAAGCACACAAGTCAACTACATAGATATATATATATATGACACAGGCATAGTCATTTTTTGATATTTCAATGCAAAAAAAAGTTACATATTGTACGTTTTACTGCAATGAATAATATCTCTCTGCAGTAAAGACATGCAACATTGGTAGATCAGAGAAAAATACCACTCTAATCCTCACCTGAGTCATAAAAATGGTTAATATCTTAAAATGATTTGATGAATGGTTATGGCAGAGGCTCACTCAGCTCATCAGTAACATTATGCTTAACCCATAAAGACCCAAACAGCCACTGACAACCAAAAGCATCTACTGATCTAAAATGTTTAATGCCTTTTAATAAAATAATCCTATTAATATTTGTAAATACTTGGTGCAAAATGCAGTTTGTCATCTTTTCATGGTCATCAGATATGACCCATTTGGACGATCAGAGGCTCCGTAGTGAACACCGTCATCTTCTACAAGATCAATTCACCAATAAAACCCATAGAGTTTGATAAATGATAGAGGATGGAGACACTAGTTTTATGCTCAGTTAATGATAGATTTGTTGAAAATGTCACTTTTTCTTCACTTTTCTCTGTTTCGGATTTAATAACCTTTGAATTTACTCTGAGCTTGAATGAGCATCAACACGATCAACGGATTCAATATAGAAAAATACCTCATTTACACTGAAAAAATGCTGAATACAGAGGATAATATTATCATAAATGGTGATAAATCCCTTAAGAAATGTTAAATAGTGAGAAAATTTCAGACACAAAAGTAGCGCTGAGTTGCATACAAGAGATTACTCAAACATTACTACCCAGATATAGAAACATGGAAAAGGGAAAACCAAGATGAAATATTTAATTGCTTGTCATGAAGCGTCATTAAGTCAGAATAGTTTAGTTTTAACATGCCCTACTTCAAATAGCGAAGACATGGGTCTTACGTGCCAAATAGTTGTTAAATATTTGTCTGCAGACCAGGGCTGATAAAAATCACTATGCCTCAAGTCACTTCTGAAAACCAGCTTCCACAGCCTGTTCCAAACCACAAAAGGAGCCGCTGGCATGCACAGAGAAATTAAAAGATGGGAAAATAAATTAGAGAGGCGGTCATTGAGAGAGATCACACAGACATCAGACAGCGAAACCAGACTCGGTCACACCAAGTGTCACCCAAAGGCCTGCAAATGATACCCTCATCACAGGAAAATTTCAGCTAAAACATAATTAAACATAAAACACCGGTTTAGTCCCCAAATCACCCCGGTGACAGAGGAAGACAGACAGCTGCTGACACAGCAGGCTGCACTGTGAGCTGCAACTGTAATTGGACATATTTCACACGAGCAAGTGAAAATTTGGCTCGTCTGACTGCTGCGCTAATTCTTTTTCTGCATCTCGTCTTTCTCTTGTTTCTCTCTTCTTCCTCCATCGCCAAGTCAGTCTTACTCTCTCTCTCTCTCTCTCTCACACACACATGGCTATAATTGGGGGTATATTTTCACTCTCAGCAAAAACCCTTGAGAGCCTCGGTCGTGACCAACCTGTAATTACAGCATCTTCAGAGTTCCATCCAAGAGACACAGAGAGCTGAGAGACATGGCATGCACCAGGATTTCTAAGAATGGACTGCGAGCAAAGGTGGAGAAACAGGGGGGAGTGTCACCAGCTAAATTTGGTCAAACCATGCAATCCTAAGATTTCCTGGCAGCTGGTAAAGTGGAAGATGTTACATGAAACATCATATTGTGTGAAACCCAATTGTTTCTGAGTGAGTCTGCTCAGATTTTGTAATTATAATTACAGTGGTAATTTTAGTCAAAGTGCAATCCTTACAATTATCCATAATCCAGCCCGAAACATTACATATATTTCACTTCTCAACCAACTCTTTACATGTATATGATTATGATATAAACATCTCATGTAGAATAACACAAACAAGCAGAGTTTCTGCCAAATTTAGATTAAATGCAATTAATTTACTTAAAAATACACAAACAGCAGCTTAGATATTGAGGCATATGTAGCTACACCTTGAAATGGTCTTTTTGGAAAACATACACGAGAGACAAAATATTCTTTGAGGTAGAAAACAGGTACAGATTTGGAAGCAAACACATCATCGTGGTTCAGGCCACAGCAAAACATCAGGTCACATCCAGGACAAGCAGACCGAGATAGAACGAGTCACAACCGCCTTCATGCTACAGTCGTATAATTTACACACACATATGACAAAAATCACCATAATGATATAAACTACACAAGCAGATATGTTGGATAAACAGTATCAACTTCAACTCTATGTTGTGGTTTAGGTCAGACTAAAAAAGCCTGCGGAGTGCTCGCATTTAAGTTCCATATTCTTGACCTGAGATGAAGATTAAAAACAAACAAAAAAAAAAAACATCCCGTTACAGCCAGTGAGGAGCTGCAGGCTTCAGTCCAAGCCCTTCAAGCCATTCTGCCCTGTCCTCCTCTATCTGGTGAGGAGCCAAATCTCTTATGTTGCATATAGTAGTAAATCTGTACTGCGATAAAAAAAAAAAAAAAATCATAGAAAAGCGTGAAAAAGCGTCATACCTGCAATGCGGGGATTTGAGGAAGTTATGCTCTAATAAATGATCCTGTGCAGATTATACACACAGTCAGACTGGGCCGTTCAGCAACAGCTCATTATAAAGACCTTTTTATTACTGACGATATGATGCCCTCCTCCAACAACACACTCCAGTTATAACATCACTGTGTTCCCAATAATACAGAGTTCAGAAGAGACGGCTTAATTCAAGGACAATGCAGGAACGCTTTCAGTGACGGAGGCTTCTACTAAGGCGGGATGTACAGTCAATAAAAAGTTTGCAAAGTCTATAAAACAAATCTGTTACCCCCTTCAACAGTTACAGCCTTTCAGCAGCAAGAGGAATCTAGCACCTACAGTACAGAGCACATGTTGTGGTCTGTCAGCAGTTGAGTCACACTAACCCTGGCCAAGTGAGAGACGGAATAGCTAAACTGTGAATCACCTAGAACCGGCAGCTTTCCAGCAGCAGAATCCAACTGGGTCCCCCTTCCACCGAGGAGCAAACGGTCAGACACAATTCTGTCTTATAATAGCACTGGGGTAATTCTCTGCTAATGTGTGGTCCTCCTGTGGTTTAAGAGCAGAACCTTCCCAAAAACCACTGTCAGTGTTTTTTTTTTTTTATTCAGTAGGAGGAGGGGAAGCACAGACTGGTGTCAAAGGGACAGAAACAGACACTAAATACAGACCTTCCAGTGGTGAAGAGCATGCAGAAGAATATGCAGAGACAGAGGCAGAGTGGAGCTGGGTATTGATCCAATATGCTTACCACACAAAATGTGTACAGCAGTAAATACGCAAATAAATCAAGCGGGATTTACAGGGAAGCACATGTGTATATTGAAAAAAATATCTTACATAGACTGACTGCCAGGATCAAATTAATATATTGGTGAATTAATGTATTTGCCAGTTATTAACTTATCATGACTCTTAAGTGTGTTTTCATAACCATAATTAATGCCATTTTGAACTTTGCCATTGGAAAAAAAAAAAGGACCTCAATGTTTTTTACTGACTTGAAGTGGTTATTGCCTCTTCTCAAAAAAGAGTAAATGTTCATAAAGGAAACGTAGTGAAGACTTATGATTGATCATGTGACTGCTCTGCTTTTTGCTGTGTCTCAAGTATTCCAATATGGTGTGAAAGCCCATCTGGTATAAGAGGTTGTGTGGATTGATGAGGAGTACAGGTTATTCTTCTGTCTCATCCATGAAAAAAGATACCACTTCCATTTTAGATGAAAGACCAAAGCAGAATCCTCTGCTTCTTCTATCCTGTTTATTAGATCCATGTGTAACGTAGCCTTCAGATGACAACGCGCAACCTTGATCATTCACTGCACGTATTTTTATATTTTTTATGATTGTCAGTTTCAGTGACTAGACCTTCACACTTCTGATATGATACTATTATGATGTAACAGAGCGGTTTTTTGCGATTGTTTTGTGAGGTAATTATCTACACTGCGAAAATCCAAATCTTACCAAGTGTATTTTTCTCATTTCTAGTCAAAATATCTCATCACACTTAAAATAAGACAGAATC
>JAPTMW010000008.1:10368365-10379897 GCA_029822955.1 Ostorhinchus angustatus
GACTTTATTCGGAACTAAGTTTAATTCAGAATAGTCATTTTCAACCGGAATTAGGTGTTTACATGGTCATCTTAAAGCAGAATTAACCTTTATTTGGAATTAAACAGGAATAAAGACTCTCGTGTAAACAGGCCCAATAATTACATGATCAGATTGAAGTCCAAAAAGTTCCAATTGCGAGGATACTGTAATTTTCCCTGGGCAATTAGGACACTTAACAACAACGATGCACTTTAATCGGCTGCTATTGCCTTCCAATGTGCAATATTTATTTACTTAATTATTCTACACCTTTTAGCGACTATTTATGTGTTTATGTCTGTTCTTGTGCTGTTAAGTGTTGACAGGTAGTGTTCTTCTGGTTAAGCACTTTTAGCTTATCTTGATATTTTTATTGTTTTAGCTGCTTTTAATCGTATGAACAGAGTACATGTCTTTTATGATAGCTCTAGTTGCACTGACCTGATGAGCACCTTGAATTTCGTCATGTGATGCTTCATGCTGATATGATGACGATAAAGCTTCTTGATTACCAGTACTACATTATCTTAAAGGTTCAATATGTAAGATTTGAGTGTGCTTCGGTGAAGTTTGTGTAAGCGGTTCTCTACATCCACGACATTAATTTTGTTTGTAGACGACCTGGAGTTTGAAATCCTTGAACTTGTGTCCAATTCTTGTTTCGCTCCTCAGTATTGTGCAACACTAACTAGCATTAGAAATAGAGTCAGCAACAAACAATGGCTTTACAGCACAATACGAACTTCACACAAGGACACGCAAATCTTAAATATTTAACCTTTAAAAATGACATTTCTTATGTGACAATTAGTAAAAAGGTATATGACGATTTTCCAGCCAATTGGGGTGTCAAACATAAGGCAAAACCAGCCAGGATGAATATGTGACATCTTCAAAATCATTTTAGTTCCAAACTGTCCAAAATAGTATTATTATATTATTCTTGTTCCTAAATGTTTTGTGCATTTGTAGATCCACTGCAAGCTGTATAATGCACATGTATAAATGATAAGTTGAGGCATGATATTATTAAAATTTCACTTATTTTTCTTTTTTTGTGAAAGCATAGTTTATTAATGTAGATCGTTTCATGATTTTATGTTTTTGCACTAAAACACAGAGAGCAATTTGGAGTTCTAATACTATTATTTTACTGATCCGGCACGCTGGAGATTAAATTGGGCTGTACATGGCCCCTGAACTAAAATGAGTTTGACACCCCTGGTATAGAAGAAAAACTTTACACCTAATATAGTCAGCAAATGTATTTCTATTATTCATTCCTGTTTGATAAATGGCTTAGTTTCTTTATTGAATATTTAAAAAATAACTGACTGGTTCTTTTGTGTCAAACTTCTCCTCTTTTCTCTCCATCTTACATATAGTACCATATGGTTTCTAATCACTGCCGTCTCTCCTCGGTGCTTCTCTCTTCATTGTTTATACAACATAAGGTGCAGGTTCACCTCTGATGGTTATGTCAGTGGCTGTACTGCTCGTGGTCGCCAACCATCCCATTGCTGTCACAACTGTCACTCCAACAATCAATCAAACCTGCCCGTATGAGCCTGTGTGCGAATGTTTGTGTGTGCGACTTCATTAGGATACTCTATTAACTCTTATGAAATTCTGGTGCCAGGCCTCGGTGCCTGGGGAGAAGCACTTATGGAACGTCAGGTTGGAGTGTGAGTAATTGGTTTACCAGTGCCAGAGGGAGATAGAAGGGGGGGAAAATAGGCTTTTCAGGCCCCACAGCCAAAAAGCAAACACCTTGAGTGACTTTTGTGGAATAAGGATTGTTAAAGTAAATGCATTTCCAGTCCGTCGCTATGTTGTTCAAAATGTAACATCCGTGTCTTGAGAATATACAAGTGTGCAGTTTGCCGTGGTTTCCTGAGTGGAATAAGAGGCCGGTCGAACGGTGGAGGCAGGATACAGGATGACACAGCACTGTGGAGACCAAACCCAAAACTCAAAGCTCAGCATTTCAACGCTTCTAAAGGCTCTTCTTTCATGCAATTATGATACTATGAACCATAACGTGGCCTCTAAAATGCAATAGGCCCCGCCGCCTTCTACCATGTCGCAGTGTACGTATTTACATAGTTGGGGGAGGATTTGGCTGACTTCAGCATCTCTCCAGAGAGCGATAAAGACCAAATTGTCAGGAAGTGTCCCCCGTGACAACCTGGCCTCAGGCTGACAGAAAGCAGCGGTGAAGGCAGCCATTTTGGGCCAGAGTACAGGCAGATAAACCTGCCAGGGAGTTAATGATGCTGGACAATATCATATTGTCCAGGAGATTTTTTTTTTTTTTTTTTTGCAGAAACCGAACAATTTCAGCTCTGTGCAAAGATGACAAAAGCATACGAGGTAGTTAAAGACTATGAAATCAAAGCCAATGTTACAGCAGAACAATGATCCCCGAACTGAATGTGAAGAATACCACGGCTTTCAAGAGATTCCATTCATACTCATGGCCAGAAATACAACATTTATAAGGCACTTGGTTTAGATTTCTTGATCGTTCTTGCTATTAATAATAATGGTATGAATAATAATAAGAAAACAGAGGTGCCTTTCAGAACCACAGAGGCTTTGAGAGCAGCAAGCGGAGAGTGAGTGATGCTATTTTACAAAAGCAACAGGGAACAAAATCAAGTCCTTAATAAATATTGCATCTGGCAGGAAAATGGAAATGCCTTTTTGTTTGTGGATTTTGCATTTCAGTATCTATATGTATCCATTTTCTATTTCATACCTTCGATTTCTTTGCTGAAGCTTGGTCATAAACGCTTAATAAAGCAGTTGATTGAAATTTTATTCCACATTCTTATTAGTACGAATCATGTAGACTCTGAATAACAGGTGATACACAATGACGAAACACTGAACTTCACCTCACTTTAATGAAGTTCAGTCACTTTCCGCTCACTCTCTCTTTACCATCTGTCTCTATACCATCGCATCCACATCTATACACCTACGTTTGTATTTTACACACACATCAGCAAAACTGGCGACTGTTTGAAGGATGTCTATTTCTATTTTCATACAGGAACACCAGGAACACATGGATTTCGAGGGTTGCCTAGCGACGTACCTCTAATCATAGTCTCTGTTGTGTTTTTCTTATGATTCAATATATTCCGTGCTGTTTATGCTCTCATCTATCTATATTTTTCAGAAAGTTACATGCAGGTTGTGTAGTGTTGGTGGTTGTAATCATGTTGAGGTCTATTTCCAGCTTTGAGAGAATATTTCTATTCCTTTAAAAAGACAAGTGTTCAAATTTTGTTCGTCAGTATCCTTCAAAAAGTTGGCACGATATCTAGAATCCAGACTGAGCTCTCCTGACTGTTATGACATGAGCACAGTATCAGTTCCTCTTACTACTGGCTGGAAATAGTGGACTACACTGTCTATTAAACTCAGTCTGACTTGACCATCAGCTCAATGTGTGCACTGGGAGATATTATGTTTATTCTGACAGGAGGGCTAACTGACAGGTATTGACCAAGCTTTGACCACTCTGCTTTTTGTCTGTTTCACAGCTGCGATTGTGTGTGTGTACATTATTGACTAGAGCTTGTCCAAACTTCTGTCAGAACTAACTGATTGATTGTAAGACCGGCGGCTGCAGTCTACCTCCACACTGCCGTCCCTCAGGTCCGAGCTGTGTTTGTGTTAAGTTTGTGTATGTGTGTCTTTATATGTGCGGTGTTAGTCAACAAGGTTCTGGCTTTGACAAGACCCGACTCCAAGGTTTCGCTAATCAGCCTCACATCTGTCGTTATCGCTCTCAGTCAAGCTATCAATCACAGTGAGGTTATTACTGAGGAACAATCATAATGAAAAGTCCCCAGCAGGCCTGTTTGTTGCTAAATAACAGTCTGCATTAGCTGTAGACATAAAGAATGAACATGTATTCGTCAGACTAATTAAAATTCCTTTGATTAGAGATTCCGACAAAACTGTTTACATAAAGACTAAATGAAATGATTTGATAAAAACGCATTTAATCACTGTTAATCTGCCCAGTGTGAAGCATCTAATCTGCCTGAAACATGACAGTTTTTTTTTTTTCTTTTTTTTTTTGTGATGGATGATTTGTTAGATTCCAGTAAAATCCAACGAAACAGTTGGCCAGCCACGGACCGGCTTTTAGCCATCCAGGAAAGTAATCCCATCACCTCAATATGGAGCAAACAGGCACAGAAAGAAAGAATGTCTTTCAAACCACAGAGAAACAATTGGATTAAATGTCAAGATGGTTATAAAGTGAGCACTAATAGGGATATATACTCCCAAGTCATCACAAACAGACACTTGGACCAACTGTGGTGTCTGTTTTCAACACTTCAAGTACCCATGTAGTGTCAGTTTTCAGCGTGCAGGGTATAAGAAAGAAGTCAGTGCAAGTCCAGAGTAGAGTTGGGTCAATTTCCAGTTTGGTCGGTTCAGTCCGGTGCAGAAGCGGATATTAAACCGGATTGATTTACTCAGACCGACAGAACCAACCTCTGTCATTAGCACAGCATAAAATTAAAATGTGTCCTACATTAGCAACCTGGTGCCAACTGAACCTGAACCCAACTAGTTTGGAATCAGTAATAAGCAACATGATGAATATAATCATTTTGCAGTAAATGGACAAGCAGATCCGGTAGTGTTTGCTGCTAAAACATGACAGATGAGGGCGTTTCAGCAGAGAGGAGGGTAGATGTGAACAGTGCATATTGTGTCTGTTTGCTAAAAAATTCATGTGCTTTTTGTGGTGACATAAGAGGAGGCAAAATAAGACCAAAACTGCACCATTATGGTTGTTCCCAATGTGAAGCTAACAAAATTGTAGGCCTGAAACATGTAAAAACCAAACATGTAGAGCAAGTGTCACCAACCCTGGTCCTCCAGATCTACTATCCTGCATGTTTTAGATGTTTCCCTCTTCCAGCACACCTTAACAGTCATTACCAGGCTACTGCAGAGCTTGATGATAGGCTTATCGTGTCTTGGAAGAGGGATACATCTAAAACATGCAGGATAGTTGATCTCGAGGACCAGAGTTGGTGACCCCTGATGTAGACAACCCAGCATACAAAAAAAAAAAGCAGGAAAACAATCACGGCAAATCTGCATGCAGTGTTGCTTTAGTCTTTATTGCTCTGCCTTGGTTATGCTGACAATGGCGTTGCGTTGTTCTCATCATTTAGTGTTAATTGGTGGATGGAAACCAGGCCAGGGGTGCATTACTGCCACCAAGGGGACTGGAGCTGCTACTATCTATGTCACAGGATTTGTCATATTTTGGAGTGGAAGCGCGAGTCAGGTCTTCAGACATAGACGTTTAGAACTGACAACACGGACCTTCTTCTTTAATTGTACATTTTCTCCGTCGCCTCTATTTTACTCCATCTCCCAAAACCTTTTCTCCTCATCCCTAACTAAGCACCAATGATAAGCATGGCGGTGTTGCACATGGGAAAATGGCACCCACATACGTCAAACAAAAATAAATAAATAAGTAAATAAATACTATGCATTGAAAAATTACCCTATCTGGATACACTGCGTGAAAAAATGACCCACTGTCAGAATGTGATGAGCTGGGAATGAGAATGTATAGTCCAATCAGTTCAGCCTCTAACAATTCAGGTGGTTTATGAGGCACTTTTGTTTTGATTAAGCTTTTATTCACATTATTAGTGGAACATTAAGGCCCGTTCAGTTATTGGAGGTGTGTGTTCTGGCGTACCTCGCGCACATCCACGAGAGGGGAATCTATCATTGTCTTATGACCATTCGACCACAGAGAAATATCACATTTTCAAACATCTACTACCTGAATGAATCACTAAATTGTAAAAGAAAAATGAGAAATACATTGGCACGCACATCCACATGCACCTACCAACTCCTCCAGACATCCTTTGGCCTGAAACTCTTAGTCGATAGCAGGCTCGCATGCCCTTCAGACATCCTTTACACACACAAACACACACACACAAAACATAAGCACACCCTCCGTCATCCCCCATCTTCAATCCAAGACACGGAGGCCGGTAACCCCTGCCGGCAGAGGACTTTCTCCCTTACAGCGCAAACACATATTACATGAGTCAAATGGCATGAATAAAGGGTAAGAGGTCCGTAACCTACATAGTAATACACGGTAACACTGTTTGTCTGGTCTGTCCTCTTCTCCATACTGATGAGTTGGTATCAGTTTAATGGAGAATGGCTGAGCTAATGGACAGAAAACCATCCTCTAATGCAGATCAGATGTTGTGAGTGACAGTACAGCGAAGGGAGAGAGACGACAAACGAATGACACGGGGCTCTGTCACGCTCGCTGACACTTCCTGTCAGTCAATCAGTTGCTTGTTCAGAAATGTCTCTGACAAGGCGACAACACTGGACTCTTGTAGAAATACAATCGTGGGAAAAAATTATTAGACCACCCCTTGTTTTCGTCAATTTCTTGTTCATTTTAATGCCCGGTACAACTAAAAGGTACATTTATTTGGACAAATTTAATTTTAACAACAAAAATAGCTCATAAGAGTTTAATTTCAGAGCTGATATCTAACAATTTTCCATGTTTTTTTTTTTTTTTAAACTAAAATCGCTTCAGTTCTTACATCAATAGCTATGGCGTTGTACTGATGGTACAAAACAGTGCTTTTATTCATTCCATGTGTTCTTTTCTGCCTGTTTTAGTCACATGATACACACAGGAGTTAGTACTGGATTGCATAAGCATTGTTTCTGCTGACTTTTGATGGTCTAATAATTTTTTCCGCAACTGTAAACGTCATACATTTTTTTACAGTTTTGTGCGCCACTATCTATAAATTCCTTCATTAATCGGAGAAGTTCATCAGCTTTCCCGAGCCAGATTCTCCTCTTCCCATCTCCCGTTGCTTTGTTCTACATCCTCCTCCTCCCCAGCAGGCATTTATAAATGAATGTGTTTACAGAGAAGGGGAGAAAGAGCAGGAGGGAGGCCAAGAGAGAGAGAGGTGAGTGGAGCTTATTTTAATTAACGATCGCCCGGCCCTCCGTAGATTTGGTCAAAGATTAAAACTCGTTAGGATTGATTCTGGCTTCCAGCCTCATTAAGCTACGGTCCCACCGTGGCAGAAAAGAGCTGGAGAAATGGGAGAAGGGTTAGGGAGGTCAAGGATGGACAATGGGGAAACTAAGAAGTGAAGGCGATGGTGTCGGAGTACACTCGAGTCGAAAACATGGAAGGAGAGGCGGGATGAATCAGGACACTGAAAGTGAGACACTGAAGACATTGTTAGACAGAAATATATATGATATTATTATATAATCTGATTTGCGAGAGTGGAGACAGAGCGAGGGGGCGGTGAGGCTGTGTGATCGAGACAGAGCAGAAGAGAGAGCGAGCTTAAGTGGGGACTGTCAGTCAGGTTATTTAGAAATAAAGTAGGGACATTAAAGGATGGAAGGATGGATGGATGAGCAATTACGCAAACTTGTACGTAAACATCCAATTCACTTTAACTTCAGAGGCACAAATTTGAATGTCAAAAAAAGCCGACATGTCATCTGGAAAGCTCCCGTATCATTACAGGACTCCGCTGATGGAAAGTGGGCATTAGCCAGATATGATTGGCAGGGAGAATTTCAGTAATAGGGCAAAGAACACCCACAGACCACCAAAGAACATAACTGGGATTTGCCTGGCTAATGCAACACTGTCTGCAACCTAATTTTCTTTTTCTCCTTGCTTGTGTCCTTCATTTGCCTCTTCTTCCCTTTCTCCTCTCCTTCTTTTCCACCTTCCATTATCACCTCTTCCCTTTTTCTTTCAGTGATGTAAATGATGTGACAGATACTCCTAAGTGAACTACTCCGAGCCTTTGCCTCTGTGGAGAAATCCAGTCATTTCACATCAGCAGCCCTGGCACCTTCCAGGAGAAAGCCAGGCTTAGGAACCCAGAGAGGAACCCTGATGAGGCAACATGTCAAACGTCCTTGGCACATCAGATGACACATTAAATCAAGGCTTTTAATTAATGCCAGTGGCTATTACCATTCTAGCAGCCGCAAAAACTGTCACGCCAAGGAGGCAACTCTGGGCCAAACTTCTTCTGACAAGCTCGATTATAAAGGCAATCTTTCCCTCGGAGTCGGTTCAGTCTACCAATTGTAAATTTTCACTATAGGGTCTCGGCATCAGTCATAGGTTGGGCTGTAAATCATGAAACCAGCCAATAACCTTCACCTTGACACCTCTGCCCTCGCTTCTGGCTTCCTTCCTTAGCTGTGATAGACTTCCAGCCTGATACGTAGCAGAACGTCCAGTGTGTCTAATCAATAATCTATAATCATTTAATCTAATACTGCACTGATGGTGTCTCTAAGAGCTCATCTGCTGTGGGAACAAGTCAACTGGAGATAAGGTTATGAGTTACATTGACCACAGTAGATTTAATTTGTGTGTGTGCAACGAATGTAAAGAATTATGCAGACCGCTGTGGGGTGGACAATGTGATCACTGCAGTTAATCTGAGAAACGGACGTCATTCCATTCATTCAATTCGTCCTCTAAATATAAAACCAAGGCATTAGGTCTAGTTCAAGAACATCTATCTAATCTTATCTGAACGATCTACTCTCTACATAGAAGCCTGATTTAGCAGAGGCTCAGAACTTCAGAAAATGATGCAAATTACCTGCAAAAAGCATGAAAGTGATACGTGATAAGTAATCAATCAACAATTCCGACGATCAATAATCAGTTCGAGGAAAAGTGCCGAAAATTCTGTTGCCATCATCTCACATGTGGATATATTCTGGTTTCTTTCCTCCTCGGTGACAGTAAACTGAATATATCTGATCAAACAAGACATTTGAGGACATCATCTTAGACTATGGAAAACACTCACCATTTTCTGATATTTTATACACCATAAAATTGGGAGAGTAAGCAATAAATTAATAATAATAATTAATCAAAGAAATGTATGGTTATTTACAGAAAATCTTGGGTGAGAATGGCAGCAACCTCTTGAATTAATATGTTGTTTTATGAGATGAAAACAATCAACAGCTAAAATAATCTGCCAAGAGTCAATAAGACGTGCAGGAATGGAAGAAATCAGGAGCCTAGCTGCTAATATCTATCACAGGATCAACACGGTAGCTCCTGTAACTGTGATATTTAACGTTATCTTTTCCAGAGTAAAATCAAGCATCATCACCTCATCTATCTTTACATAAAGTCTATGGTTTATGCAAAGCCATTTTCACAGTATTTGATTCCATATTCTCTTGAAAACTTGGGACAATTTAAAGCATATTCAGCCTACATCCATAACCAATTTTAGCCCCGGCCCCAGAAGGGGAGGCAAGGGGTATTGTTTTTGTTTTCTTTTTGGTTTGTTTCTTTGTTTGTTTGTTAACACTCTAGCAGCAAAACTATTTGTTGAATTCATACTAAATTGGGTTTATAGATTGCCAGTGACCCAGAATAGATCTCAATACATTTTGGGAACAGTAGGTCACAGTTCAACTTTTTTATGAATTTATTTATTTTCCCATTTACTTATAATGGGTGAAATTTCCAATATTTGTAGCAGCAAAACTGTTCATCGAATTCATACCAAATTTGGTTTATAGATTGCCAGTGACCCAGAATAGATGTCATTACATTTAGGGAGAAATAGGTCAAACTTTAACTTTCTTAAAATCTTTTTTTCCTCCCCATTTTCTTATAATTCAGCGAAATTTCAAACATCTATAAAAATAAACATTTTGTTTCAATTTATTTCAGACTTGGCACATATATAGAGGCAACTGTAATGTTGACATCAGCATATGCATAGACATGATGACATCAGCTGGATTGATGCCAAAATAAGATACGATACATGTGAGGGGCGGGGTTTGTTGTGCCTGAGTCTGGAATTTGTCTGAAAAACTCAAATGAAATCAATTCCCCCACAGACTCTTAATTATCCATCTTGAACACAGATGATTTACTACGGATAAGCAGGAAAAACTGAAAAATGAAAAAAACTAAATGCTTAGAGTAAAACACCTAACTTCCAATTTTTATTTCAATAATAAACAAATAAAGAGAATCCCTGCAGGAGAACAACACAAATATGCAATATACCTCAAATATCGTCAGTACAAAATGGAAAGAACATCGGCTCTTCCACAAATGAGTTGATGCATAGTGTTCTAATCAGACGGAACAAAGTGTGAAAGACTTGCTCTGAACCAGTACCGATTTACTTTTAGAAAATATTCAAGAACCCAGAGAAGGAGAAAAAAAAAAGACAAGACAAGGTTGAGATAATGACTGCATGCATATGTGGGGAAGCCATTGTGTGTGTGTACTCAGTCGTGTGTGTGTGTGTGTGTGTAGGTGATATGATTCCTCTTGAGTGTGGCTTGTGAGGTGGAAGAGGAGATTACTGCACCACGCTTCTATAATTACCTCTCATCTCTCAGCCGGTGCTCTTAAACACAACAGGGAATGCCAGACGTCCACACACTCCGACACATGCACACACACAGCGGGGAGCTCTTCAGTACAATGTAACAGGCTGAGAAGGAGTTATTTCTAGAGGGTTACATTTCACTCAAATGCTGATGGGAGCCCACCCACACTACCTTTAAGCAACACAGGTCAGCTTTGCTTTGAGAATACGCACATCCACATCCACACACACACATTCTCTCTCTCACACACACACACACACACACACACACACACACGCAAAAGCTGCTTTCAAGTAAGAAGAATGACTCACCTGTAGCTGTCCTTCCCACACAAAAACCCACTTAAGAATCCACTCTTACAAGTCATGCGCTCGCATCACACTATTTTTTCCCCCTTGTTTCATTTTAGCGCGGATTATGCGGAAAATCACCTGTCACCTGCCTTTTTCTGTCACACACACATACTGCATACGCTGGGCCACCTTCCAGCTCTGACGTGTCTTTTTATTATATGTAAAAAAAAAAAAAAAGCCAAAAACAAAACACCGGTGACAGTTCATCCAGCAGCTGCATATCACATCCTCATTACACACATTTTTTTTTTTTATTGGCACTAACCAGCCCCAATAACGACGCAAACTCTCAGGGCCGAGTATGTTTTAGATTTGACGCCGTCTTACGCAGATGGATTAACCATGCAAGTCACAGCTTTGAAAAAGTCATTAAAAACTATGCCAGGAGTAAATTGCTCTGCTACAATGAATGACTTGGTGTCTCCCTCTTTCCACCTCTCTCTCTCTCTCTGTTTGCCCGACTATTAAAAAAACCAATAAGACTTCTTGTGGACAGTGAGGCTCAGGAGACTATTACTACAAGCCTAGACTGAGGACAAGGGATAAAAAGCCAATAGAGGAAAAGGCTGATTTTTTTTTCTGTTAAGCTTATATTTATTAATCATCAATAACACATCCTTTAATAAACATTTGATGGGATATTTGGCAAATTGCAAAGCTGAAATCCTACTCAAGG
>JAPTMW010000008.1:10486573-10497911 GCA_029822955.1 Ostorhinchus angustatus
TGGAGATTTTTAATTGAAGTACCTAAATTGCCTTAAATGTTTTTGGTTTAATGAGTTCTCAAGTTTGCTGTGTATATCTGTCCTGAGTTAAAAAGTTCAGTTAAAGAATGTTGGGGGTTGCCTAAAGCTGTGAAGGATCGATATTCTTTATTTAGGGATACCAGATGTTCAGGGATGTAAACAACAGACTTATATAAATATATGTCATATATAGATCAGGGGAGTTCATATTGGCTGATAGTTCACTGGATACACTATGGTGTCTGTATGATGCCAGAATGTTTTAAATGAAATGTTTTTTGTAAAATTAAGACTGTGTCAGCGAAGCCTTCTTCACCATCATCCTCTCATCTCTCTTCTGATAAATCACATCGTCCTCCAAAAGGGGGCCGGCAGAAAGATTTAGAACCACTTTTGTATTGGAAGCGTACTGTTTGATGTTTTATCCATCAACTTACCTCTCCTAACATACAGTGAAGAAAGGCATCATCATCGAAATTGCTCCTAAATTTATTCAAAAATGCTGAGATTCATATGGCAGTGAGTGTGTTCCGTATCAAAGACATTCTGACAAAACCAGTGTTGCTCATTTTAGACTGGTGTGATAAAATTAGGTTGGCTTGTGATAAGACGTGCCCCAAAATGAACCTCTCCTCAGTTAGTCACAGAGAATTTCAATTCACTCTGGCCCATAATTTGTAATGTCCCCTGATATTAGCTTAGTGTGCTATCAAATCCCACAGTCCCGGTTTCAACAGCCAATGCCAAGGTATTAGATTGCAGCCCGTTTAACCTACTCCGCCAAGGGCTTCGTTGCCAGCTCAGTCACTCCAGTGAAAACCTCGCTTCGGCGCCAGGGGAAACAACACCTACTCGTGCAAATCCCCTCAAAGCCACCACATTATCTCCTCAGCACAGCTACATAATGCTGAATCATGAAACACTTTAAAACATAACAAGCAGAGGGCACCATGGGAGAGCGTCTGCTGCTTAGTCATATCAGTTCACCCGCTGTAACATGAGCCTCGCATCCAGCGACTGTCAATCACAATGAAACCTCTTACCTTAATAAACCACTGGTTAAATATTCAGTGGATTGACGAGCAAAAATATAATCGAATTATTGCCGACAGTGTGACAGTCGGGATGAATTAAGCAGGGTTATTTAACTAAAACAAAAAAAAAAAAAGTTGTATTTAATGGGAAACAATGTTCCTCTTCCGTACACTCATGCAATTTTGCACACTTCAGTTGTTCGACGGGTTGCTACTTCGCACATTAATCATTTAGATCAAGAAGTGAAAAAGTATTTTTGTCACTCCAGAGCAATAACACAGCACGATATACAGTTTTAACACAGATGCCTGAGTGACAAAGCCATAGATCAAAACTGTGCACATTAACAACCTTAGGCACTAAAACCCTTCTAATGAATAATTACTACGACTAAGGTGAAGTCTGGTAGAAAGTTTGCTTTAGCTGGATTATTGCAAGAGATGTTTTAACTCCTTACCTGCCCATCAGTCTGTATGTTTCTGAGATATTCTTGTATATTTCTTTGCAATCGTCCCATTAGTCTGTACAGAAAAAGGCAAATGCAATTGATTCAAATGACTGCATCCATACATTAGTACATCTTATATATTCCTGCACAACAGTGGTTTTAATAACACAAGCCAATCTGTGTGCATTTGTGTGTATGCGTGTGTGTGTGTGCACGACAATGTCCGTTTAATCACAGCATCTGTTGCTGTCATCGTCCTTCGATACAAACATCATCAATCACCAGTAGAAGTGACATTATTTATTACAGCCCTATTTGTTGGATTACTGAAAAGACTTTATCACCGCGCAACAACATCAAGTACGTGGCTGCACGAGGGGAGGAGGTTCCGCGTTTAATAGATGCATGAAAAAATAATCTCAGCGATTCCATTTTAATGAGCACTTCCATCGCAAGAGGTGTGTTATCATTTATAGCACTATGATGAATGTGCCTCATAGATAAAAGTCGCCGATTGATGCAATAACTGCTGTTTTTAGAAGCCACGCGCTGCTGTGTGTTGTCTTTCCAGCCATCTTTCTGTTATCTAAGACCCCAGCTGAGTCATAGTTACAGCTCAATAGAGATTTAGAAAGGGATGGATATCGAGTGCAGAGGAGGTAAAAACAAAAAATCTCAAATCTGCCCGACACACCATCTCATTCTTTAGTTTTTAGTGAGAAGGCCTCGTTCCTCTGGCTTTCCTTTTCAGAGAAGACAAAGGCAAAACACAGCGGTTATTCACGCTCTAACGAATCCTGAGAGGGGGATTTATATTGGCAAATATATTAACTGAAATCAATTACATCTCATTGTCATTATGTATTAAATGATTTGTTGATAACGCTGTTAACTGTGTTAAATGTAGCCTGCAAAGGTTCAATGCGTCTTCTACTGATTAAATACATCGTACCCAAAGACATCAAATGGATCAACCAACTGTAAAGGTGAGCTGAAACACAAATGTAGAGGTTTTCCTTTTTTATTTTTATTTTTTTTTG
Source organism: Ostorhinchus angustatus (assembly GCA_029822955.1). Classification (NCBI taxonomy): domain Eukaryota; kingdom Metazoa; phylum Chordata; class Actinopteri; order Kurtiformes; family Apogonidae; genus Ostorhinchus; species Ostorhinchus angustatus. Next base: position 10,489,118 of record JAPTMW010000008.1, read on the forward strand.
GATTCTCATTTTCACACAAATGACATTTCATGGTCAGAAGAGAATATTTTATACAATGGCTGCCTAAGTGAAGATTTGTAAAACCTCCATTGAAAAACTAAACTGCAAATTCTTTCATCAGTGAATTCAGGAGGTATTTGTCTAGAATCCCAGTGCCTTTGTAAATTAATTAGAAGCATTCAGTGATTATTTTTCATTTGCATGACTGTTTTGCTGATTATTTTGGTCATTTTGCTATTTTTTTTTTCTGTATTTATGGATGGTGTTTTATGTTTTCAGATTACACATGTACAAATACTGCTTGAGCCACAGCATCTGCTGTTTAAAGTCTGCAGGAAACAACAGGTGTTTGAGCATTTGCTGTCATTTTTGCATTCTTATGGAAAGCTATTTCGGAAAAAATAAAGTCATTTGGACAGATTGTTTTGTAAACAGATGGGATATTATTCGCATAGGTGTGGACAAGGAAGTTAGATAGTTTTGTGATTGTTTCAAAGCACTTGGATGCACAATGTTATTTTCATCTCCCATTTGTTGAACAACTGTCAGTATTACTTGATGCATAAAAATTATTGTATGGTAATTCTGTCCTCTGTATATTATATGACAAATAATGTGAAATAGGTCTCTCTATGGGCACTTGGCATTAACTTTTTTTTTTTTTTTAACTAATTCTGGCACATTTACATGGGTGTGTTTTTTTATACAGTGTTGTTAAAAATGTGCATGGTCCATATTAAATAAACCAATAAAATAAAAAATTTAATATTGTAATAAGCCTTAGCTCAGTAGAAATCAGTTCCCATCATGCATTTCCTCTCCCGTTACATCCTTTCAGTCCCTCAATCATAAGACCAGCTGTTCTTAACCAATATCCTCTTATAATGAATACAGTAACTCATTTGTCAGTATTATATTTACCAGAGTTTCAGAGAGCTGGGTTGGTTCAAGCATTTCCTCAAGTTTGTGGAACGTTAGGTGAAGGAATGCAGTGTCTGGGGTTCTGCAACAGGAAACAATCTTCAGTTAAAAAAGGGATGTAATTTTGGAGCATTGTCGTTATCTTTGTATCTGTGTGCAACAATTTGGAAGCGCTAGAACAGATAAGATATATTAGACTTCTGAAAAGTTCAAAAGCTGAAGTTAAGTCCATTCGTAATTAACTGTTAGATCCAAAAAAAGTCATTTAAGTAGGTCATAGGTGGGCAGCTCTCTACATTGACTTTAGATTAATTTGACCAAAATGGCTTTGGTGCTGCAAGTAAGTTTTAAAACAATAATGACAACTAGGTTTTACTTTATACAAATTTCTCGGTTATGACTGTGCATAATAATTTGCCTCAAAATCAGACAATTTGAAGCCTGTGTCTTTACGTAAAACTTATTACACACATATTTATAAGTGAAAGTACTCATATTATAACTGCACAAGGCCATTTGACCTTGAATAAAGTAGGTCAAGGTCTCTCATTGTCAATAAACTTCTGCTCCATGCAAAGATGCAGCCACAGTTTAAATTTGGTGCAGATATCTCAAATTCAAAATTATCCTAAAATAATGCGATTATGTCATTGAATGGACAGAAGACGATTACAATACCCCTCGGCCAAGGGAGAAAAATGTTGCTGGACCTCTGCAGCTATCATAACATAATCTGCATAAATAGTGTTATGACATTTTCAGAATGAGTACTGAGAATGTGAGTCTTTTTTATATTAACACTTACTTATAATGTGCAAGTTTAATTGACTTAATCTCATTTATTATGATTCCGCATGTGGCAAAGTAGCCACAAGAGATGCTTACTTACTTTTAAACCCTTTGTCTTAACAACAGATTTACCTACATGATTAAAAAGGGCGGTACTGTGATTAAATTACTAATCTTGCTGTAAAATAGGAAAGGTCAAACTGGTGAAGTCGGCTTCTATTTGGGTGAAAAATAAAATGCATTTTGTATTTGAAAGAAACGTGTAAAACGTTTGGTTACCCTTGAATGAATGATGAATTAATGAAAAGTGGATATGAGGGCCCAAAGAAAACTATTTGTTTTTCTTTTATCTCCGCTCAGTGTTTGGTATTCACTTTCAGCTGCTTCTGTCTGCAGCCTCTTGGCATGAAACTGAATTTGTGTGTGTCCTGTCTGTCTGTTGGCCCTCTGTGTGTGCCTGTTGCTTTATTTGCCATATGCCAAGGGCTCTGTGGAACAGGGGCACCATTATCCATTCATCAGGCCTGCAGCATCAGTGTCTCCCCATTTCCCTGATCTACAGCCTAATTTACACCTCAGACACCAGCCCTCCTCTTTCCCCAAAACCCTTGTTGACATAAAACAAGATCAACAAATATAAATCTACAAATGCCGCCCTGTTGCCTTGCGCCACTGGTCAATATGTTCGTGCTTTAAAGCTGCAGTTTTGGTAAAATGCACTAAAGGTGTTGGTGGAAAAGGAAACTGACATTGGACATTTAGCACAGAGTCTTATCTTTAAGCTCAAATGTGGCCAACAAGAGTAATGACAGTGATAGTTCAGATAAAAAGAGCTTAAATAATATCAGCAATATATTATAAAATGCCAACACTAGTCTTCTCCTTGTTGTACTCTCTTCCTACCTCATTTCCTTCATCACTTTTATGGTGGTGGAGCTGTAGGCCATAGGTATCGATTGAACGCTGAGGAATAATAGGCATGACAGAGGCAGCGTGGGGGAAACAGAAGAGGGAGGAGGAAATAAGAAGGAGAGAGGATAAAGAAGGACTTAATGAGAAAGACGGACAATGTCAGGAGTCTTTTACCTTTCTTTCCTTTGCCTTTTTCACGCTAGTCCTTTTTCATCTCTGTTCTCTCAGTGGAAAACAGACAAGACATACCACTTCCCTAAAGCGGCTCCTCACCACTCACCTGCTTCTCATTCCCACTAATTAGAAACCAAAAAAATACAACTCATCAGTGCTGTGTTCTCTGCCAGGTTATCTTCACACCACACCAGAATGTTCCACTCATTTCTACCTTGAATGCCTTTTGTTTTTGACCCTTGTTTAAAGTTTTTTTTTTTTTTTAATTAAAAGTATAATCATGGCCCTCGCTTACCAGTACATTTTAATGACGCGTCAATTTTATTTTGTGCAAACTGCCTTTTAAGTCTGATACCGACTACTTTTAGTAGGTTTTTTTTTCTAACAGGCTCTATACACAGCACCACTACTTTCTGAACTTAAGGCACCTCGTTTATTTCCTGTCTTTCATTATTGGACACACTGATTGATCCAGCTGTGCCTGCTACTTCTTGTTGCGACTACTGTGATCAGACACACCTGGATTAATCAGTGTGTCCGATAATGTAAGACAAGAAATAAAGGAGGTGCCTTAAGTTCAGGAAGTAGTGGAGCTGTGCATAGAGCCTATTAGCATTTTTAATCCTTTGCACCAGTAATACCTGTAACCAGTGGCCTTGTGTTTTCTGGTTATGCATCTGTAAATCTGGGGCAGCCGTGGCTCAGGAGGTAGAGCAGGTTGTCCAATACTTGAGGGTTGGTGGTTCAAATCCTGCTCTGTCCTAGTCATGTTGTGTCTTTGGGCAAGATACATCACCAGCGCTGCTACTCACCCTAGTGTATGAGTGTATATAAATGTTCAGTGGTGATCAGAGTCCATAGGCATGAATTGACAGCCACATTTCTGTCAGCCATATGTAGTTTACCACCACCAGAGGGAGAATATGTGAGTGAATGAATAATGGATACACTGTACACGCTTTGAGTATGTGTTAATAGAAAAGCACTATATAAATCTAATCCATTATTATTATCTGTCTGAGTATTGTAAAGGCAACATTTTAGAGAAACCTTAACAGATTTTATTCACCTACATTTATATTTCAGGATAAATTGATTTGATGTTGGTGGTCAAACGTCAAGGACATTGGAGTTTCATAAAGTAATAAAATAATGGCATTTTCTATCCAAAAGGTCAAATTCATAATCATCATAATGTTATGCAAAAGCACTTTTCTGGAAACTATTTCAAGGGGTCATATTTTGCTGAACCCAGTCTTTGGTTCATTTATTTGTGTATTTGAACTTTAATAGTTCAAAAAGTTTGAATTTGAACCCTCCAGGTGCTGCAAAGCTATCTTAATATTCATTTTGGTAAAAAAAAAAATCAAGTGGATTTCTACAACCCATTTCATTTCCTGCTTCATTGTTACGTGTCACGACATTTACACATATAAGGTCAAGACCGAACATTTCTTTGAATCACGTCTTGTTTATCAGCAGCAGTGGTTGTAGTCCATACTGAAAATATGTCCAAACTCCAAGCTGATTACCTAAAATGTTCAGTTGCTGGTTGAGCAGCACAGCCATCAACCTGGAGGGGGTGGGGCTTGAAGTGGCTCATTCACATTTAAAGGGCCAGCGCTCAAAATGACCTTTCTGGTGTCATTACTCAGAAATAGGGTTGAAGATGAGCCTGTGGAGTTGAATTAATGAAGAATTCAGACCCAAGCATAGCATTTACAGTTATATAACAACCTTTGAATCTACACTGAGTTTCTATGAATATCTACATGTGAAATACCTGCTTTCACTTAAAAACACAAAATGCAGAGGAAAACTCACATGGAAAGAATCACAAAAAAAGTTATAGGTCTTTAACACAACACAACATTTAAATCCAAACTTAAAACCCATCTGTTCAAACGAGCATATTCACTTTGTCTGGACACTGTATACTGTACTTGTTTTTAGGATGATGTTTTCTTTTAATTATGTTTGATGTTGTTATTTTTTACTTTTTATTGTCTGTAAAGTGACCTTGGGTGACTTGAAAGGTGCCACTAAATAAAATGGATTATTATTATTAACACAAGAAGTTATAAAATCACAAAACCTCAAAGACACAGCAAACCAGACATCAGGATGAGGGGATCGGAAAGAAGTAGAACAGGGTATTAAATTCATCAAAAGTTTTCCACAGGACCACCCAGTCTAATATTAACAATGAATATGATTTTATAAAATATAAGATAATCCACAGAGGAAAAGAATGTGGGGGTTTTTTTTTTTAAAGAAAAGGACTTAAGGATATTATGATTTTCAAGAGTTTTGATTCCAATGATAAATGCTGGAATGTAAGTAGAACAAAATGTAATAATAATGCATTGATAAATGGTGAAATAATGTGAATGATGAAGTAAAAGGTAAGATTTAAAGCACGCCGTCGAGGAATGAGAAAGAATTCATTCATAAGGAAAAGCATAAAGAACGGAGACAGTCTTTTTCTGTTCGTAGCCCCTCAGGCTAAAAGCTCCAGAATTACTGAAGAGGCATACAAATGCAGACACAGACAGAGAAGCAGGAGAAGTCAGAAATTGATCCGGGTCCAAGATTCAGTGGTGTCCCTTTATCTGAAAGCAGAGCTGCTCCACAAATGAGTCTCAAGATAACTGCCATTCTCATCCTCTGATCCCTCCTACCTCCTCCTCTTCTTCCTCTTCCTCTCCACTGACCCCTACCTGATCAGGCCTGCTCCCGACTCCTCTGCCCACAGGAAATCATTACACCCCTTGCAAAACCCTCCACCAGTCTCTCGTCTCCCATGAGCCCCACTTCTTCCAATTTAAGAGATATTATGTCTGATTGCCAGCTATTGCATCTCTGAAATCATTCCCTTTTAGAATTTCCAGTGTATGTCATGAAATCCAATGTAGACTCCAATGATTGTATGCTGTTCACCCATGTGAAACACACACATTTGCACTGTTGAGTTCTGCTGACATGTCTACAGCTAGATCCAAACGCTTGAGGGGAGTTTGTGGCTCATGATGTTTCTGATAATGCCCACCTAATGTGTGGTGATACAGCCGTTTCCCTGCCATATGGCCTGTGGTTAGCTCATAATGAATGTGCAGTGTAATGTTGGATGCCTACCCAGGGACCTAATTTATCAAGCAAAGGCCAACAGTGTCAAAGCCATTTCCTCGTGAGATGCAGCCACACAGCGAATGACTCAATGAGGCTGTAACGTGCAAGGTGTAGCCATATGTATTCGTATTCCTTCCACTATCCATGCGTGGGAGAGCTAAGGTCAAATAAATGGGATAGGCTTACACAAGCCTTCAGGGAGGATAATGTGAGATGGCAGGTCTCCTATCACTGATTTATCCTCATATATGGTATGAATATTTCATGGTTGTGTACTGGGAATATTATGGCATAAGGTAAGTGTGCATTAGTGTCCAAATGAATCTTGAAATTTGCTTTTGATCATGAATGCGAGGCTCCTGCAGTTCCATTTTAGAATGCAGACATTTTAAATGGCAGGTGGCAGCGGAGCTTTCCATTAAAAACACAATATGAATGATTAAAAGGCAATTTGAGAAGAATCAGCCTGGTACTAGTCATGCTTCCCGTTTGCAACCAGTACTTTGAAAGAGAAAATGATTGTTCACATCCTGCTGTTAATTTTTTAATTATTTCTGTCAGTATTATGAGATGCCACACAATACACACAAAGCACAGGACAAACTATAATAGTTACATACAGTGTGAGAACAATACCATGGGCTTCAGGAGAGCACTGTTTTTTGGGGGGGCCTTTGTCTTCAGAAATAACAGATAGCATTTATAAAGCACTTAGCATCACAGAGGTGCTGCGACTGAATGAGAGATGCTGTTTATTTCAGTAATAATAGTACTGCACTTTACTGCTGATGGAAAATATGTTCGATAAAAAATATTTATTTTACTGCTCACAAAGGAGGGAAAGAAAAGCAAGCGCTTCAAAAATGTTGCTTTTGCCAGAAAAACACTAAATGCTTTTTCTTTTATGAAGAATTACGTATTGTGTGTTTTTTATTTTTTCAGTTTATGGTTGTGAACACATGATGAGTAACAATAGACACATTTTTCAAATGACCTGATTTAGCTAGCATTTATCGTCATATACAGCGGTGGCTAAACTTATTAGAACACTTTGCATATATAAGACATTCCGTCTGTTTTTGTTTTGAATTGTCAATTAAAATACCCATAAAACAAGTAAAATATCTACACAGTCATCATTATCCTCTATAAACTGTAAAATAGAACCATCATAAGGAGATTTAGGTGATTTGTGAGACATAAAATCATGTTTTGAGGGCAAAGAGTCAATATTTTCAGATCTGTCAGGTGTTCAAACAATCTTGGCCATCACTCTACGTTAGTAAGAATTGGGCATAAATGATACAAAGTAATAGTAATAGTAACTGCCTATTTTTACGCATGATGATGATAATGATGATGATGAAGACAGACAAACAACTACTAATGTCTTCAGGGGTCCTCGTGCCTCATAAAGACTATTTTTCATATGAACAAGTCATGAAACGTGAGAGCCAAATTACACAAAAAGCAAAAACAGAGTTAGGTTCTAGATTTTTTAGTTTGTCTTTGTCCTCTGTCCTCCACCAAGGGGGTCTAAGGGATGAAATTGAGCTCATCACATGTAGACAGTGCATCTGCAGCCATTCCCAGAGTCCACGCCGGCCAAGTTAATGTCATCCTCTGAGCCAAATTTTTAAAATGAAGCAGACACCAGATGTTGGAGCGGTCAGACGGAGTGGTGAGAATGACAACAACAATCTCTCCAGTGAGGTGATAAGCAAGTGGACTGGAAGCACCCCCTGCCTATTCACCAGATTTTCACACTCCTGATGGTCAGGTGGAAATTTTGGTTGGATGATTTCAGCAAGTGTGATTACCTACTGCAGACGATTCACAGGCGCGTTGAGCACATTCTCTGCTGATGCTCAAATATCACATTTGTCTTCTCTCCTTGTCTTCTCTTACGCCTGACTGGAATGATGCTGCTGAATTCATTTTAATCTCATATCAGGTTTTGAATCGTGACAGATGAATCAGTAAGATACTGAAAGCTTTCCCAAGTATTCTTTTCTTTAGACTGGTATGCTTTAATGGATGGCAGCTCTGTATAATAAGCTGTCTCCGGTGTAACATTTGCACTCTGGATAAGGCAAAAAAAAGAAAAAAAAAACATGCCATATGCAGGGATCGTCTTAAAGTCGAGGATACTGTTCAATTAACAACAGCAGCAGAAAGAGGGTTTGGAATAGGAGTGGGGGGGTGGATAGGGAAGGGGAGATAGACAGTTCTTGCTGTGTACGGTTGGTCATGAATGTGCAAGCACAAAAGAAACAGATGTTGCTGTTAAGGCACACACTATCTGAGCCATCAATGCCACCTATAAAAGATTACAGGCACATAACAGCAATCACCGAAAGCACACACAGATGATTTCAAATGCCAACAAATGCCAGCGATGTGGTAAGTCATTACAGTCTCACAGCTCAGCGTCTGAGGTTCGAATCGTGCACCGTTTTCACTGCCTCATATTTCACACAATTGGGGCAGATTTAAGAGAAAACCCTCCACAATATATTCAGCACGTGCTCACCTTCCTCACTGACAGCCTCGCTTGTACATATACGCACGCCTTTGTTTTTAAAGGATGTGATTGTGTTGTGATCCTGTCAAATTCGCCTCAGAATGCAACTGAGGTGGAGGCCTTTTAAGTGACAGCATCAAGGTGTTGTAGATCCACAACCATTAAATTGGGCCAAGACGAGGGAGAGGATGCTCTGTGTGATCAAAGGCTGCATTAATGCCGGTTTGACTGCTTGAGTGTTGCTGATGTGCAGGCAGGTGTTTTCATAGACAAGAAAGAGAAATTGCATTGGAGGGTTTATCACAACAGCAATTACACCTGATCCTGGGACAGAGCGACGGAAGC
>JAPTMW010000008.1:10621040-10632676 GCA_029822955.1 Ostorhinchus angustatus
CTGTGACATAAACACTGGAACGAGTCATTCTTAAAGTGGAATTTTCTCTACATTTAACCTTCTCTGAGTGATTTATTTATTTATTTATTTATTTATTTATTTATTTATTTTTCAATTTATTACCCTCTGCATTTTACAGTGGAAATCAAGTATATTCAGATTCAATTAATTTTTATTACACATGTACAATAAATTGCATTTGTGTTTGTGTTTGTGTGTGTGGGGCTTCTACCCACAAGCAAAAAGAAAAGATATATACAGGAAGAGTAAGAGGCTGTGACATAAACACTGGAACGAGTCATTCTTAAAGTGGAATTTTCTCTACATTTAACCTTCTCTGAGTGATTTATTAGCATTTATTTATTTATTTATTTATTTATTTATATTATTATTATTTTATTTATTACCCTCTGCATTTTTCAGTGGAAATCAGGTATTTTCAGATTCAATAAATTTTTATTACACATGTACAATAAATTGCATTTGTATTTGTGTTTGTGTGTGTGGGGCTTCTACCCACAAGCAGATAAATACCCCCCCCCACACACACACACACACACACACACACACACACACACACTGACTGAATAACCACCACCCTCAGTTTGCAATAATTACAAATCATGCATTTTATACATGTACATAACCATTATCTGTTGCACATATTTCTTCTGTCTATATTATGGAGTTGGCTTTTTGTATGTATTTCTTGTAGCTTTGTATATTGTCAATATTTTTGGTACAATTTGTGTGATATTACGCACTTTAAGTGTTTACTATTTATTTTCATCGTTCCTGTAACAGTGACTAAGTCCTATTTTATTCCATTCCATTGTGTAATGTCAAGGGGGGGTCACACTAAATACTACCACTTTGTTTCATTGAAGCTGTTTTATCCCTGTTTTTGTTACTGCTGTTCATACTTCCCATCTATACAAATTGCATCTTAATGCAGATTGAGAAATGTGAGCATGTGTGGTCATTCTAATTTTACTAAACTGGCAAACATATCAGTGGCTTAGGAGTTTTATATACACACAATAGAAATATAACTGAAGAAAATATTCAGAAATTTAAAAATACACATTTGTATGTTACTAAACCTTGGGATGAATGTTCTACTGGACCTGACAGACTACTTTAATCAAGGAATAGTTTCGCACTAGTTTATATACATTAACATCATGATTGCTGATGTGATAGCATATTTTTAAAAATTACTTATGTCAATTTTATTAAATACAAGAAACCAAAACATTAAAGTTGTATTTTCTACTGCAAAGCCAACATGAATGAAAAAAAACAATCCAAACAGTCAGAGATTACTTCCTCTGCTACTGTGCATGAAGTGTTCCAGCTTTATTTGTGTAAATACCTACACTCTTTAATGCACTTGGGATTACAATCAGCCAGTTCAGTCAAAATAAGACAGAAATTACAAAATACCATATCAATGTCATCTAAACTTTACATTTGTCACTCTGAATAAAAAAAGACAAACAAAAATAAGATATGTCATCACTTATTGTGTAAAGAGTACATTTTTGTAAGAAACTGTAGTAAAAAGTAGTCATCTCTTTTTTTTAGTGTTTATATGGAATGTAATGACAGTATCGGAAAAAGACAGTGAACGCAGCAGCCTTTAAGTGACGTCGTAACAGTTCAACATGTGAAGGCAGCATTAGGAGTCAAGAGAGAATATGTGGTCCGTTTCAACTCAAGGCACTAAGGAATTTTTTATCCCAACCCTTTTTCAAGCAGGTCCTGTTGGCAGAAACAAAACATTTCATATTTGCGGTAATTCGAGACATCACTAAAATAACGGCAATCAGCTTCTCAGCCTGTAAAAGTGTAAAATTGACAAGACTAAAAAAAAACCAAACAAACTCATAATCAAGTGTGAAGAGTCGCCAAAAAGAGACAATACGGGAGGCGTGTTTTTGGCACGAGGGAAGCAGGTGGTTGTATCTGCAGCTTCTGACAGATACATGAACAGTTTAGATGCTTGTTTGATTATCACAGTACACAGGCAGTAACAGTCATCATAGTGAAGCCTGTCATGGAATTGCAGCTGAATTATGACACATTTGTGGCAAAACCGACAGGGCAAACACATACAGTATAACTTTGGTATGACCACATACAAATAAGAGAAAAATGTCCAGCATTTGTCAATATTTTACACATTACCTCAATTCAAAGAACACTGATACAAAGGCTCAACATATTATTTTTTGCCCATGCTCGAATAAATAGTTTTTTTTTTTTTTTACGTATTGCTCGGGACATGAATCTCTTGATCACAGGACGCACGCTTAAATGCATTAGTGATGTGAATTTTGGACTCGAGACCTGTGCGGGCCATAAGGGAGGAATGACAACATCCTAATTTCACACAACTAGTGTGTCGCCGATAGTGATTGTTCTAACAGGTCAACCATCTGGACAGGCCGGTTTGGGGCTGACTTGGCATCTCCGACAGCATTTAAGCCTCGGAGAAATGTTGTAAACAGTGGGGCTAGTGTGAGAATGCAGAAACAGTGAAGAAGTCTTTCTGATCGATCTGATTTTCAGTCCAACAGTCTCCAGCCATCCACTGTGCAATCAAAATGTATGTGAGCGACTCAGGGGCACCTTAGGTCATCATTACATCCTGGGAGATCACCTGTGCATGGTGGTCCACTCAGGAAATGCGTGTCTTCAGGAGCCGGTTGCACCAACAGGGCTTGCACCTGGTTTTAGCCAAGTTGGGTGTAACTTAGTATATCAAGTCCAGTAATATTCATGCCAACTGCACCATTTACCCTTAAGTCTTCTTTTTTGCTACAACCAGACGTATATCTAACCAATCTTACTTCATCAGGACCACGTGTTACCTCCACATCTACGTTATTTCTATAGCAACAGCACACCTTGTAACAAAGATATCGGCCATCATGCAAGACCATTTTTCCATCTGGATGTTCTCTTATTTTCTGAGGAAGACGGGAACATACAAATGTGCAAATGGTTCTTACTCGATGCTTTAAGATGGGACAGTTGTTAGGGATGGAGGAAATCCACAGGAATATGTATAGCAATGTGGATCTGGTTTTAAGATTTAGATTCTGTTTGGAAGATCTGGACTTGGACTTTAGGTCAGTGTGCCTCAAAACCCTGTCGGAGAGGTTACCAGATGTTTCGCCTCACAAGCCTACTGAGCATAATGAGCATGGTTTCTTATCATCTGGTGAGGGTGGCAAGGGGTAATCTCTATAAGCCCTCCCCCAAAAACTCTGTCACTCAGCTATAGAATTTTGCAGAGATTCTGATGCTTCATTCATGGCGTAGCACATTTTAAACTCCTCCCCCAGTACGTTCATGTTTACATTAATGAGTTTAGAAGAAGATCTTCTAAATATGTGTAAGATAAATTATATTCATTTCAAGATCATGAGAAATACATCACACACGACCTGTACCAAGCTCTCTGAAATGCTACTTTCAGAGTCATCGGGGGAAAACTAATGAAACTATTCATCTTAACAAATTGAGGTTGGATTTCAATCATGATAGTGTCAAATGCGCTGTACACATTTACATATTTTGTGTATTTATGTGTATATCAGTGCGCTAAGTCTGGCCCAAAAACTCTTTATCCCAGGGTTCAAAACGTCCAGGCGCGAACCGTCTCATGCTCCACATGTCCAGGGTCTGAAAAGACCTGCTCACGTTGGAGACATGATCAGCGTCCATATGTCTACTGCCTGTCAAGTCATCCATAGGGTGTAACTGTCACTACGCTGCCTTCCCCGTATGTAATGTCCAGTTATTTATGGCGCCTGGTGTTTCTTTCCAAGTCGACTGCTTCCTCTTATTTGTAATAAGATTAACTGTTTCAGGGTAGACGTCTCAATACTTTTTTTTTTTTATTCCTGTGTAGCTAAATTGTGTCTTCTTTTTCTTTGGTTTCATGGTTTCTGCAAATGATATAAATTAACAACACAGTGGAATATTTTTTAACAATATCTGAGTTGCATGTACTGCTATAGGGACTGACAGGAACAAACTGTTAAAACTGGCTGTAGTTAAGAATAAGCTTAAGTTTGGTTGGTGCAGCTGACATAAAGTTCTTTCTAAAGACTGCTCTTAAGAAAAAAACAACAACTTGGCAGTAAGTTAAGTCCAGCTGATGCAACTGCTCCCAGGTGTTTTTGTTGGCGTTTTCCTCACTGCAATGGATTATCAAACACAGAGTCTGGCAGAACTGAAATCTTCAGCTTCTTTTCTGGCCAACTGTACTCCTTTGGTAGTTTTGTCTATAAAAAAAAAAGAGCAAGGATTTATAAGACAAAATATGAACTCATGATTTTAATTATATGAACAGTTCCCACTAAATTTTACTAACAAAATGTAATTTCAATGACAACTCAAAGCATGTCTATTAAAGATATGAACTTTGATTATTGTATGAAAATTAAACAGCAACTTATCAGCTATGTCTTTATTCACTTTAAAGACTCCAAAAAATATTAAGTAATAACTATTTGGGTGTTCCTTCACTTTTTACCATTCCTCCTCAGTGTTCTTGTCTAAATTTAACATGCTTGTTCTGTTGGTTTCATGACAGACAAAATTCAAGACCAAAACCTCAGGGGTGGAAAAAGGTGACAACACTTACCAAGTATCGGGTTTAAAATGTGGATTTCCAAGGAAAAACCCACCAAGAATTAATGTAATTTTACTGTACCAATAGTAATGTAATGCAATTTACTTTTTGAATGTGTTTTATCTGCATTTTACAGTGTATTAAACACATTCTGTAACCTATGAGCTGTGTATTCACACTCATTCTGAACCTTAGCCGTGTGAAAATGAGTCTTGGTTCATGTTATGAAAAAGGTATGTGATTTTATTGCTGATATTTCACTTCTAATAGTCAATTGGTGAGGAAGATGAAAGAAGTTGAGAAACCTGTATCCCTAAAAATCAATTCTATGACTCTTAAAAAAAAAAACATTTTTGACAATTTCATTTTAATTTGTGACTTTTCCATGAACATGGGAACCCTGATAAAATACAGGAGGTTTTACTTACTTCCTCACGAGTGTTAAGTTCCTGTAAATCCCCGAGCATCTGCTCCACAAACTCTTCAGTCAACAATATCTTAACAGAGAAAGGATGAAGTCAAATTACTACATTAGACAGCAAAAAACCGGACTGATATTTTGTATTTGTGACTCTGTGTGTGTCTACCTGAAGCCAGGGGCCATGGGCTGCATATGGATGCTCCTCAGTAGCAAACGCTCCTTCAACTCCTGTCGACACAAACGTGATAGCCGTGTCGCCGTTGATACTTTTGTACGTAAAATGTCGCCCATGAAGCAATCGGCCTCTGTAAAAAATTGAATACAATATGAAGTGCAATTTGCATTATAAGTGTATACATTTGTGTTTTCCTACCAAGTGTAGGACGTGAATGGATACAGAGACCAAATGAGCAAAAGTGTATGTGACAGGTACAGTTTAATATTACAAAGCTGCTATTACCACAGTACTGTGGGACTAACTTTCTCATTTGTCTATTACCACAGAGCCAATCAGCAACCTCGTTATATCATCTGTAGACTGGTAAACTGTCACCCTGCTGCCACAGTACTGTGGCAATATGTATCACATATGCCATGTGCCTGTCCAGTTACTGGAAAAGGCTAGGGTACCAGTTACCGTCGACCAGATGACAACGCTCCAGGTATTTTTCTTTTGTGGATTCTAAAAGTTTCGCATCCATACATGTATCCTACCCCCAGGGACACATCCCCCTTATGACACCAACATGCAAGTTGGGAGTAACACCCACACAGACCACTCTCCCTGCAGGTTTATAAGTATAAAGAGCTAAACCAGTCCAGTTGAACAGAGAAGAACTACCAAGAAGAAACATCCATGTATCGTTTCAAGAAATATCTGCATCCAGGTGGAAACAGGAAAATTGGGTTAAAAACGTGTAATACGTATGCCACACCTATATGTAGCACTGTACACAAACACAAACAGAGCTGCAGGATACACTAAAACCACAGAAGAATCCAGTGAGCGTCCACATGAGGTTACATCCGGGGTCTTCTTCTTCTGCCCCTCAAGGGCGGAACTACCTTCAGCCGTCGACTTCCAGGCAGCGCAGTCTGGGAGGCCGCAGCCTCCGCTTAGGGTTAGCCGCCTCCCAGGCTGTGCTGCCTGGAAGTCGACGGCTCAAGGCAGTTCTGCCCTGGAGCCTTCTTCTGGTCGCATGGTACTATGGCGTCATCGTTTCCAAAAAGTGGTGTTTTGCCTATCCATACGGCAACAGGAGGGCGGCATTGTGAGGTTTTTCCACTCTGTGATCCGTTCTCCAAAAATAGTGTCAGGGTACCGACAATGCCGGTGTCATGTGGATGAAAGGCCTTAAACGATATTAAACTTTTGTGGATTGACATAATTTCGTTGTCGTGTGTATGGGGCCTATACGCCATATATCACCACAGTACTGTGACAAAGAGGCTAACGAGTTCACGTAACAGTATCCATGACTAGCGCTGTGACAACAAAATGTCATTCCTGCTTATTGTCACAGTACAAATGCTAACATTTGTTTGGCTCAGTGGCATTAGACAAACCAATATTTTGTGCTGCAGTAGCCATTGCCTTAATTTCAATCTTTACACTCACTCTGCTCACTTTGAATAGCACTAAACATACAATCACTTAACAGATTTTCTTGTAACTCAAAGTGAAAGTGGAAGAAGTAAAAACCAGAACTTAGGCCTGACTCCCTGAAAGTCCCTGGAACTTGTAAGAATGTGTCATCATCTGTGTTTTTGGTCTAAAGTTGACATGCTGTCATCTATTCAACAGAGGCATGTTTCATCCGTCTGTGCTGGGGAACATTCCACAAAGTTAAAATATCATGCGTGGGAGTGGGAATGAGAATGGCGCCGTACCGCAGGCATAGGGGCAGCAGCGTGCCCGACTCCTGGTTGAATTTCAAATGAACGCTCTCCAACTGTCGCGTTCGTACCAGCTCGTGAGGAACAATGGCCGCTGAGCTCTCACTCTCCAAACTGTCCTTTCGACTTCTGAGAAACAGATAAAGAAACAAAAATGTCAAAAAAACACAGGGAAACTTAGGTGAGAAATGGCAGATGGTTTTCTCTCTATGAATAAAACCATCTCATGTGTGCGTGTTAATGGGAATACACAGATACGGATTTCACAAGTGTTGATAAACCTGTGTTTGAAAAGCAGACAATGCTTTCCACAGACCGGAAAACACCACATTCTGCTGGTAGCTAAGAAACAGCAGTGATAACAGTTTCTAAGCTGACCTGACTATGAGTCACTGAGCACGGTGAGGAGCGTTATCCTCATTCAACCTTTGGCTACGCTGAACCCATAACATGCAGAGTGTGTGTGTGGGATGGACACTTACTGGGATCTTTCATTGCTCTGTCTCTGGTTGTTGATGGGTGGCAGTGCTGCCTTGCTGTTGAACTCCAGTCCTTTTCTCAGGGTCTCCCTTATCTGCTCTGTGTCTGTCAACACAAAAAGATCAGCATGAAGTTAGACCATCACACTGTGGTGACGGCATTAAACCCAAACTCTTGAGTCGAAAATCACAGCGTGAAGAGGCCTGAGGGGATTCAGGGGTACCTTTGTCTGAAAGCCTCCGCGGCTGTGATGCGATGCAGATGGATCGGCTGTCCTCCTCATCCTCTGGTGGTCGACTCAGGTCATCCCACACACACTTGGCACTGACCCCACTCAGGTTAGAGCCTTCTGTCTCGATTCCCTGGTCCACCCTCTCCTGCTTGGATGAGCAACATACATACGCAATCATTAACACAAGCGAATGTTAAACTAACATAAAGTACAATATCGGGGGCTTCCCGGACTGAGAGTGGGCTTGAGCAAGAGAACCCTGACTTAATGCAGTTTTCAGATTTTTTCAACTGTAAATTATTCAAAGACATAAAATGTCAAGTAATATTACAATAAGTGGTTACTATTTGCCCTATTTAGAAGCCACTATGGGGTTGCGTTATGCATTATATAATAGTGCTGGTTTATAATGAATGCTCAGTTTGTTCATGAATGATCAAAGTTCAGTTTTATTCACTAATTTCAGTTCAACACTTGCAGATTCTCAGAAGACATACATAATTTACAGAACATAATACGATGTGCAAATGGAGCAAAATAAAAACATTTCATGACCTTACATTTATTTGCATGGTTTCCTTCATTACTGGCAGCTTTGACTTTACTTCTTTAAACAGTCAATTATCAAAATAGAACAGAACAAAGAAGCATCAGGGTTGGAGGTTTAAACAAAAATAACATAAGCATAAAATGAAAATGGCTGCAATGGTATATGTAATGGGACTATACTGCACCAAGATTCATTAACCTACAGCGGCTGAAAAGGTGTGCCTTGCGGGTGTGGAATTTAGCTGTAGTGTTTCAACAAATTCCTGTTAAACATGTTAGCTAGCAAATCACTGCTTGTCATCTCAATTTGTTGCAGTGCAGTAAATTGCACACAGCCAAGACTGCATAACTTAATAAAGCCTTACTTGTAGGTGTGGGTCGATGTCGAAAATGGTCTCCCCCCGCCTCATGTCTGTGATGAGCCACGGGCCGCCGGCTCTGTACACAGGATAACCATCAACATTAGTCACACATCATTAACTTCAAGTCAAACACAAAAAGTTAATAAATAAGCATGTAACTACACTCTTCTCCTGTTCACTTATTGTTGCTAAGCCAGACAACACATTTTATATTTGTGTGGGATTGATGCTACCAGCTTTGTGAATTGCTCTGGACTGATTCTCCTCGCTATTCAGATGAGTGACCTTTTTGAGACAATTGTAAATGTTACCCTGTAATAGATAATGCTCATCTAGGCACTTAAGTAAGGCTCATTAATCTAGGTGTTGCACAGTTGAACTCACACTCTGACTCCACGCATAAGCTCCAGGATTCCTTGGCCGTTCCACTGCTGGGCCGCCTGCAGCTCCTCTGTACATACACCAACAATCTACAGGAAAGAGTGCTCAGAGTGAGTTGATGTAATCCGAGTGCTACTGAGGCCCACTTTATTTGATAAATGATGACAGGACCTAAAACCATGAGAACCAACAGATCAAATCCATCATGACTGTGGATGGAGCACTTATCAAAAGTTGGCAGACCATAACTCTGAGGAATATTCAATTGATATTGGACACAATAATAATTTTCTCATCAATAAATACAAATTACCTTGAAAGAGTGTTAATATATTAATCAAATTCTGTTGTGCCAGTTTCATTTAGCATTCCAGCTAATGTAAGTTACAGTCAGCTTTTATATATGCAGTAGTGGAGAAAAAGTTTTAGAACCCCCTTCAAATCTCATACATTATCATGAAATATTTGCAGAATTTTTTTTTTTTTGCATTTCAAAAAGGTGTGGCTGCATCAGACAGATACAAACTAATGCAAATGATTTTTTTTTGTTGATTGTTAAGAAGAAAAAACAACAAACCTATATTCTTGACAGTTTCCTAGCATGCCCTGGATGTGTTTCAAGAGACATTTTTGCTGAAACATTCAGTTTTGACCTTGAACGAATAGTGCACATACAAAGAGGAGTATATGGGTTTCAGAATGGCACAATATTTGGCAGACTTCTATAACTTAAGAGGGATTAATAATGATATATATCACAAATGCATGGAGTATCCAAAAAGTTTTTTTCCTCAACTGTATAATGGAGAATTTAGATACAAATTTAAAGAATTAATAGAAGCCAACATGACTACATATATTGAATTTTTTTTTGCATATCTTCTATGTGACTTCTATTGAACTATCTAGTGAAAAAGTCCTTGATGTAACATGTGATCATAACATATTTTTACTCACCTGAAGAAAGCTCACTAAACCAAACGGTGTATGAACGGGCTGGATCTGTGGGTCTTCTGTCAGCAACATATGCTGGATACGAGACTCACTATTGTCTAAAGGACTGTGCCACGATACATGGTCACCACTACAAAATGTATTTTCTGTAGAAGAGAGAGGGGCAAAAAAAATTTGGTTTTAGAGTAGGGTATAAATTAAGTGAAAGATTGATGTCAAAACAGTAGCTTTTTGTGAATTGCATGTGTTTTATATTCTATTTTTCATCGTTTGACAGTATATTATTACTCTATCAAGGCTAATATGAAATAAGGAGACACAGATCTGCAAGAAAAGAGTGGAGAGAAACTAAGACCCAAAGGGGACAAAAGCATAAAAACTACATTTACAATGTGAGGAGTCCATCTGCTTGGGAGGTAACATACACCCAGTCCAGATATGCTGCAACAACTAAGCAAAGGGGAAGATGGCCACGAATCAGCATTCATTTTGCTCAGGGGCCCAGCCCACCCACGCGCAAATTGACCCCAGCTGGAGAGTAGAGAAGGATAGGAGAGGAAAGCCGAAGAGAAAATGAGAATAGCCTTTTTCTCCTTATGGATGGCTTTTAACACCCCCCACTTTATTTTTCAGACTTTGCTGACTGCACTATACAAACAACTTAAGATTTAAAACACTTGGTAACACACAAACTTGGCTCAAGCACATTTAGACAAGTCATAGACTACAAACACGACAGTAAACACATAAAAACAATCCTATTATATAAAAAAAGGGGAAAAGTATGCTTCCTGTCAATTCCCAGTGCTCCACCTACCACAAAGAGCTAAGTCAGAAGTTGGCAGTGGAGTCCTCTATTCATGCATGTTTGTATGTATGTAACACTGGAATCACAAACTACCTTTACAAAGACCACATTCTTCACATTCACACAGATCTAACAGGGTGGCATGGCAACTGCTGCCAAAAGGGAGCTGCTGTATGAAGAGTATTAAATATAAATCATTTACTAGACCATAAACAAGCTGTGGTTGCATGAAAAATATAAATCAGAAGTCTTTGTCAAACATTTTCCATTTTTGCTAGCACGCAGCTAAGAGGGTGGCAATAGAGAATGTGATTTCAAAATGTCCAACCCATCGCAACTGTATTATTCCAAGTTCATCAAATAATTCCCTTTTTTACAGCTAACATGTTGTTCTGACAGTTGAACACTGCAAAAACACTGGCATCAAAGTCATGTGTGACTGCTAAAAACTTGTAACAAGACAGGGTTATGATTAACAAGAAGAAACAATCCAGAGAATGGCTCCATCCCACAACAGTGCTAGCTAGAATGCCGATTTCAGACCAGAAATATGTTGAAACATTTTTCTACACAAGACAGACTTGAATTCTTGGAATACCATGAATTTGACACTTGAGTGGCCCAAGTGCCACTGTTTGCAGAGAAAATATAACAGTAGGTCTGATGCTGTTGAACCTATGTAAGCTTACTTTTTTCATGAAGAAAACTTATTGAGTGCAAACATAGAATCTGACAGATATACATAGTTAAACATATCCTATATTACTCTTCCTAAAAATAAGTCTAAACTCCACACTAAAAACATCTTATAATACAATTACCTTACAGGAACGATTCATTCATTTTCCTGCAGTTCCTTCTCTGGCCTCATGGCAGCAGCTGCATAAACTCAGTCAGCAGGACAA
>JAPTMW010000008.1:10738306-10749162 GCA_029822955.1 Ostorhinchus angustatus
CAGGAGAACCAGCCCATAAAGATGGAAGACACTAAACAGCATGTTGGCCTCTGGATGGAAATATGAGGACAAAAAAAAAACCCCAAAAAAACAAGATGGAACAGCTGTTTCAAGTGGTTTTGTTTCAAGTTGTTGAAACTGTTGGTGTTTAATCAATACATTAAGTGCATATATATTCCCTTCTTTCTTGATTCTGTTTGCTCATGCAAAATGAAACGCAATTAATACAGATGAAAAAAATCAATGATTTTTAATTGTGATTAATCAAAATTTATCTGCAGCAACCTTGTGATTAATCTGATTTAAAAATTTTAGTCACTTGACAGCACTACAAAAAATATTTTATTCAAATGGTATGGACAGCAGTGTATTATACATGATGATTTTTGATTATTATTATTATTGTATTAATGTGTTTAATTTGGGTAGTATAAAGTACAGCAATTCATCATATTGTGAGAACCATATATCATCTAAAAAAAGCAACTGTTTTAAGCTTTGAGATAATACATTTTCCAGCAAGTCCAAGAGGGGTTTTAAAGACTTTATTTGGTTTAATAAAGTGTAGTGGGTTCTCTTCCCCTAAAAATAACCCCAAGTCCTTTCTTATTAACACTGAAAAATGGATTTGGAGATATTTGGTTTTCACTGAACAGAAAGGAGATGAAAAGCTGTTACTTCAGAGCTAAATAAACTCACAAGCATAGTGGAGGATAATATTTGCGTCTGAAATGGAGTAAAAGCATGTAGAGCCATAAAATGAAACTATTCAAGTAATTTACTATTTAATTTGAAATCATTCAGTGCATAGGTGTAAGTGAATAAAACTCCCATCTCTCCTAGTGACCTCCAGGCGCTGCTATGAACGACTATATGGCTGAATAACACTTACACCAATGCCCACTGCTTTACCTCAGACATGGGCAGATGATAGATTCAAATAGGAGACGGCTGATGTCATGCTTGGCTGCTGCATAAGCCTGGAGTGAGAACAATCTTTTATCCAGCAAGTCGTTAGCTGTGCGTGATTCTAAGGGAATGGGAAATAAGCTAATTTGTTGGACTTAAAACGCTGTGAACCTACACGTTTTACCTCCTGGATGCGGGGAGTTAAATTCGATTCCCTCCAGTTTTACTCTGGAAAACTCATTAAAAATCAATTAAGTCATTGTTAAATCATCATGCGTAAGTGTCAGCAGTAGCTATGATCTAATCAACACATCCCTTTTAATAGAGTCATGGGGCCGTATTAAGGAGATAAAGCTGTAAGGGAGTGCAGAATGGGTCATGACAGTGTCAGGGGTGAGACATGTGGCACACACCACAGTATGTCTGCTCACACCCAGACGTCTGCCGTACCACACAGAGCTGATTGTTCCATAGCTATGGGCCCTTCCATTCAGGATCTAGGCCTTCCATGGTCCATCCTGGGCCCAGAGAGGACTCCCCTAATGCTGAATGACAGGCAGACGCTGATCAAAGCTGCTCCTAGAAACCCTCCTGTCACAGTTTGGAGGGGGCAGAGCAGAGACGATAAGTGGAGAGACAGGAGCAGTATGCCCGGTCTGGACCTAGGCCAAGGATCAAGGATCAGACATCATGACTGGACTTTATTAGCTTCATTTCAGACAATACACTCTCCACAGTGGACCTCCACCAGTGCCAGATTATCTCATTTCTCTTTATAGCCCAGTGGCTCAGAGCCACACCACAGTGGAGTCCTGGAGCCATAAGGTGATGGTTAATAGAATTTAAGTCTGGCCTTTACACCTTTATCTTCTATTGTCTTATTGCAGTATCTCTCACTTTTTAATATAACAGAATGAAAAGCCTCATAGTTTTCTGGCATATTTGTTCAAATTATGCTACAAAAATGTCATCCAAACTGAGGAGGTTCTGTGCTCCCTCCTTTTTATTTATCTTTGTCAGCTCGATTGCACAAAAATGCACTGACTTGCATGAAGTTTTCACTCATAGGTTTAGTATGCTTGTGTGCGATGTACAGTCACGGAAAAAATTATTAGACCATCAAAAGTCATCAAAAACAATAATTATGCAATCAAGTACTAACTCCTGTGTGTATCATGTGACTAAAACAGACAGAAAAGAAAACATGGAATGCCTAAAAGCACTGTTTTTCAGTACAATGACATAGATATTGATGTACGAACTGAAGTGATTTTGGTTATTATTAAGAAAACATGGAAAATAGATAGATATCAGTTTTTAAATGAAACTCTTATGAGCTATTTTTCTTGTTATCATTATATTTGTCCAAACAAATGTACCTTTAGTTGTACCAGGCATTAAAATGAATAAGAAATTTAAGAAAACAAGGGGTGGTCTAATAGTTTTTTTTTTCTGCGACTGTATGTGAAGTGTGTGTTGGGGTCAGTTTTGTGCTGGAACTGTTTTCATTGCCTGCATCCATGATAACAGCCTGCACACTGAATTTTTGTCAAGAAGTCAGGTTGATTTTGCACAAAAACATCTTTATACTGACTGCCTCACTATGTCTTTTCTGCTGTGCCACAGTGGTAAGCAGTTCTAGTTACCAATAGCTAATGTCGACAAACAAACAACTCTCATATGTTAACATTTTGGAGTAGATCTATAAAAAGAAATTATAATTGCACCAACAGACAAAGAAGAAATAAGAGTTTTGGTGCAATGGTAACTGGTCAACTAAACTATCCAGTGCCCAAAAAAAAAAAAAAAAAAGGAAAATGAAGGTAACGAGTAATTCCAAACAAGACAAAAATTGGTCTGTTGGTGGAGTTCTGAAAGCCCTTCTATTTGCTATATGTTTTATAAAGTATCTCAAACTGTACATTATACTTGAAATGTAGTTTTCAGATTCCCATGAAGGTGTTTATGTTAGTTTGACGAGCTCTGAATGCAGCAAGTGTGAAAGGCTTTCATGCTACATATATTATGATTGAGTGAACATCACTGTCAGTTTGATTAATAGTGTGTGTAAGTTTGCTTTTACATTTATGTCTGAGTTTGTGCATCCACATATGTGTTGTAGACCACCAGAAAACATCACATTTGACCCCGGTTGTGACCTCTCGCTCCTTCTTCACCTCAAGAAGAACTTAACTTCAAAACAAATATGTAAGGTCTTACATGTTCAGCATATTGCCAGTCACTGGGTGATCTGATTGGGAGCATATTTGTGGTTAAATGGTTTTCTGGATGTGTTATTTAAATGGATAAAATGGGATTTACCATGAATACAGAAAATCTTTGGCTGAACCGCTCCTCACCTCTGCTGAGACTTTAGAAATTTCTCAGCTGTATGAAGGAAATCATGGCTTTTGTGCAATCAGGAGTATGTTACGAGGAGAAAATCGCTCTGGGGGGTTTATGAAGTTAATAAGCTAGTTTCATCTTGCTTTGACACCGCTTTGATGGCTGTCTGTTGTTTCCACTGCAAGGCTCAGGTTAAGGTAAAGGAAGTGGATTGTGACCTCTACGGTCTGTGCCTCAAGGCAGCTTTTACACTGAGCAGCAGCACCGAGCGCTGGAGCACAGTGGCATGAAACGCTTGTAGGAGCTCTGCGATCAGAAAGCCCTTGATGTGATGGATGAAGGAAGGGCACAGAGCTGCACTCTAGGCCTGATTGTGTTTCTTTTCAGTCACCACATTGCCAATACAAACCTGGACAGGAAAAGACAAACAGGAGAAAGGCCAATAACTCACTCTGTTAAAAAAATGAACTGTGGTTGCTAACGGTTACAGATGGCCTGTTAGGCTGTGAAAGGAGACGCTGCATTCAACAAACTTATAAATAATTCTCCTTTTTATAGAAACTAACACGTTCAGAAGTCCTAAATGTGATCATTTACCTTCCAGCAGATTTTTATCATTTGGGGTCACAGACTTGAGTGAATCCATTTAGTTTATAAACAGGAAGTAAAACCATCCTCTATTTACCTCATTTACTCGTTTACTTGTTAGTGTGACTCTTTGGCTGACCCTGGGTACACGCTGAAGGTAAAAACAAACCAATAATCTGCTTTGCATCACTCATCGTACCTCTATATATCATTAGGATTGTTTATGTTTACGTAGCTATTTTCTTTTTTGAAGCTGAAGGAATAGTTCAGCGTTCTAATATTGCATTTGATCTGGAGATCTTCAAACGTGTTCCCATAAATCCTGAAATGCAAATCATAGACCCGGAGGATTTCTGTGGTGCCTTGTGGTCTGAGTGCAGTTTTGATGGGGTGAAATTCAAAAGAATAATCATGGTTTTGGGAAATGAAAACTGAGACCATAGCCAAGCAGGATCCTCTCTGAAGTGCTTCCGTATGCCTCCTGAGTCAAAAGGCCTGTGATTTCATTGTTCAGTCAGTATGTGTTCTGAATTCATATCGTTCCTATTATTATCCACCCAAATCCACCTCATTAAAGTCAGACTCTCCTTGTCTCACTGAAATTGTTGCAGTGAAGCTCAAAAGTGGCTTTTTAATTTCAAGCCCCATCCACAACACTAAAAGACTGTTATTTTGGCCCCCAGGCCTGCTCCTGAAATAGCACTCTGAGTGTCTGCTTTAATAGCAGAGATCACTGTGAGCGCTTTGAAAATAGATCTAGTCCATTGCTGCGCAGTTTGGCCAACCACAACAACCAGCTTAGACAGAATGTGTGGGCTAATCCATATGGAAACAAAATGTGTTTGATACATTTGAGCTGTTCGGGTCCAAATCTGGTTCCTTCGATTTGCAAAGATAAGACCTACAGCAGACATGACACATATTATACATTTTCTGTGCACAAAATAAGCAAATTATCACACAAAATTTCTGTTTATGGCTAATATTTTGTGGAAAAAAAATACATCTGTATATATACAAAAAATTGTGATTCATGCTAAATACCACTAACATGGTATGTACTTGATTTTGCATGATTTCTAATAGGAGCTATATATATATGTTTGTATATTTAGAGCTTTATATGCATATGTGTATTTGTATGTGTGTATTTTTTCTTTTTTTCTGTATTAATAATTTCTTTCCTGCTATTTTTATTATACTTGAATGGAGCAACTGTAACACACAATCATTTCCATCTGGGGCAAATAAAGTATTTTGATTCTGATTCTGATAATCGTTCTTTGTAAGAGACAGAAGTAATGGTTTGCAGGTAGTTTTGTTCTGCAGGTAATTTATGTAACACAGCTACATGTACATGCTGTGGCTGTGTCTAAGTAAAGGTCAGAAACAGTCAAAGTGGAGAAGAGGGTTAGACTGAGTATTAGAGCAGAGGTTGGTGAAGGGCCAGAGGACTGGGGTCCGCTCCCCCTGTGCCCTTTACAAACCCACATGGCACATGACCAGCTGTTTTGACTGCACTGAAAGAATCCTGCTTTTATAAACTGTGTCTTCCCCAAATCTGTTTCTTCTCTCGCTGTCAGTCTGGCTTCTGCCGCAACTCAAGCAGCTCTCGACTCTCCCACTACTATTGTGAATAATCATAGGGGTGTGTGATGAGCACCAGAATGTCTTTCTTCTGAAACCTGGCTGCTACATGTTGCCTGGGAGGAAGGAAGTGAATGTTTTTTTTGTAGGACTTTAAGGAACATGACAGCTGACAGATGCATTGCTCTTTGTGGCCACTGGTGCTGTTTGAGGACTTGGATTGGATCAGAGGGCCATGCTTATCAACCACTTGTCATTGTTTCCTTCATGAAGTACAGCTGAGCCAAATCCGGAGGCGATACAGCATGTCGTCTGGCCTCACGAAAATGAAAAACTGTGTCCTTCATTCTATCACTCCAGCAGCTTTTATCTTATTTCTGCTATTGCTTGAGAACTTATATATTTCTATAAAGGCTTTAATGGTGGACGGGTCAAGGGGACCCTTTGAGTTCCCATGGGAATGGGTGATCTACTCACTGCTCCAGAAAGGCGATGTAGTTCAGCCTCAGCAAGGCTCTCACATGACATGACCCACAGTTAATTTGGATTCCTGAATCCCCAAAGCCTGCACTTCATTCTTGAATTGTATTTTTATGTTCCTGTTTCTTCTGTGGAGCTGCTTTTGAGTGGAGCAGCTTTATCAGCCTTGCTTGCCTGCTGGGGGAGAAAAAAAATCCTGCCGTGTTGGGTCTAATGAGTCCAGCTTGTTGATTTATTCCACAGTGAGATCCAAGTCCTCCATGTCTCTCTTCAAGTCTGTTTGTTTGATTTTGGATTTTTTTTTTTTACATTTTCTGGTAAGGTCAGTGGCACAGGGAGAAGATAAAGTCATAATTTTATTTAATTTTATTTTTTTTTGCACAGACATTTTACTTCTTCCAATAGAAATACACACTAACACTGGCCACTCTCACCAGCTGGCAGTCTCGGGCTGTGGAAGAAGAGGGCTTTGTGATTGAGGGCGGCCTGCTGGGCATGGTCTAAACACACCCACAGTGCTTCAAGGGAGAGGAGCTGGGAAAGGAGAGGCCTGAGAGAACACAGAGGCCCCAAAACAGCAGCCACTGACCTGGCCCGCTGCTAACATTTTACATTATCGGCCCGACACATAACAATACACAAGGGAGGGAAAGATCCCAGTCACTGGGTTGAACACTTCTAAGCGGGACTTACTGTAAGAAATATGAGTTATAAATGCTAAAGGAGGGGTGACCTGGCAGCTGGAGAGATGGGGCCTGCTGTACAAAGTAAACCTCTGAGAACAAGAAAGGTTTGTAAATTGTGTGTGTCATTATCGAGAATGGAAAAAAAAAAGGAGAGTGGGGTTTTTTGAGGCTTGACAGACTCCTATAATGCGTGGGGCACCTTGACAATTTAAAAGCAAAGCCAAATAAACTGAATGCTGATGCCAAATGTACAACTGGATTTCCAAAAGACCTCTTGCATTATTCAAAGATAAAAGAGCATATAACATGTCAGAAGAGAAAGAATAATAAACGCCCTGCAGGAGGAGGCCTGAGCGCTGCCGAGAAAAGCCTGTCAGTGGATTCAAGTGTGTCTGTTTGTTCAAAGACAGCGGAAGATTGATGAGGCTGTCGTCTTTGGTGGTATTGTAGTGTCATGGTAACGGCGTACGAGTGGAGGGAAGAGGAGGTTTAAGGGAAGTAATGGCTGTCAGATGTGAAGGTGGCAACATCCAACAGGTGTGCCTTGCCTATCAGCTCAGGCTCATTTACACCACGCACTGTATGTTTTCTCTTTAAAGGTCATTAGAGCAAACTATAGAACTTTATAAAAAGCCAATTAAGGGCTCCAAGCCACTGATTTTTTTTCTTTGACTGATATGTTATAGTTGAGAAAGTGATTTACATAACAGCTTTACTGACAGCAGCGTCTAACACCTGGATATTGTTTAGGAAAGCCGCAATTTGAGTAAAGCTTGATACAATAATGGTGCAATTGTATGGCTCTAAAACGCTGATCAGTTACAAAATGGGAAGTAGTAAAGTACAAATGAAAGTAGAGTTTTCACACATCTCTACTTTACTTGACACAATATGGACTAAAACTCTAGGACGTATCACACTTACAGCTTATATGACAACCCATTGATTAGAAATATGATTATGATAAAAAAAAAAAAGGTTTATGTCAGTTATTCCCAATAATTATCATGAGAAATATCAACTCAGTATTTATTTATCTTTAAAGGTTGACTTCTTGCTGAGTGAGAGTTGGGGAAAAAAAGAACAAAAAACTGTTGATTACTCATGGTATAAAATGATTTATGTGGACAATGTGACAAATATTGTATAGAAATCCAGAAGTAGAACATTTAAAACAATTCTAATGATTAAAAAAAACTTCAATTTGTCAATGTAAGCGTAGGCGACAAACAGATTTAACCCTGAAGGCAAAATAATAATACTTATTGCAATGACATTTATTGAAAAAATATGCAATTTAAATAATAAAACTAAAATTGAATGAATCCATCTGTCATTATTGTTTTGATAGTCCAGCCATATAAGCAATACAAACCCATTATTTTTGTCCATGTAATATATTTTTGTACATTTTTCTTTTACTATTTCTGTTTTACTTTCTACTCCTCACATTGCAATTCTTACAGACACGCTACTTCATTATTAAAATGCAGTTGAGATGAAATCGGTCAAAAATAACACAAAGAACAGACAGTGTCTCCATTGGTGCATGTCATGAATGAGAAACTAAGCCAAAAATGACATAAAAGTCATAACAAATGACAAAAGAATGGAGTCTGGACTGTGGAGAAAATGTGTCATAATGTTTAAATTGTGTTGCTGACATTGGAAACTGCACTTTGGAGTGTTGGAAGTTAATGTTCATTATTTTCAGTATATTGCAGAAATAAGTGATGTTTATTGTAGTGACTGGTGTATAATAAACCCTGTAACTAGTTTCACTGGTCTGTGATATGTATGTATCAGCCCTTCACTGTTGCTCTAAAGGACATTTTGAGGATGTTTCTTACTTCTTCAAGAACATTTAAAGTCTTTTCGTTCTTGTCTGTAACTCTTTGCTGATGCGATGGAACCTCAGAGATGCATCCAAATCACGAGTGAGAAAAAAATTAGCTTTTGTCTATTTACAAGTGACATCAAATGCCAAATGATCCATGATATTCCATGACACAACTATATCCTGTCAGTAGAGATTAGCCAATGAGCTTCCGAGACGTGTGACATGGTGGAAACTATTAGCCCTGAGATGTTGCACTTCAGCTTCAATACATTTTGGTCTGCAACTCGTCCTTTATGAACAGCAAATGCCAACCTCTCTGTTTATCTAAAATCCCATGTTTGAAATGAAAATGCCTCGTTCATCTTTGTCTACTGCCTTTTAAAGCCAGAGGCAGTCGCGTTCCACTACCTCTGGTGGTTTCCATACACTTTTGAGGCCAGCGTCTATTGCCATGATGTGAAATCAAATTGCAAAGGCTTTTTCCCCTCTCTCGTTAAACAGTCGTTTAAGTTTCCAGCCTCTGTTCTCTCTGGGGTTTACCTGGTAAACAGCGAAAACATCTAAAACAGTGGAAAATGTGCCTCACAATGTTAGTTGAGCTCCGGTCTCCTTTGCACAGCAATTCTGCAAAGGTACGAAACATTACAACCTCCCCAGCAGGAAACCAGACTGAGGAACATTAGCAAATTAAGGAGTAAAATATGGATCTAATGAGAGAGAGAAAGGGGGGGGGGTTATAAAGGTGAGACAGTGAAGCTTTTTATCATAAAAACGTAGACCACTTGAAAAGCTACAATGTGAGAGGACAGAATCAGCTTCAGGTGTTTGCTGTAGCTCTCATTTGAAGGTGAAGGATGAAAGAATCACAGGGAAGCCACATTTCTGCGCTCCAGCTTTTTGATGTCTTAATAACGCGAATGACACCGAACAACCTTCCAACTTCCTCCGCAGTTTTAACTTAGTCCAAGAGAAGCAGAAATTAGCATGTCCCACTCGGTCTGCGTGTATGCATGTCACTGTCTATTAGCATGTATGCGCCAGTGCCTGCGTGGGTGGAGGAGAGGGATGTCGAGGAAAGCCCTGGTGAGGTGTTTTCTCATGGAATCCCCCTCCAAATACTGCTACCTCGTTAGAATTTCCAACCACTTAAGAGAAAGGCTGTTATTTTAATACACACACACACATACATTCCTGGTCAGTCACATAACAGCTCACGCGACTACGAATTTGCCAAACCATACACGGGCTTTTTGATGAAAATAAGGTATTAATGTTCTCTAATGTTCTTAATTTTACCTTGGCTTGTAATCGGATTCTGTCTCAATTTATACCAGAAGAGTGTCCGCATTGTTTGGTCTCTAAAATAGGTTGGTAAAAGCAGTGGATTAAAAGCCTCTTTATGTGTTTTACAGCCCCTGTTATAAGGTCACAGGCTCAGAGTGGTCACGGCTCAGTAATAGTCGCATGGTTACGGTTGATTTCAAGAGTCTGATTGATGCTCTCCAATAATGATCCCCATGTCCCATGCTGCGAGGTTCACTAATTGTTAAACAGACTAAAATATGGAATTGCACCTTATTAGTGGCATGAGGGGGCTTTTGAGTCTAGACTATATGCTAAGTTTCACCAAAAATACAGGATATTTATATTTTTTTTAATGTCTGTTTCATGCACAGGCTCCTAAACATGTCTGAATGTCTAAGAATCTGAAGCTTTCCTGTCAAAAAAAAAAAGAGCTCAAAGACTTGCCTCAACTGGCAAATTTGATTGATCGTGTATGTGGGTGGAAAGAGGAAGATGATGAATTTATCAAAGTGTTTTTGGCTGTCACTTCAGCTTTTGAACATGTGTGGGAAAATGTCAGAAATTTAGGGTAAGGTCATGCTCGCCTATACCACACACGCTGATATATAAGGAATAAAACATAAAGATGTACACACATTCACTTTTGTACTCAAGATATTTACCTAATATACAGTGATTAATGACCGTTCATGCAGTCTTTATGCAGTTCTGATAAATGATGCTTTAAATAGGTTGTAATGATCTCCGCCACTCTTGCATACATGCAACTACATGGCAATTTGCATCCATAATCTCTCTTGTGACGATGAAGATATTTAGCTGTCAACAATCCCCTGGGTATTGGAGGCTTTTGTCTTTCTCTGCTTGCGATTTCACTTCACGTCATATTAAAAGACAAAACTAAAATGCCACTTTACCGCAGATATTTGCATGCAGGAACAGTCTCAGAGTAAACATGTTTTCTAATTTTATTGCCATCCAAAGCTGTCAACGCGTCTCTGTTCACACATCCCAGCAGACATTTACAATAGTACATCTTGTGTGCAGTCACACACTCATTACAATAGTGATCTGAGTCTGTAAATACACACATCTCAATCTTCACCACTCTCTGG
>JAPTMW010000008.1:10762223-10775580 GCA_029822955.1 Ostorhinchus angustatus
TCTGGGCCCCTGGGCGGGAGTATTATTTATTAAAGAAAATTATAAGATATAAAACAAGCTTATAGGTGGATGGTTGTAAGTGAATTTTGACATACAAAATATAAAAACACAAAATAATATGGGTTATACAATAGTGATTGGATGTGAACTGAACATACTTCCCCCCTTTTCATTTGGCTTAAGTGCTGCGCTGGTGCTATTACGATGCTCCACACTACAACAGCACAGATTCCTCTGACATTTCTCACCTCTGTTTCAACCATGCGGATGACCTTTATGTGGAAGTACTCCATATATTGCTGGTTCTCCAGGTGAAGCTGGTATTTCCCAGCATCCAGAGGCACACCCAGCCTCTCTGGCCAGTACTTGTGACATTTGACCCTTCCTCGTTCTACCTCTAGGGTCATCATGGCTATGACATCAGATTTGTTTTCCCAGATCATTTGCCAGAAAGCGAGCACTGTGGAAGGCAGAGGACCCTGACAGGAGATATAGAAGAACTCTTCATCTCCGACCTGCATGCGAATGTAGCTTGCGTTGATGTAGTCCTGGTTCTCTCCGATGGGAACACGGGTTTGGTCGTCTAGAGGAGAAAGAAACAAGGCAAGTATTCAGTTGTATGTGTGTGTATCTATGAAGTACGAGTGTGTCACTGCACAAATTCAGAATTGACAGAAAAATTACACCTTCAGAAGCATTTCACACCTTAAAGAATGTCAGACTTTCCTTATGTTTGCAGATTCTTGATAAATTCGTCAATTTTCTATCATAAACAACAAACACTGCTACCTTGTTGTTTTGCCAAAAGTCAAGTAAACAACTTCGAGGTCTGGACTGAGGCTCAACAAACCAGTGCTGTGAAGACGCTTGTTGATGATGAGAGGGGTGATAGACCAAAAGCAGCTAGGAATGTTTTCTGGGTTAGACCCCCACCTTTGGCTTGTGGGGTCAAAAAAGCCACAGGCTGGAAATCTGGCTTTCTAAATAAAAAAGTTAAAGGGTACATGCAATGGATCGGATCGGTAAATAACATGGCTTTTTCCAAACCACTTGCACAAACAGAAGTTGCATCGAGCAAAAGGCGACAAGGCATATGGCGAGGTGCAGCGATATTCCACAGGGGGTCATTATCGTTTTCATCGCACTCATTCATCTCAAGTCTGACCCTTTCCACCCTGATATACAGACCTCTGAAGACGGAAAAGAATTAAGTACTGCATGTGACATTAACATCATCGTCATGCTAAATATTTTAGTTTAACATGTTCAATACAATCAGGGCTGACCACAATATATTGTAAAAGAACACATAAATTATATAATTATATTTGTATATTCTTTTCTGTTTTCTGTGTTTCTTCTTTTTTCAATAATATATTCAACAGTAGTATGCTCCTGCTTGTAATTTAATTTGATCATGATTTTTTTTTATCATTGGTATAATTAGAATAAAAAAACAAGTACATTTTCCTGAGTGCCTTCAATGGCAGCTCACTGCTCCTAATGCGCTAATTGCTAATGCTAAGCTTAATAAAGCGAGTTAACCTTTAACCTTTAATGATGCTGCTTCATTAATTAATACACAAATCCCAGATAACAATGAGGTTAGTAATGGATGACATCTTCTTGACTGATTCTGACTTTATTTAAAAAAAAACAAAACTGTACACTGAGATAGAAGATTATTTGTTGCACGTGTATTAGATAAGAGTTGTGAACTGCCTTTAGTAAGTGGCAAATTAAAATTAAGTAGCTTATAAACTCTTGCTCTTGTATAACTGCAGACATTGCGAACATCTATTTTTATAAGCTCTAGCCCACCATTAAAAACAAATCTTACAGAGGTACATAAAATGAAGGCAGTTGGAAAAAAGAGGCAAAATAAATCTAAGTGCAAGTGGTCACTGAGACTTACAAGGTAGGATGTCTCTGTAGCGGTTCTTGTCTCTGTTCTCAGGAGCTTTTCCCACCAGACAGTTGTCAGAGGGCTTCAGATGCTCCAGAGCCTGCAATGAATGGTGTGAGAACAATAACAAAAAAAGCACTTAATCATTTTAGACATTTCAGACAGGACGCCTACGTCAGTTTTAACCATTTAACCATTTATAATACAATGACATACATTTGAGTTTGGCGGTTGCTCTGTTACAGAGACGTTCTGGAACAATCTGAACAAACATCACACAAACCCTGAGATCACAAATCCTCCACCAGAGCCAGGGATTACTACTTACTATTTATGACATCAGTACTTCTCAAATGTCTTTTTATGCTCAGGAATATTTCCCTCAAGTGATGGGAGCATTGCTGAACTTTAAAGTATATTCACAGCTGATTCATAGTCAAGTCGATATCCTCCTCGATATCTCAGTTGTGGATGTCAATTTGCATTAAGACTTAAGGATACTAAAATATGGCATGACCTATTCCGCTAAAACATGTTACAATATATCCTTAAAAGACCATTTCTCCTGTGTTTTGTTGTTTATAAATCCATATTTTATATCATTTTATATTTTTATTCCTATTACTGCGTTGTAATAATATTATTTTATTATCATTACTTAGTCCTCATTTGTATGTGATCATATTTTCTGTGAGCTAACTGTATTTTCACTATGACTCTTAACCTTATTATTAATGTTAGCCTTGCATTCAGTAAATCGTAACATTATTTAGGTAAAAAAAAGTCTTACTGGGTTTTCGTGCCAACAAAAACTACCCTTCCTCCCAAAAGTAACTGAGAATCATTATATACTTTTTTAAATGATCACACTATGAACAAAGAAAAGCAGTTTTCTGAAGCAGGACGCAGGGGAGCTGGAGGAGATGAGTTGCAGATATTTTGGGAGTGATACAGAAGATTGATGTGGTTAGTACAGAGTAGACCGGATAAATGAATACTGTCTAAGTTATAAAACACACTAACTGGGGTCAGACTGACTCAAATACTGCATTAATGAATTACTGCAGAGAAAGAAACTTGTAACTAGATCTAAGTCTGTGCCTGCCTGAGCTGATGTAAAGTTCAATGATGTAAAGGTGAACGCCAGGCTATGAATAAGTACATTTATAGCATTTGTACAACAATAAAAAGGGCACACTAGCCTAAATGCACACACACCATGAACTCCTTAACCAGTTCCTGTTGGTCCAGCTGATGCTGCAGAATCTGGATGAGGGCCTTGACCCTGGAGCCTGAATACTCGCTGCTCTTAGCAGGAGTAATAACTGCTAAACTGGCCAGTTCCTCCTCTGAAACGATCGGTGTGCCTAAGTCAAAGGGATAAAAGAGAGAGAGAAGAGGACAATGGTGGTTTGTAAAGTCTAGTTTAGATTTGATTATTCTCGTGGCACCCTGAAATTTCTCCTGAAAGAGGAGAAATTATACACCTGTTTGTGGTGGTGTCATTTCCTGGTCAGTGTTGTGAAATACATCATCTTCTTCTTCTTCACTGCTCCAACCGTCTGACTGGGTTTTCCGGAGGTCTTTGCAAGACTGGTCCAAAAGTTTGGTCACAATTTGTTTCCTGGGGGAGTCAGGGGGCAGGGGTGAGACCACACCATTTTTACTCTTCAGTAGGAAGGGTCATGCAAGGCTGAGCTTCCTTTCCCTGCAATTTTTTTCCACCTAAAATAATAAACAACAGGCTAAATGTCTAGACACCTCTGTGATAGTTTTGCTTTTTCACTAGACACTTCCTAACTATTTCTGTCTTAATGGGGTTCAACACTATCCATTAGTAACAGTGGTGTTTTATTTATTTATTGCTCTCTGCTGCCTCCCTGTGGTTAAAGGTGGGCCTCTGAGCAAACCAAACTCAAGAAGGCCAGGAACAGGAAAGGAAAAGAAGGGAGGTAAGTACGCAGCAGAAGCTATAAGTGACGTGTGAAGCTACTACCTGTCAGATGCTCCATGCAACATGTCAGTGACATTGAGGGAGGGGCAGCAAGCTTGGTGAGAAGGGGTGCTGTTACAGCTCTCCTGTTCCAACCGGAGGAGAAGCAGACATTAGTAAATGTTAGTAGAGAAGACAGGATGGTTAGGATGTAATTTAAAAACAATGCAATAGAATAACTAGAAGGAGTAAGACAAAACATTGATATAGGTATAAAATGTACTTCCTCTTCTGATATGTTATCCATACACTGGTGCCAAATACCAATATGTATGCTGTTAAATCCCACTGACATGGAAATTACTGTTAGTGTTAGTGTTGTTAAACTGAGACTCTCAGGATTCTGTGGAAATCACATGACAATGCAGTGAATGAATGCATAATGCCTTCTTTTTGCCTTTTAAAAGGTATTTTATCATCTTCACTTACACAGACATGAAGTATCATATCACCGAACTGATGCTATTGTTAACATGGACAGTGCACTGTGATACTACAATCATAATTACACTAGTAACTGCACTGTATTCTATGTGTGTGTGTGTGTGTATATACGGTATATATGTACATGCTGGTATCTCAAAGTGTGCCTTACCTGTTGAATTAATGTGTCATCTGTTACAACAGTCAGTCTGTGTTTTACAGGAGGGGGTGAAGTAATCAACACACCTGATTCATTTACCACAGGGTCTGGAGCCGCTTCTGAAACCATGATGAGACAAATGTTATGGACCGGGGCTGTGAGGGCTGTACAGGGTTACGATTGATAGTGAAAACTAAGACTGGCAAAGAAATTGCTGAGCCTCACTCCCTTATATCATATCCACCATGCTGAGTGGAAAAAAATAGATATATTATGAAGAAATTCCTTGACCTTTAAAAATATGAATATATAGGATTTGGATTCATGTTTCAATCATCAGAGTGGGTGTAATTTGTAGTATAAGTGCTGTAATATATGGTGGATTTAGATGGAAATATACTCTAGATGTTCTGGAAGAGCAAGAAAATGATCTTTTTTCTTTTTTTTGCAGATCAGAGCAATAGCTGACTTATGAGAAAAGGAAAAAAATAATCATCTTCAAATGTAAAGAGTCCTTTAAAATGCAGGAATCTAACCCACATTTTTTTAGAACAACTAATATATATAATTTGTGTAAAAATTTCCAATACAAAACATGCTATAGATTTTGTGATAAAGACATCTATAGACAAAAATACATTCAATTTCACCAGGACAATTGCAAATAAAAAACAAAGCTGAAAGACTGACTAAAAATAACACCTCATTTAAACTGTAACTATTCTAAAATACTCTACTTATGCTATAAGAAATATAATTTAGTTAGACTTGGTTTGTAGTTTGCTGGTTTGCAGCTGGGCATCCATTTAACATTCACACTAATAGGAAAAACTCCTACCAGGAGGGCGCTCCACGGGTTTATTGACTATGACGTCAGCTATGGTACAGGTATCAGGGCTGGACACAGGAGCTGGCTGCTCGGCTAAAATAGCTTCAGTCTGAGCAGACATGTTGGGAGGCGTGGGTGATTCAGAGTAGGTCAGGGGCAGTATGTCTCTGCAGATGGTGAGCTGTACACTGCCTTCAGCTTTACGCAGGATATCCACCACTTTACTATGGCTCAGCCCAGATACAATTACACCGTTCACCTAAAACGAACACAGCAGAGGTCAGGGCTTTCACCACAGATAAGATAATAAAAATACAAACTTTTAATATGTTGATTACCTCTAACAGAATATCTCCCACTCTTAGACGACCGTCCTGTTCAGCTACTCCACCAGAGCAGATTTCTTTTACTCTGAGCATGCTGCCATTGGTCCCCCCGACCAGAGCAAAGCCAAGACCTCCACCCTCTGGTTTAGTAAACTCCACTTGCATGATGCAACTCTAATAAGAGAAAGAGACAGCATTTATTCAGGGACCAGAAAATGTCATTATATTGGGAAAACATGAAACAGGTTGAATGAAAGCCTGACATCCACACACATGCGGGCAGTGACCCTCAGGGAGAGAATGCAAATGCAGATTGACACACAGTAGACTCATGTTACAGAGCGCAACAATTGAAAGAAACAATTGAAATTTTTGAAAAGACCTGACAAAGATAAAGGGTACAGAAAAGAGAATAAGACTATGGAGACCACAGATCTTTGGACATGAAAAGGTGGAAACTGGAAATATACTCAGAAACTTACATCCTGTTCTTGTGAGAGAGAAAGACATCTGAATCGATCAGCCGTCCTACACACAGGTTCAGCTGAAAGAAGAAGAGTTATCAGTATGAAAAAGGAGCAAATTAGACAATATAATATTTTTTACCAAATATAACTTAAGTAGATGTTGATCGAACCTGGCTTTAAGTGTAGAACCGATACACATACACACGCATACACATACATGCGTCTAATTTGAGACAATTAAATTTTCTAAATAGACACACAAAAAAAGCAACACACACCAACCTCCCACCTCTTCTGCCATTTTGAAAGAGAAGTGTTGATGGGTGCGTCTCTTCTATGACAGGTGAACAAGGCTGGTCTTTTCAGACTGACCCTGTCCACTGTCCCTTACGGCCACATGCACTGTCACCAAGCAACTGAGCTACCTGTCCTATAGACCGCTGACTGTATGGCATTCTGTGTGTGTGATGCCTACAGCCCTGCAGTCCAATACACCAGTGGAGGGCCAGAGGCTTGCTAATTATTAATCCTGCAGTCAGAGCCCAGGATCTGTCTGTCAACATTCAGATCACACACACGCATACACACACAAACACACACGCAAATACACACAGCTGCAAAAAGAACTATCTTTCAGCATCGAGCTCCGGCTTCACACCAGACAAAGGAGCAACAAGTAAACAAGTAAAAGGGCACCAGTTATAGTGCTGATACAACATGTGGAGAGAGTTCAGAGGAGATACATGAACAGAGGAATTAATGAAGAAAAAAGCTTTACCATCTTCAGTAGGAGACTCTTTTTCTGGAGAGGCAGGGTCTTCAAAACGAGCAAAGAACTTCCTGTCCTTTTTCCAATCAAACAGACCTACAAACGAAGAATTTATGTATTAACAGAAAGCGCTGCAATGCGATAAAAGTGCTTATTCTAAATATGTAAAAGTTTAAGTAAGAAATGACCCCCTTCACAGGTTGCTCACCGTTTGAGGTAATGATTGAGCTTAAATATTCAACATATCTGGTTTCTAGGTGATTCATCACTGCATCTAACAACAACAATGCGTCTGTCATTGTACAAACTTAAGCAGGTAAAATCATCCCATAAGTTGAAAGCCCTTACCGTTCCATTTAGCCTTGGGAGTCACTGGCTGGTCTTCTCTGTGATAACAGAAAAATAAATATGAGAACCAGTGGTGTACACGAAGACAGGACTCCATATGACCTCGTGGCGCAACGGTAGCGCGTCTGACTCCAGATCAGAAGGTTGCGTGTTCAAATCACGTCGGGGTCATGGAGCTCTCCTTTTTCTTTCAGGCCCAACATCAAGTATGAAAGGTTCAGCTCTTTCAATGTAATCGTTGGGATCTTCCATCATTTACAGGTCTTTGAACATACCATGATAGCTCTTAACACAGTGGTTCCATGGTGTAATGGTGAGCACTCTGGACTTTGAATCCAGCAATCTGAGTTCGAATCTCGGTGGAACCTGTATGTAGTTCCTTTGGGAAATGAAAACTGAATTCCCACCAGTAACCTAGATGGTCCAGGTGGAGCTGATGACAGATGTGTGAAATCAGTAGAACATTGAACTTGTTCAGGGAGCACATCATCTTCTGTTTCATGAGGTGTTGAGTGACTTTGTTTAACCTAATAGTTATAAGATGCATTACATCCTCCCACTTTCATGTTCTCTGTGGTTTTATCCAAATCCCACTGAGATGTTACCTCCAGCCACTGAATTCAGATGGCAGCACAATGGTAGCATGTCTAACTCCAGATCAAACGGTTGCGTGTTCAAATCACGTCGGGGTCATGAGATGACCCTCTTAGACCTCTTCAGGCTGAACATCAAGCATGAAAGGTTCAATGGTTTTTAGCTGTTTGAACACAATCCTTGGCATCTACCACCTTTTACAAGTTTTTGGACATACTATGAAGGTATCTGGCAGAGTGGTTCCATGGTGTAACGGTTAGCACTCTGGACTTTGAATCCAGTGATCCGAGTTCAAATCTCGGTGGAACCTACACGTCTCCGAAATGAAAACCAAATCCAATGTTTGTAGGGTCTCAACTATGATCTAGGTGTTCCAAGTGGAGCTAATGACTGACTTATCAAGTCAATGAAATTCTGCTCTGGGTACGTGTTATCAGTTTGATCCATCCTGGGTTGAGCCTTTTTCGATTGTCTGGGTTGAGTGACTTTGTTTAATTTCATAGTTATAGGATTCTTTACATCCTCCTTTCATGTCCTATGTGGGTTTTAGACACATTTTATAAAAATCTCCCTGACATTTTACATCCAGCCACTGAATCCACAATGGCATCCAGTAGATCTTGATGTGTTCACAGATTTGCAGAGAGTGGGAATGTTCATAACATATTATTGGTCTAAATGGGTGTAATAGGAAAGTCTAATGATGCTCATGTGATTTGAACACACAACCTTCTGATCTGGAGTCAGACACACTCCCATTATGCCAAGAGGTCATGCACTACATGGGTTTGACAGTATATTTCTGTTCTCATCAAATACAAAATTGATCTCAATAAATGCTAACGTAACTACTGAAAAATCTAGCTATTATTTGAAACGTTTTCTGTAAAAACAAAAAAACGAAATTCTTAGATGAAGAATTAACTTTGAATGACCTCGTGGCGCAACGGTAGCGCGTTTGACTCCAGATCAGAAGGTTGCGTGTTCAAATCACGTCGGGGTCACAGAACTTACCTATTAGACCCCTTCAGGGTGAACATCAACCATGAAAGGTTCAATGGTTTTTAGCTGTTTGAACACAATCCTTGGCATCTACCACCTTTTACAAGTTTTTGGACATACTATGAAGGTATCTGGCAGAGTGGTTCCGTGGTGTAATGGTTAGCACTCTGAACTTTGAATCCAGTGATCCGAACTCGGTGGAGCCAACATGTAGTTCGTCTGGGAAATGAGAACTAAATCCAACATCTGTAGAACCTCAATTGTTATCTAGACATTGCAAGTGGAGCTAATAACTGGCTTGTCAAGTCAATGACTGCACTTGCTCTGGGTATGTGTTATCAGTCTGATCCATCCTGGGTTAAGTTTTGCTCGATAAATGTCTGGGTTAAGTGACTTTGTTTAACTTCATACTTATAGGATTCTTTACATCCTCCTTTCATGTCCTATGTGGGCTTTAGACAAATTCAATAAAAAAAAAACCCTGACATTTTATGTCTGGCCACTGAATTCACAACGGCATCCATTAGATCTTGATGTGTTCACAGATTTGCAGAGGGTGGGAATGTTCATAACATATGTTCGGTCTAAATGGGTGTAATATGAAAGTCTAATGATGCTTATGTGATTTGAACACACAACCTTCTGATCTGGACTCAGACACACTCCCATTATGCCAAGAGGTCATGCTCTAAATCAGTTTTGACAGTACATTTCTGTTCTTATCAAATATGAAATTGATGTGAATAAATGCTAACATAACGACTGAAAAATCAAGTTGTTATTTGATAAGAAAAGGAATGTGCACATGAAAGTCTGGCTTTGTATGACCTCGTGGCGCAACGGTAGCGCGTCTGACTCCAGATCAGAAGGTTGCGTGTTCAAATCACGTCGGGGTCATCGACCTTACTTATTGGACCCCTTCAGGCGCAATATCAAGTATGAAAGGCCCAACTGTTTTCAGCTCTTTTAACGTAAACGTTGGCATCTTCCACTGTTTACAAGAACATACCATGACTCCCTCGAACACAGTGGTTCCATGGTGTAATGGTTAGCACTCTGGACTTTGAATCCAGTGATCTGAGTTCAAATCTCAGTGGAACCTGCATGTGGCTCATATGGTAAATTGATCTCAATGTGCATATCAGTAATATCTCCCTCCTAATATGCATCTGGTAGTTGTGTGATAAAATCAGTCAACTCAAGACCCAGAATGTAAACTGTGACACAGTTCCAAGTTTTACTACCCAAAATGTAATTTCATTGCTTTTAACAAGGATGAACTGGAGAAACATGGAGAATCATATAGGATAGTGTGATAACAGTTTTTTTGTGTGCTTTTTTTTTAACGTCTGGATAAGTTCTCATTAGC
The DNA here is from genome assembly GCA_029822955.1 of Ostorhinchus angustatus. NCBI lineage: Eukaryota > Metazoa > Chordata > Actinopteri > Kurtiformes > Apogonidae > Ostorhinchus > Ostorhinchus angustatus. Next base: position 10,772,410 of record JAPTMW010000008.1, read on the forward strand.
CCCGGTCATCCTTAAGTTGTTTTGAAGTTCAACTGGACAGGTTTGAATCTTGAAAGTTTCATCTCTCATCCAAAAGACTTGATCAGTTCGATTTGTTGGTGAGGGAAAGCAGACTTGGTGTGAGTAGGTTGTTTTTCCCATAAGTTAGTGACTGCAGTGTCAGGATCACATGTCTGGACTCACATGAGCGCAGTCACCCCCTCCCCCAAAAAGACTTAGACAATGACCCACCCTTTCTTAAAGACCCTTACACTCAGGATCACTACTCTACAGCCCTGACACATATTGTTATAGAGAAGATAAAACAAGTCCAGCTGAACTTCGAAAACAACTAAGGATGACAAAAAAACCCCACTGTTGGCATCTCCCACTGTTTAGCTGTCCTTCAACACACCATGACTGCTACATGAACAGTGGTTCCATGGTGTAACGGTTAGCACTCTGGACTCTGAATCCAGCAATCCGAGTTCAAATCTCGGTGGAACCTGACTTTTAATGCGTCTGGGGAATGAGAACCCAGTTCAAAATCAGTAAGTTTCCTTTGGTGATATAGATCACATGTTGACTGTAGGTAACCTCTTATGCAGTACAATGTCTTACTACCCAAAGGTGTAGTTCATTCAGTTCATCCCTTTTAAAAAGCAATGAAATTCTATCTTTGGGTAGTAAAACTCGGTACTGCATTGCAATTTACCTACAGTTCGGCATTTGTATTCTGGGTCTTCAGTTGACCAATTTTATCATACATAGAACAATCTATAGCACGTATAAGATCTTACTTAACAGACAAACTATATTGGGTAGTAAGACATTGTAGTGCATAAGAGTTTACCTACACTCTGGTGAAGGCTCTGCGTGTCTTCAACCAACTACCACTCACCACCTTGAATTATAGATTTGATCACATGGGAAATGATCAACAGATGATCTATAAGTACCAAACAAACCTTCTAACCCAGAGATATTAGAGGCCAGGTTCTACCGAGACTTGAACTCGGATCACTGGATTCAAAGTCCAGAGTGCTAACCATTACACCACAGAACCACTGTACCAGAAACTGTCATGGTGGGTTCAAAGATTTGAAAACAACAAGAGCTAATGGATTCCATCGTGAATTCAGTGGTCAGAGGTAAAATCTCAGCGGGATTTGTACGAAATTTGTCTAAAACCACATAGGACCTTGAACGTGGGAGGATGTAAAGAATCTTATAACTAATAAGTTAAACAAAGTCACTCAACCCAGACATTAATCAATCAACACCTCAGTGGGCAAAAAACTGATGATGCACACCCTGAAACAAGTGCAGTGCATGATTTTGATATTTTATTGACTTTACAAGTTAAGTCATTAGTTCCACTTGCAAGATCTATATCAGAAATAAGATCCCACTGATGTTGAACTCAGCTCTCATTTCCGTGACAAACTACATACAGGCCCCACTAAGATTTGAAGTCAGATCTGTGGCTTTAAAGTCAACAGTGTTAACTATTACACCATGTATTACCGCAATTTCAGTCATTCTTTATTTCATTTCCACAAATTGTATTTTGATCATTCAGAAAATGGACCAAAAGAGAAGCTACAACACGTGGATGAACGACGAGGTCCAGGCTCTTTTGAGCGTTTTTGCAGAAGAGGAAATTCAGACGGACTTTGAATCATGTAAATTCCTTTTCTTATCAAATTACAATGTGATTTTAAGGTAGACATGCTACCATTGCGCATTCGATTAAATGAATTTTATAATTATCTTGGTGATCAGCGCACCAATACACTGGATATAACTGGGTGTCACAGTTTAAGAAACATATAACATCTACACATAAAATCAGTTAATGCAGTGTTGCAGATCTGGTTCCAACTTGGACAAATCGCTCAGTGAGATCATGAACTTCTCATTTCCAGGGGTTTCATCTATCTAACCCTTGAAACCACATACCTGATGATTTTAAGTTTCACTTTGCGTGGGGCAATCTCACAGGCCTTAACTGCGTCCTCCAAAGTCATTCCCAGTGTGCACCTGCCACTGATGTAGAGGATCTTATCATTGGGTTGGACGCTGCCCTCCTCGCTTGCAGGGGAGCCTGGCACCACCTCCAGACAGTATATGCCCTGCCATTTGCTGCCAATGCCTCCTGTCAGCTTTATACCTGCAGATGGTGCACACAAAAATACATCTAAATGATACTGGCTTATGTGGTGACTCACTCAAGATGTATGAAACATATGCAGGGGCCCACCAAGTTGTCCTGATGGAGTCTTGTACAGAACAATGTCTGGTAAGCTGTCACAGGGAGGCGGCGCCACCAGGTTGGTAACTGCCCTCCCCAGAGTCATACTCAGTCGTCTTGGAGATGATCTGAGGATTGTCATGGCAACATCATCCGCAACACTGGTAACATCATGTCCATTTACCTGGTCATTGATGGCAAGGGAGGAATGATCCACACTCAATATGACAACAGTGTTCATATAGTCATGTTTCTAAATGCAAGGGAATTTTAAGCTTGTGTGTATTTGTGTGTACCGTGATGAGTCTGTCTCCTGCCCTCAGCCGTCCATCAGCCCTGGCTGGGTTGTCCAGTATATCCTGGATATAGTAGCAATTATCCAACTTGCTTCGGGTGATAGTGAATCCAAAGCTTCCACTCCGAGACTTAGTAAGGACCACAGTGAGCTCAAACTCTTTAACTAATCCCTGTCGAATAAAGAAAGAATCACATTTCACCTTGCAGCTCCAAATATTTTCTGATGCATTGAATACAAATGAAAAAGTAATGTATTATTGGACTTTCAAAACCCAAAAAGGTATTCTAATTTTTCATTACATAATCTCCATAGAATACTTGAGTCTGGTCAATGATGCCATTCCACGGTCTGTTAAGTCTGTACTCCAGACTCTTGCTATGAATAACACAACGTTGCTATGAGCACGCTTCTAATCATAAACTCAGAAGATTGTTTTTAAAGTAATAAAATTACATAACCTTTTATTCAATGATTGGTTTTCTAAGAATTAATGGATTCAATAAGTCCTGTATTAACCAGGATAATGTATAGCAGATAGTCAACATAACACAATAAAGATGATTATAAAAGAAAAGAAAAGAAAAGAAAAGAAAAGAAAAGAAAAGAAAAGAAAAGAAAAGAAAAGAAAAGAAAAGAAAAG